>CM053592.1:25112353-25145971 GCA_028646515.1 Pseudochirops corinnae | reverse complement strand
CCGCTAGAGAACTGGATTTAGAAGTCATCCTTAACCGCTAGAGAACTGGATTTAGAAGTCATCCTTAGCCGCTAGAGAACTGGATTTAGAAGTCATCCTTAGCCGCTAGAGAACTGGATTTAGAAGTCATCCTTAACCGCTAGAGAACTGTCCCAGTTCTGTAGTGGTTAAGGATGACTTCTTAATCTTCCAAATAAGGCCCTAAGAGCTGGTAGAAGAGAAAACACCAATGTACGTTATATATATACTGGCCTACTGAATGCTCCACACACTCAGCATTATATCTCCCACCAGAATTCATTTGCACAGGCTGATTCTCATTCCTGGAATCCCCTCAACTTCTTAAAATCCTTAGCTTCCTTCTGCATCCTGATTCCCCCTCCCTGTTCGGTGTTTCCCTCCTTCTTTTCTAACTTTCTAAGTACTTTTTAAAATTTATCTGTGTGTGTGTGTGTGTGTGTGTGTGTGTGTGTGTGTTACAGGGTATCTGTCCCACAGATTAAACTATACACAGAATGTCAGTTTTCTGAGGGAGGCAACTGTTTCCTTTTTGTTGTCCCCTCCCAAGGACTTAGCACAATGCCTCATGCACAGGAGATTTTAAATAAATGCTTATTGAATTGAAATAAACAGAATGGAATTGGAGAGTTTGAGGATTTTCATAGACCCAAGGTGGAAACTCAGTCTTCTTCTCTCTTCCAGATAGGCCCCATTCCTTTAGGGATGCATTCATTTTAAAAAAAATAAGCGACTCAAAACTCTTCTGTCGACTTCTGTAACAATAGCTAGCTAATAATGGGGGGTGGCCAAAGGCAATGATTGCTATAATCTTAGCTAGATATCTAAGACATTTGTCCTTTGCATGCTGCTAAGTAGAAAAAAATCTGCATACCCAGATAGACGATAACCTTTTAAAAAACTAGATTCTTTCAAAAGAGAAAAAAAAAAACCTTTCATTTGTCTCAGAGTGCCAGAGCTAGAGACTGTGTATTGGTGTCACTTCCTAAAGTTTAAATCATTCCTATATTGCGTAACACAGGAGTGTGCTTACCTATGGGCCCTTTTTCCCACTGCCCCATCTCATTTCCAGCGGCCATCCCTGGGCCATCCCCATGCTCTTTTCCAACTTCTGTCGTTTCAGTGAAGTGCAGAGCTTTCACTCTACAGTGTTAGGGTGGGACAGGGGACTTTGTGTCCAGTGTGGTCAATTAGAGTTAATAGAAATGAAGTTAAGTTCCCATACCGAGTCTTTGTAACAAAAACAAGGCTGACGTGTTCCAGCCTCTCTCTGTTCTGCCACCTCCCTCTGCCTCTGTCACCAGCTCACAAAGCAGGAACCATGTCCCTTCTATTCTGCAGGATATCTTTTCTTTTTCCTCAGAATTATAGGATAGAACAGAATAAGCTAAGTTGTTCTCACTTCACCTTAAAAAAAATAAGCCATAAGAAGGGAAAATAACCATAATCCTTGGAGAAGCAACGATGCCTAAGAGCTTATGTCTCCCCAGCTGCACACTGAGCTTTCTTTTCACCATGTATGACTCAGAAACTCCAAGTTCAAAAGCTGCTCCTGGCACTTTGTGACACCTCCTTCTCCACCCCACCCTACCCTGGGCTAACTGCAGGTGCATCTCATCCCAGTGCACACTTCGCTTGATCCAAGCAGAAACTCCTGCTTTTCTTGTTTAAGAACCTAGGAAAAAGACCTAGTAGTAGCATGATAGTAAGGTTGGCCTCAGCCAAAGCCAGTGCAAAAAAGCATTTGGGCACAAGGGGGTTTGACTGGAAGGACTCTTCCCCCTTCATAGAAAGGCCCCCTGTCTTCCAGAAGCTGCCTCTTCCCCTTTAGCACCTTTTAGTCCTTCATGGCCCGTCCAAACCTGTTATCAGTGATGCAAGGCCATACATGTGGCAACTGGATTCCCAACGAAAAATTGTCTGACACAGACATTTTTTACAGAGCTTCATTAAAAGTAGACTTTGAAGAATTTGTATCTGAAACATATGGCTGCTAAAGCTGCTTTAGGCTGTTTCCTGAGAGAGAAGTTTGAGAAGAGAGTTAACTATTTCTAGTCACTAGTATATCCAGCGAACTAATAGATGATCTGGACTGATAATGAATTAAATTGGTCTCATTTTATTGATAGCCTTGAGATTAGTCAAATCAGTTGATTCATTGAGTAATTATTATAGGATTATGAAATACATGTAAACTATTCATTTCTAACCTAAGCCGACATAGCAGCTACATCACAGAACTTGTCCACTATGTGGAAAATAATTTCAAATTCAGTTTAGTCACCTTATAGATGAAATGCAGAATCTTAGGTGCTAGGGTTACAAACGTGAAACAAGACATGCATCTCTCTCATGGAGCCCACCATCTAGTTTCAGGGAGGGGGGCTGAATAAAGGAAATATATATATATATACAGAAACAGCTGATGATAAGTGAATTAGAGAGATTAGAACAGTGATATTAAAATTTTGATATGGGAAAAGTCAGCTCTACCAGGGGGTATCAGGAAGAGAGGGTAGGCTGAGAGGCTTATTAGAATACTGTTTTAATGGTCCAGGTTTGAGAGAACGAGATACCAAGAGCCTAACCCAATGTTGCAGCAGTGAGAGTGCAGACTAATTAAGGGGATATGAAGAATGGGAGAATGGAGCTGAAACACCGAAGTTTCAAGCCAGCACCTGGGGAAATTACAGAAAATTCTCAGTATATTGTGATTTTATTATCTTTTTGTTAAACACAGCTTTTTTCTCCCCACATATCTCTAAATAAGAGACCCTTAATGATATATTTATTTCTTTTTTACTTCTTATGTGAGCGTATCCTTATTCACTATATGAGAGAATATTTCTCTGTTGTGAATATAACTAACATTTGGAACCAAGTATTTTCATCTTCATCATTTACTTAAAAGAATGCGACAGCTTCAAAATTCTGTTAGAGATGGCAAGGAGTTTTATTAACTCTCTTGTAGTACTTAACTGCTTATATTATTCTGAATCTGACTTTGCCTAGAAAATAGCCAAGTCATAGCAGAGGCCCCACACATTGATATGTATTTACACTGAGTGTTGGAAAATTGTGTGTTTACACAAGTATGATTTATTTACAATGCATTCTGGGACAACCTACATCCTGGGGGGAAAAAAACCAAAAACTTCTTATTCTGGTGTGCTCTGACTGATGCAGCATTACCCAAACAATGGGCTGGGAGGGGGACTTCTGTGGTTTTTATTCCCTGACGCCAGGTAGGGAGAATGGATGGCATTTAAGAATCATTGAGTTCTAAACTTCCTTTAAATGCAAATACTGCTCCCACTTACCCATAACCTGGAGAGTGGTGGTGGTGGTGATCTCTTTTTCCAGTTTCTCCTTGATGACCCTAAGTTCTTGAAGGGTAGTACTCCCATTATATAATCAAGCGTCTTTCAAGTACCATTATAATGGTGATGATTTTTTTGTAGTCATGACTTAGTGCAACAAACATTTATTTGTACATTTGAATAGGACTTTATGGTAATGAAGAACTTTACCTCGATTGTCACACGTCTCACTTGATCCTCACAACATTCCCCCTTGAGAAAGTATTCTTCTTATTTTATAGATAAAGAAACTGTGAATGAGAGATGTATAATTTGTCTGAGATCACACAGATAAGTGGTAGACTCAGTTTTCAGATTCCCAAGTGCAGAGTTCTATATATTATCTTATCTTCCAATAGATTAAGCCTGTTGGTTAGTCACACCTTTTCTTTTTTAGGTAATTTTGTTTAAAATTCGTTATTTATTTATTTTAGCCTTCTGTTTTTAAATTTTATGTTCTGAACTCTCTGCCTCTCTCAAACCACTTCCCCACCCATTAAGAAGGCAAGAAATGTGATATCAGTTGTACATTAGAAATCATGCAATGCATATTTCCATATTTCCAAAAAAATGAAGTGAAGAAATTAGGCTTCCCTCTGCATTCAGACTCCATCAGTTCTTTCTCTGGAGGTGAAGAGCTTTTTTCATCGTAAATCCTTCAGAAATGTCTTGGATTGTTGTGTTGCTGAGAAGAGCTAAGTCTTTCACAGTTGATCATCACGCAATACTGCTTTTACTGTGTGTACAACAGAAGTTCTCCTGGTTCTGTTCATGTCATTTTGCATGAGTTCATATAAGTCTTTCCAGGTTTTTCTGAAACCATTCAGCTCATAGCATATTAATATTCCATCACAGTCGTATATTGCAGCTTGTTCAGCCATTCCCCAATTGATGGGCATTATCTCAGTGTCCAGTTCTTGGCCACCACAAAAAGAGCTGCTATGAATATTTTTGTACATATACGTCTTTTTCTTTTTCCTTTGATTTCTTTGGGATAGAGATCTAGTGGTAGTATTGCTAGATCAAAGGGTATGTGCACAGTTTTAGAGCCCTTTGGGCATAGTTCCAAATTGTTCTCCAGAATGGCTGGATCAGTCCACAACTCCACCAACAATGCATTGATGTCCCAATTTTTCCACACCCTCTCCAACATTTGTCATTTTCTTTTTCTGTCATATTAGACGATCTGATAAGTGTGAGGTGGTGCCTCAGAGTTATTTTAATTTTCATTCTCCTAATCAATAGTGATTAAGAGCATTTCTTCATACGACTATAGATAGCTTTGATTTCTTCATCTGAAAACTGTTTATATTCTTTGACTGATCAGACACATACTTTCTCTGTTTCTTATTCTTGGTTTGTGATTTTTTTTTTTAATCCCTCAAACACAATACTTTAAACATAGGCAGTCAGTAAGACATTAAGTAAATGGATAGATGGCCAGGTAGGTAAAATTAGATCAATTAAAACCAAGTAAAATGAGTTTTGATTAGTCTACAAAGGGTAATTTAGGGGGTATGTCAGGATAGGTTGGATGACTAGCCAGAAAGCAGTATGAAGATGCTGGGTACTTGAGGGCAGGGAAAAGGAAGTAGGAACATACTAAAAATAAACTTTGACTACTTTGCAGTTTTATCTGGGGCTCTAATGGTACCTACTGTGCTAATGAAAATCATCTCCTGTGATCCCTTTAGGTGTTGCCTGAGTTGATATATCAGCCTTCATTTGGAAGGCAAGAATCTAACACTTCTCCATTCCGTCCAGGTGTTCCGGGCTGGCAGTTTATTGGAACAAAAAGGAAAGCTCATAGGTCATTCAGCAGTTAACAAAAGATTTACTTAGCCCTAGCAATGGGATAGCCAACTGGACAGGCCCTGAGGGATAGTCTGAGGTGTTTCTGCTAAACCAAGCTCCCTTCTTAAATTATCCTTTGTGGTCTGCTAGCCAAGCCTCACATGCATTAAGGAGACCAGGAGATGACAGCAGCAGCCTGAGACAATCAGGTTTCCCCCAGAGGGTTTCATTCCCTTTTAAGGAACATTTAGCCTCACTTGTGTGGGAGCAGGATATTGCTTAAACGCTATGACTTAGTCCAGCGGTTCTCAACCTGTGGGTCATAACCCCTTTGGGGGTTGAACGACCCTTTCACAGGGGTCACAGGGGTCACCTAAGACCATCGGAAAATACATATTTCTGATGGTTTTAGGAACTGAGACATTGCTCCTCTATCCTTCTCCAGGCAGGTCCGCCCACATGCAGATATGCCCACATATTAAAGTATTAAAGGGTCGTGGTATTAGGAAGGTTGAGAACCACTTACTTAGTCCTTAAGGTCTTTTAGGGCAAAGGTGTCCAACTGGACCCCAAAACTATCACAACCAAACCAGATTAAAATGTAATTGGGAAATGTTCTGCAACATATAAAAATAGGCTACAATATAGAGAATGTTAACTTGTAGTTTTCTAGGTCAGCATGCAGCAAAGGACCTTGAGTGTCACACCGGTGTGCTAAAGCACCTTCTACTACTTAAATGACTTCAGAACTGTTACTAGTCAACCCTGACCTTGAATGTTCAAGATACAGGCAGTATTGAAGGGGGAAAAGAAAACTGTGACAAGAACACAGCAAAAACATGTATTGACTTTCTGAGGAGTCACTGAATATGGAAGAACAAGGACTAGAAGTCCCAGTGTTTGCACCTCACCTCCCTTTGTCCCCTTGGAACAAGGCCTGGGTCTCAGTGGGGTGATGCCAGATCTTTGTAATAGTGTGTTCTATCTTTGTGAAGGGGTGACCTTGAGCACCATCAGGAACAGCAAGATGGCAGCAGAGACAATACCTTTTCCTACACCAGTCCTCAGCAGGGGTATGAGAGAATTGCCCTATACCACCACCCACTCCCTGGCTTTCCAGCCAGGACCTTCTCTGGAGGAGAAAGGGTGGGGGATACAAAATCTTCAGCTTATGAGTGGTCTCTTCTGGTTGCAGAAAAGCACTATCACCTCCCAACAGCGTCACTCCCTGGTGCACAAAGGGCTCTATGGGGAGGAGTTGTACAGTTGTAATAAGCTGTGGCCCTGCCTTTTGCCTTTGCCCATCCTACTGCCCATTCTCCTACCTCTGCGCCACCACCAGTCTGCCGCCTGCCACTACTGAGGCCCTCTCCTCTCCATTTCCACAGTTCTTTGGCTACTGCCACTGGGCCTGTTCCACTCCCTACCCTGCCAAGATTAACTGCTGCCCCCCCATGCCAGTCTTGAGTGCTGTCTCGGGTGCCGACATTGATCCTTTCTGCCAGTGTAGGACAACAGTCATTCCTGGGCCTTGAACTCTTCCTCCCCTATCTGTGCTGTCTCCAGCAATACTTCCCTGTTACTGGGGACTGACTGCTCCTCTCTGCTAAGACAGAATATTGCCTTAAGCATGAATTCTGTTGCATTACTGGGGCTTGATTCTTCCTCTGTATACCCATGCCCAAATGCTTCTTCTCTATGCAAGGAATTGCTGTCATCCTGCCTCACCACTCTCCCCCCATGTTTGACAGGAGCCCTGTAGATGATACTACTTCTGGACTCTAACTCTGCCTTCCTGTGCTGGCCCTGGCTGTCCAGAGTATCCCTATTCACCATAGCTGATGATGTTAGAAACTGCCATACTGGATGATTTTGACAACTCCAAAAGATTCTGGCCAATTATACCAGGGCCTCAGTTCCCCTTCCTGTTAGTGGTAATCCTCCTGCTACCAATTAGCTTAGAGGATCCCAGAACTTCTGCCATTCTGATCTCACAATGCCACCAAGACTCTGAATATCCAGCTCAGGATTGGTCATCTAGGTTCAGGGAAAGACATAAAACCAGAGTCCATTAGGCCAGTCTGTGTATTCTATCTGCCATGTGTAAGTGATAGCTATTTCTACCAGGGACAGGAAAGGATACCAGATGTCTGTGGCATTCAGGGGTCCCTCACTGGAAGCTCCAGACAAGACTGAGAGTGAAAACTTTTTAAACTGGTGCAATACTTCTGCTTGTGCTCAGCCAATTAACAGAGATACATTTGGCACATTTATCCATATCCTCAAACCCAAAAATGTCTTTGGGTTTCATTGTCTTCCCAAGTGCTTCCCCTAAATGGCTTACACAAAAGAATCATAACCAAGTCATTGTGGCACAATTCTAGTTGGTGCCTCAAATGTGAAATTAAAATAAAATAACCTCAGAACAGTTCCTTTAGCGTAGTTGTTAGAGAATCCTAAAATTCCAGGGACCTCGCTAGGTTTGAGCACATGCCTACAGTGTTGGGATCCCTTGTGCCATCCCTCAATTGGCTGTCTAGACACAGTTATTAGACTGACTGCTTGTTCAGTTGCATTATCACCTCCAAAAAGCCATTCAAAACCAACCAGTTTATACCAATATGACTCTTTTAAAGCTGGGAGGAGCCTTCTTTCAGAAGGCTGCTCGCAAAGCGGTGAGTCAAAAATGATCACTAGCAACACAAAGGTATCTATTCCTAGCAAAGGGAGAGCACATCTCATCCTGTATCTGTCCTTTTTTCTAATGTGAAGAAAATCATTTTCAGTCCCTTCTGGCTACTTTGAAGATAAACTGAGTTTGAAGGAAATTGCTGAATAAAAGAACTTGGAGGAAGTTAAGCCCAGGGGGATCTCAATACTTTTAAGGAAAAAATAGCCTCCCTTATGTGGGGAGAAGAGTTACTCTGTTGCTACCGCTATACTAGGCTTCTCAGTTTAGCCTGAAAGTGATGAGAAAAATACAAAAATTTCATATTTATATAGTGCCTTACGGTTTAGAAAACATCATTTGTGGCTAATGCAAGTATAATTATCATAGTTTTACAAATGAGGAAGTTAAGATACAGAGAAGTCAAGTGACTAGACCAGAAAGTCTGATGCTGAGTCCTGCAACTCAGATCAATGACTCTGCAAGTCTCCCTCTCCCCTGCCTGGGAGAGAGGGACCTGGCTTAGAGGGACAGGAGGGGAGGAAGGATGTAAAATATGCATGTACCTCCTCTCCTCCAGACACACTCTTCTTTTGTTTCTTAATTATTGGTACGGTATTCAAGGATTTCCCTGTCCCTAAATTAGGACCACCGATTGTAGGAATGATGATGTATTTCAGTGAGTTTTAGGCATTTGAAAATGAAAAGACTCTGTCAGTTTTTCTTACCCATTTCACATTCTACATTTGATGGCAAACACCTTTCTAAAGTGAATTTTTTATGGTAAATCAAGGTCTGTAGGGGGAAGGGAAAAGACACACACACACACACACACACACACACACACACACGACGTTAGTGTCCAAATGAGATTTTTTAAAAGGATATTCTGTGCATCCAGTGAATCCAGGCCTCTAGAGAGCTGGTGATGGAGGGAGGAGTGGAAGCTATGGTCCTCCAAAAGTGCCCAGATTAGAAGAGCAGTAAGGCAGCCCCTAACATGACTTCCTACCTTTCTCCTTTTGTTTCCCTTCTGGGGGAGCAAAACTGAGTGTAATCCTTCAGGGGGAAAAATGGAAATTCGATGAAATAGAGGACTTTTAGGTATTCTTGATGAAAAGACCAGAGCTGATTAGAAAATTTGACTTTGAAATACAAGACTCAAAAGAATCATGAAAAGGTAAACAGGAAAGGGAAATCATAGGAGACTTATTAAAGTTGAACTGTTTACATTCCTACATGAAAAGATTATATTTGTAACTAATGAGACCTTTCTCAGTGTTAGGGTAGTACACACACACACACACACACACACAGGGCACAGGGTGAATTGAATATGAAGGGATGATATCTAAAAAATAAAATTAAGAGGTGAGAAGAATGTACTGGGAGAAGGAGAAAGGGAGAGGTAGAATGGGGGAAATTATCTCACATAAAAGAGACAAGAAAAAGCTTTTACAGTGGAAAGAGAAAGAGAAGGGAGGTGAGAGGGAATGAGTGAACCTGAATCTCATCAGATTTATATTGAGGAGGAAATAACATACACACTCAATTGCGTATAGAAATCTATCTTACCCTACATAAAAGTAGGAGGGAAGGGGATAAGAGAGGGGGTGATAGTGAGGGCAAATAGGGGGAGAGGGTAATCAGAAGCAAATATTTTTGAGGAAGGACAGGGTCAACAAGCTCAACCCTAGGTGCTTTCCTCCATCCACCCTTCCTCTCTTGTGCACACACAGGGCCTTCACAGTATGTGTTCATGAACACTTCCGCTCCTAACTCTCCAGCCTCCCTGAGTCCCACAAGGCAAACAGAGACCAAGTGACTTGCCTGGGATCGCACAGCTAGTAAGTGTGTAAAGTAAGGTTTGGACACAAGACTTTCTGGCTCCAGGCCTTCTGCTCTGTGCACTGTGCCACCTAACCACCATTATCCATAACTATGCATCAGCAATGATAAAAACTGTAAAGTTCCCCTGTATTATAATCTCATATTTTTCCATTTCTGCCTCTGCCTCACTTTTCCTGGATCTATTCTTTGTTATCACCATGACCTCCAGTGCCTCCAGCCCTCTCTGTTCCCACAGTCTCTCATCTTACCTCTGGCCTCACTCTTCAGCCTTGAACATTCTCAGAAAAAGAAGGTCATCCAGAGAGAGCTCTCTCGGCTTACCTGACTGCATCCCTTAAAACCCCTGTGCATCTTCAGCTGTCCTCTATTCCTTTGCTGTTGTCTTTGAGGAAGAGGTGGCCCTTCTCCGTGTTGTGACCGACCCTTTTAATTGTACCCTTGATCTCACATCTTGCCACCTTTTATCTTCAGTCTCTGCTAGCCAATGGCTCCTTCCTTACTACCTATGAATATGCCAAATCTGATTCATTCTTAAAAAAAAACTTCAATGAAGGAACCCCAATCCTTTCAAACCATTATATTCTACGTCTCCTCTCCAACTGCCAAGGAATACTTCTCTATTCCTCCTGCCTCCGCTTTCTCACCACTTACTCGTTTCTTAATTCTTATAACCAGTCAGACCTTTGACCCCACAACTCACCTGAAATCTCTCTAAGGATCCGGGGGTGTATCTGCTCTCATCCCTCTGTCAAAACAAATCATTCAAGTTGCCAGTTGTCTCTTAGTTGCTGTGAACTTTTCTCCGTCCTCGTGCTTCTTGGTCCTTCTGAAGCCATTGATCTCTACCTGAATGCTCTCTCGTCACCTAGCTTCCGTGACATCACTTTCACCTCATTATCCTCCTGCCTGTCTGACAATTCCTGTTCCTTCTTTGCTGAGTTCTCCTCTGTCTCCTGCTCCCCTCAAACCTCTGTTCTTTCTACTCTCCCTTGGTGATCTTATCTGGTCTTATGAAGGTCTCTTTGCAAATTATTCCCAAATCTCTGTATCTAGTTATGGTCTTCCCTAACCTCCAGAAGAATTGAACTCCACATCTACAGTTGCCTCCTGAACAATAAATAAATGAATGGATGAATGAATAGATAGATAGATAGATAGATAGATAGATAGATAGATAGATAGATGGAGCAACCTCTCAAACTCACCACGTTCAAAATGGAACTTATCATTGTCCTTCCTCACCGGCTCCTGTTCCAAACATCTCCATAACCTTGAAGTCATTCTTTATTCTTCCAAATCTTTCACCCTAATATCCAATCAGATGCTAAATCTTGTCACTTTTATCTTTTCAATACCTATAGCATCCATATCTTTTTATCTACTCATTATTTGTCCACTCATATCCTATTACCTCTAGGATAAAATATAAATGCCTCACCCTCGTGTCTCAGGACCCCCACTCTTTGGCCTTGACCTGCCTTTCCAACATTTTCTCACATCACTTGCACATATACATTCCACATTCCAGCTGAACTGCCAGTCGTTTCTAGAACTTCGTATTCAACCTCCCATTTATACAAGCTGTGTACTCTTGTCTCATTCTCTCCTCAGAATATTTTGGTTTCTTCAAGACCAAGGTTAGATATCACTTCCTTTGTGCCTTTTCAGATTCCTTAGTTGTTAATTCTCTCTCCATCCTTAAATTCCTTTGTGTTTACTCATCTCTTTACATAATTTATATCTCCTTCAGTAGATTATAGGCTCCTTTGGGGAAGATGCTATCTCCTCTCTCCCTCCTGCCCCCTGTCCAGTGCCTAACATAAAGATTTGTTTAATAAAAATGGGGAAATAAAGTGAGAGATGCATTTTTAGGAAGTCATCCTGATTTGACTGGAGCTTAGGGTGCTTGAGGGAAGCAGTAAGATAGGGCTGGAAAAGGGAGAATGAAGACAGACTAGGTAGGACCTTGATTATTAAACCAAGAAGTTTGCACTGTGTTCATCAGGGAGTGGGGGGCCTATTTAAGGTCTTTCACTAAGTAATGACATAATTGCAGGTGTTTATTAATGTAAGTTGTAAAGTATGAAATGGATTAGAGAAGACAAGAGACTAGAGTCTAGGAGGTGAGTTATTGCAATTATCGGAATTCGTGGAGGCCCTTGACTTGTGTGGTGGTTGTGGACCTAGAAGGAGAGTACAGTCATAGTAGTTATGCTCGCTAGAGCTTGGGGATAATTAATTGTGTGAGGAAAGGGACAGGGTGTAGACAAGAATCCTAATCTGAGTGTGAAGAATTGCACTACCATTGATGGAAAAGGAATTCAGGAGAAGGAATCGATTTTAGAAATGGAGAGATAGTGGGTTCCATGTATGTTGAGTTTGAGGTGCCAGTGGGACATCCAGGTGGAGGAGATAGACAAAAAGCATTTGGAAAATCAGATCTGGAGCTCACTGGAGAAAAGACTGGCCATGTAGGATTGAGAGTCGTTCCCACAGAGGTAAGGGTTAAAACCTTGGGAGTCCATGATAGGTATAGGCTGACATTTGGGAAATGCTTAGTTTAAGGTGATAGGAAAAGAAAGAGCAGCCAGACATAGAAGAACCCAGGTGCAGGCCCTAGGAGGCAACATGGTACAGTGGAAGAAGCATTGGCTCTTAAGTTAGAGGACCTGGATTCAAATCTTCCCACTGAGGCTTATTACCTGTGCTTTTAGCCCAAGGTTTCAGTCTCCTTGTCTCTAAGATAAAGGTGTTGGACTTCCAGCTCCAGATCTATGATCTACGGCACGGTAGCCAAGAAAAGAGTATTAAGAATGAGAGGCAGCTGCTCTAAGGAGTAATTAAAGTCATTTACTTACTAACTCCAAGGAGTAAGTAAGGTAATGAGGAAAGGCTGTTGGATCAGGTCACTGGTGGCCATCTGAATGAGAGCCGAATTAGAAGGTGCCGAGGAGTGAGCAGAACTAAGTAATAGAGCTGTTTTTTCCAGAAATGGGAGAGAGAAAGGGAGAATCAGAGGGTTCTGCAAACTAGCTCTTGAAAGAACTCCAGAGGCTGTGTAGCTCAACTCCCTCCTTCAGCTATGGAAACCAGGGACCAGGGTGGTGAAGTGATTTGCCTGAAGTCACACAGAGAGTGTCAGAATGGGATTCACACCCAGGTCGTGACTTTTCAGTTCATTGCCCTTCACACTGCACTGCAAAGATGATAAGTCACTCAAGGAGATGGCAGGTTGTAGTAGAACTAGAGACTGAAACGTAAGCGGTGTCAGCAAGATAGTTATTTATTCACTGGTCACATCCCTTTCTACTCTGAGTGTGTGTCTGTCCGTGCAAGCCTCACTGGTGAATTGACTGCCTCTCTTCTAAATTCCAAGTGTGTAAAATATATCTGACATAAACAAAGACTTGTGCTTTTGACAGGTCCTTGAACAGTGGAGTTACTTTTGGTCAAAATGACTTCAAATTTTAGACAATTAAAAGGAATCTGAGTTGTCAGATCGCCTCAAATGGCTGATGCTAATATATACATATGTGTGTATGTATGTATGTATGCATCTATGTGTGTAGATATATACACATACATATATGTGCATTATATATGTGACAAAGTAAGTTTTTAATTACAGGGTTTTAAGGTTAAGAAATGATTATTTGAAGAAAATGCAAAGTTGCATATTCCTAGTAATCAGATTTTTTTTTTCTTACCAAGACAGTACCTCTAAAACTGCATATTTTTAATTCAACTCTCAAATCATATTAGAAATGAAGCCTCTTGCTGAAGGGCTGGCAGAAATCTAGTGACATTTTATTCAAATGTCAGCATGTCCTGGCTGTGTTTCATGCTGGTCATATCACTCTGCCCACCTGAGTTTCCCCTGAAGGATCAGTTGGAGATGAAACCCTTTAACTCCCATGTTAAGTAACAGTCCATTGTTGCTCTGTGCTGTCAGACACAACCTAAGGATAACCCCTGGGGCGATGACGAAGTTTTTCTATTGGTTTCTGCTTGTTAAATGTTTCAAGCACTGGGATATGGATTGGAAAAGTAAGAATGCAAAGATGTTAATGCCATGTTTTGATAGAGAAGCGAAAGCCTGTAACTGGATATGAGACTACGTCAGCTGTGGCAGAATGGGTTTCACGCATCTGAAATTAATTTCATTTCAGCAGTTGCCAGGAACAGAATAACAGTAGACAATATGTAGGCTTCACATCATCCTCATCTGGAACAAACTGTCTCCTTTGGAGGAATCATGGTTCTTGCAGAGCTTCAACCCTGCAGGATTGAGGGGTTTATTGAAAAAGGCCCTCACTTTACCTTTGCCCCTGCTGCGCGCGCACACACACACACACACACACACACACACACACACACACCCATGGACCTACTTGCATCACATTGGCACCCTTCTACCAAATACTTAAGCTTACCAAAACCAGTGGAGCCTTAAAGGCTAAGCTTGCACCTGCTCTATACGGTCAGTTTCTGCTGTTGTTCCTCATACCTGGAGAGGCTTCCTTTTTGCCTCCACCTCTTAGAAATCCCCAGCTTCCTTTGAGATTCATTTCAAAGACCTCCTTCGGTAGGAGGCTTTTCTTGGTCCCTTCCCTCTATCCCCACAGCCCTCCATCCCAACTTCTAGTGCCTTCTCCCCCAAGGTTGCCTTGTGTGGATTGTGTGTGTGTATGTGTTTCAATGTGCATGTCTCTGTATTAGAATGTAAGCTCCTTGAGGGCAGGGCCTACTTTTATTCCTTCTTTGTATTCCTAGTACCTCATACATAGCATAAGCATTTCATAAATGCTGGTTGATTAGCTGATTCCTGTTTTTAGCAGTCCTTTCTAAGATGCAGCAGAGCTATATTTCCTTTCGTGGACTTTCTGCCATGGAAGAATGAGTTCCCCGAAGGTAAGGGGCTAGAATCTGTTTGAGCGTGCCTCGACAAGCCGACCCATGGTAATGACACCAGAGATAAGAGTGTTAGCCTTGTGTCTCAGCAAAACAAAATGAAGTCAGGCATGGCTTATTTTTTCCTCTTTGATGGAAGGCCTTGAAAGTCTGAATTTATAACTTTATAATTTCATGGTTGCTATGACGACCTATACATTATTTGACTGTAGAAATTTAAAGCCTTGAGGGTAATAATCTAGGTCAGCACATTTTCCCCTGAAGCCTCAGACATCTTCCCTTTCACTTGGGTGCATTAAGTTGCAGACTGAATTGTTCCTGTCTTTTAAAAAGCTTGAGCATCTAATGACTCCCATTTCAGAATGACCCTGGAATGAATGAATGAAGTGGAAAACGATTTCAGAACTTTGCTTATTTACCGTACTTTCAATTCTCTTGTCTTGCAGAGTCGAGTAAAGAACAGTTCGCATATACAAACGTGGCAGAAGAGTTGGTAAAACTCTTCAAGAAGCAGATAGAACATGATAAAAAGGAGATGATTTTTGAAGTTTTGGCTCCTTTGGCAGAAAACGGTGAGAAAATAGATGGACCTTCCTTGGTGATCATGTCTTTTTCAGTCCCTCTGCTAAATTCTGATTGAGTTGTCAGCTATTTAAGGCCTGCTTTGCATACCTACCATATTGCCATCAGTTTAGAATTAGACAGTGACATGGGGCATATTTGGATCCAAACCTTCATTTTTCAGGTCAGACACCTGGGGACTGCAAAGGTTAGGCTACTTGCTCAAGGTCAAACTTAACAGAGCTGCAGAGCTAAGATTTGAACCCAGGTTGTCTGGCACCAAATGCAAGGTCTTTTCTGTTCTGTATACCATGTGCCCTCTATGCCTGGGGTGGTCTTTATTAGCTGTTATGGAGCTCTGTGTACACTGAATGAACAGAGCAGACAATTTAGACCTTTTTCACCAGCCTTTCAGGTCCTGTGTCCCATGTATCTTAGAAGATATGCCTGAACAAATCTGTAATTTTCATGGTCACATAGTAAATGCTTAATGCTAAAGGTAGTAAGAAGAATTCACAGGGTCATCGAGAGCTGGAGGAGACTGTAGATTTAATCTGATCCAACTCCCTCATTCTACAGATGAAGAGACTCAGGGCCAGAGAGATTGGACATGCCCAAGGTCACACAGATAGCATAATGCATGATGGTTGAGCAGATCATCAGGTTAATAATTTTTAGTTTATCTGTAACTATTGGTCCTCTAATAGAATATATGCTCCTTGAGGGCAGGCACTATTTCTCTTTTGCTTGTATCTTCTCACACTTTGCAGTTTCTTGCACATAGTAGGCCAATAGTAACTATTCAGTGAATTAAACTTGTCATGAGAGGGTCAGAACTTCCTTGTGTTTTCTTCCAAATTCTGGTTGTCAAGAATACTCTGATCTTTTCTGTGTTAATTCCCATTTACAAAAAATTTGCTTTGTTACTATAACATAGATTAGCTGATACACCAGTATCAGGACCCTTCAGCCCCAGAAACGACTCTGTTGTCATTACAAGTGAAAATTAGTTTCCTTATTGGGTTTGACCTGTGAAAGATCAGCACAAGAAAAGAACATTTGCAAAGAAAAATGTTCTTTCCTCAAAAAAGACCCGAAATGTTGATTAGGACTAGAATTCTTGGGCAAGAGGAAGTAGCATGGTTTTCACTATCCTATGTTCCCCATCATGGTCCCTTACTAATCCCATCACTTATAACCAAATCAAATTTTTCTGCCTTGTGTATGTGCTTGAGGAAATGTGATTGATGTGTTTTTTATTTGCAAGGTGACTCTTTTTTTCTTTCTCATTAGCCTTTTTTGCTAAGTGCTAATGATGGCCTTATCATATATGCCTTATCTTTTCCTGAATTTGAATTTCATATACAAGTGCTATGTCTAACATTCCCAAGACTATTTCAGAATCATGGCATTTTCACTTCTTTGTCATCATCTTCTCCTGGCCTGCTTTACAGCTTTGCAATGGGCTGCAGCCTTTGTAAATTTGTTAGGGATCCTACCTACATATCTAGACACCTATAGCACATACTTCTTGTGTTGCATAGCCAGCTCTCCATGCAGTCCTTCAGTGTCTAAGTATGGCAGAAGGTGGTACAATCACCATTCTGAAAAATAATGCGTTCGACCTATGTATTCTGGATTTTATTTCAGGAAGACCTCTTCCATCACAGTTTTTAATTCGAGTCAGAGCACATTTACAGTCCAGTGTTCTGTAACCAAGGAAACGCCCTACTTTCAGTGTTACTCAGTGCAAATGCACCTATTTAAAAATTATCCTGGTTCAACATTCTCTCTTTTCTTACATGAACTTTATGGGGTCAGTGATTTAGGGGCAGGGGGAAAAAAAAAATTTTGTACCAGCAACTAACCAGGTAGGTGACGGTGAAAAGCTTTAATAATTTTTCCTTCTTCGTGATTTTCCTTAGTCATGGTCGTTATGGTAGGGAAGAAGATGCTGAGGAGGGAGATTAAAATTGCTTAGCACAGTGAAATAGCCCTGTTCTTCCTAAAGACCTGCCTACCCAACTAAATGCAGTTACTTGAGAAACTCTTAGCAAAATCAACAGAAATACTGGTGTTTCTTTTGAAGGGATGTTACAGAGGTGCTCCATAAGTTGAACTGAGTATCATGGATAAATGATTAATTCCCTTAGAGAACACAGATATAGACTTTGTAGGATTAATAGCATTCAATTCAAAAAATGTTTATTAAGAGCTGACTTTATGCAGGAGCAGAAGATTTAAAGACCGAATAGGACAAAGTGTCTCTGCTCTCGCAGCTTACTGCTTTGTTGGGGAGGGGAGAATCACGCAGCAAGTTTAATTCAGTCATTTTTTATTAAAGCACCCATCATGTGCAAAACAGAAATGGAAAACAGTTCATATCCTTAAGGAAGTTATAATCCACTAAGAGGATGCAACATAAAAACAGACAAGACGAGATGAGAGCTGTTCTGAGATCCTGGATACTGAAATTCTCCTTTCTGACCATAGTTTTCCAGTTTCCTTCTTCTCTTCCAGTCCCACTCAGAATCAATCCTGGACAGCTCGATGGTGGAAGACCCACAGTTGTGGGAGCAAGCTTTCCCCCAAATCCATCCTCCCAGAATGGTCCCTGAAAGCCAGCATGCATCCTTCCTGTCCCTCTCCTTCCCCTCTGGCCCAGGACCACCTAGAACCCATTCAGGTTCATGCAGTCTGCTTTTTGCTTTGAATGTGACCTCTGCTCCCTTGATTCCTCCTAGGCACTTACTTTCTAGCCCAGTCTTGATCCTGTTCTCAGCACTGAAAATACTGCTCTCCATTCTGTGCTGAGATTCTTTCTCCCTTTATTTGCTAAGTCTTAAGCGTAGATAATTCCCATCAAACACCTTCCCCATTCCTATTCCTAAGTACTTGAATAATACTGGAAGAAATTAGGAATGTTGTTGACTTGACACGCTAAGAGTGTGTGCTACTGACCCTCCCTTGAGTGCTCACTGCAACATGGTCAGGCTTTTGTTTCTCTTACAGCTACATTCCACAGAATAGCGATCCTCTATTTTGCTCTCTTCAGGCCATTTCCTTCTCTGATGGTAACAGGTCAGAGTTGACCAGGTCATGCTCGTTCTTGAGGCTCAATTTTATAATAAAGGAGACACTTGGAGTCCATATCAGAGTTAGCAAAAAGGAGGTTTACTTAGCCATAGGGAAGGTCCCTTATTCATTCCAAGACTGGCTGAGCAGAGGCTTCCTTGCCTGCCCATTTTTCTGCCATTTAAGCCTCAGGGCCCAGTTGGGGTTCCTCAAGACTTTTTGTACTTAGGTGACCGGCCTGAGTGCCCAGAGCTTGTTAAATCTGGAGGAGAGTTTCAATGTCTTTTCAGAAAAAGAAGTAACTTACCCCTCATCTCCCCTCCTCCCCACCCTCCAGGGGGCCCCAGCACATACCACACCAATCTGTCTTCCACTGCTCAGTTAAGGGCACAGATCTGATGATGTCATGCTTCCTTTTAAGAAGCTTCAGGGGCTTTATTTTGGCTTCTCTGTTTGCCATCTGAAGCCCTTCACAGCCTGGTTCTAATTTTTCTAGGCTCATGATATTTTGTCCTCCCACAAGCGCCCTCTAGTCCACACACAACGTTCCATCTCCTGCCTTTGTCCCTGCTTCTCCCTCATGTCCAGAGCACTCTCCCTCCCCCTCCCTCTGAGTCTTGGAACGCCTCGTAGCTTTAAAGGCTTGGCTTAAGATGCCTTTTCTGATTGCCTGCAGTTGTAAATGCCTACCCTGAAGTCACTTCAAACTTTATGTGCCTTGTATTTACTGATCTGTGGATATGTTCTGTGTTTCACCCTCCCACCAGTCAAATATCAGTCAGTAAACACTCATTAAGCATCATCCTGTGGGCCAGACCTTGTGCTAAGCACTGTGCATGCTCCCAGGGAGCTCACAGCCTAGTGGAGGAGATGATGTACCCACAGCTATGTGCAGGCAGACTACAGACGGGATACACTGGAGGGAGGCCCTCCTCCTGGCCCAGCACATACGAGATGCTAAATGCTCCCTGTGATTGTGTGGGTTGTTCTAGACTGAATCCTACAGGTAGCCGTTTCCCTTTCATTAGCCACTTTAACGTGGCTACTCTACATGAAACCATCTAAAGGAATTCAAATTGTCCTTTTGAAAACCATGAGTGTTTTTAGCATGTATCATAATCTTTGAATAATAGAGCTAAATCATTACATGTGCCCAACCCTGAAAAAGAGATTGGTTAGGTATACTGAGTCACACCAAGGTGAGACAGAAACGTGCACACATTTTTAAAGGGGAAAATGTGGAGGGAGTTTTGCTGTTCTTCTTCTTGGGGTTCTTTGATTCTGTTGAGCAGGCTCATTATCAAAGACAGAACTGCTGGACTTCCCTTTTCCTTCCTCAGGTGGAGCAGTGGCTAGAGCACTGGGCCTGGAGTCAGGAAGACCTGAGTTCAAATCCAGCCTCAGACAAGTATCAGCTGTGTGACCCTGGGCAAGTCACTCTAACTTCTGTCTGCCTAACTTTCCTCATCTGTAAAGTGTCGTGAGGATAGAATGAGATAATATTCATAGCCTTGAAGTGCTCTGTGAATGCTGGCTGTCATTTTTAAATGCTTGCTCACAGTAGGGCTCTTAATTCATGTACCCCTCAGACATGTAACCCTGCCCACCTTCATCTCTGAAGTCTCTAGTCCCCTTCAGACTCAGCTCACGCCCCCTCCTGTGTGAGGCCTCCTCTCTTGCTCCCACCGGCTACAGAAGCCTCACCCTGTCCCCTTTACCAGCGCCCTGGGGGGGGACTCGTATACTTCTGATATCCATTCACATGAGTCCATGCTCTCTTCCCCATTAGAGTGTTAGCTTCCCGAAGACAAGGGCTCTCACAGAGTCAGGGTACCTGTCACAAAAGGCCTAGCATTTATATTGTGTCACTAATTGTTTTACATGTTACCTCCTTTGAGCCTTCCCACAATCCTTTGGGGTAGGTGCTGCTGTCATTTCCATCTTATAAATGAAGAGACCAAGGCCCAGAGAGGGTAAGTACCTTGCCCAGGGCACACAGCTAGTAAGGTAATGTCTGAGGCACGATTTGAACTCAGGTCTTCCTGACTTGAAGGCCAGCACTCTATCTGCCATACCCCCTATCTAGCTAACTGCCGTAGGCACATCATAGGTACTTGTGGATTAATTGATCGATTCATCATGTTCTTCAGATGCTATTAAGTTGCAGCTGGTCGAAGCAGGCCTGGTTGAATGCCTCCTAGAGATTGTTCAGCAGACTGTGGACAGTGAGAGAGAAGAAGATACTGCTGAGCTCAAGACGGCCTCTGACCTGATGGTTCTGCTCCTTCTCGGAGGTGAGTAGCACAGACGTGCTTTTCACGCCCTCCAGAGAAGAGGCGTCCTTCTGCAGGCTTTACATGATTTTCCTCCACTGGTATTTGTACTAGTCTCTGCAGAAATTTGATATCTGACTAAGAGCCAGTCATCATTTGGAATAGGCTGCTTCTAGGCTAGACACTCCTGTAGTCTCCAAGATATCCATTAAAACTAACTGCTTTCTGCTTGTTTAATTGTGTGTGTGCAGATGAGTCCATGCAGAAATTGTTTGAAGGAGGAAAAGGCAGTGTGTTCCAAAGGGTCCTTTCTTGGGTTCCTTCCAATAACCATCAGTTACAGCTTGCAGGAGCTTTGGCTATTGCGAATTTTGCCAGGAATGGTGAGTTGATCAATTCTTTCTTTTTTTTTTTAAACTCCCACTTGTTGGATCTGCAGTGTCACAGCCAATTTCCCAACCAACATGAAGTCTGACACTCTTTAGGAACAATCCAACATTTCTATGCACTGTTTGAAAATCACTGACTTTCCCTGGGGAGCCAGGATGTTAAGCAGACTCTTCCATGTCCTGAGGACACATTAGATAGATGGTTTGCCTTTTTAACTGTAAGAGACTATCTTAGGGGAAATACTCCTTTGGCTTATGCTTTTCATTTGGCTTTGGGAGCCCCCAGTATTTAGGGTGGAATCATCTTTCAGATGTTAAATTCCCAGATTTGCAAATCATCTGTGTTCCATGTACACAACTCAGTTCCTTTTCTTGAACCCATCCAGCCAGTTCTCTGACTTGGGTAGTATTTAACAGTATCTTAGAGGAACCGGATATTAATGCTTATTTCTAAGACTGACAGTTACAACAGCTAACGTTTCTGTAGTGCCTTAAGGATTGCACAACACTTCAAAATACTGCCTCCTTTTATCTTTACAAGAGCCCTGGGAAGTACGTGCTATGATTGTCCTCATATTAGGGATGAGGAACTTGTCCGGAATCATACATTTCACAAGCATCTGAGGCAGAATTGGAACTCAGTTCTTCTTGATTCCAGGTCTAATTGACTCTAGCTGCCCAAGGACCTGCTAGACTTCTCGTTAGTCTGGTTTTTTGAAGCCATATTTAGGAAATTTGGGGGGAGTGTTAAGTTTCACGTTTGCTTTTGGTCCATGTAAGTGGTATGATAAGTGGTAGGTGATATATTCCATTTTTATTTCTCTACTTTTGGGGGACTACTTTGATTATAAATATGGTCATAGTAGCTGATATATGAACTCTACTGGGTTTGGAAACAGTATAGCACTCTTATTTTGTGCAGATGGAAACTGCATCCACATGGTAGACAATGGGCTTGTGCAGAAACTCATGGACCTGTTAGACAGGCATGTGGAAGATGGAAATGTCACTGTTCAGCATGCAGCCCTGAGTGCCCTCCGAAACTTGGCAATACCAGGTAAGCCTTGGATTAAGAACAAAGGAATTGCTGTTTGTGATTGATTGACCCACCTGCCTAGAGAAAATGCTTACTGATATCCTTACAGCGTGCACAAGGAAACTGAGGTATTAATGTCAAGGGGCTTCCTCCAGCTGCAGAACATGAGGGGTACGGACCAGGCTTCTGTGCCATCCCCAGCCCTCCTTCCAGCAAATCTCCTTCCAAGGACCTTAGTCTGCAGTCTTGGAGCGTCCTTGATGCTTCCCCTTCCCCTTCTGTAGTTGGACGTCCAGTCTTGTGGTTCTGGCTCCACAGCATCACTTCTATCTGACCCCTTAGGTCCAGTTCCAGGACCATCAGTCATCACCTCCTAATAGTTTCCCTGCTCCCTGTTTCTCTTCTCTTCAGTCTATCCTGCCCATTGCTCCCAAAATAATCTTCTAGAGCACAGCTGTTCTACTCTGCTCAAAAATCTTTAGTGGTCCCCAAACCTACAGGATAAAGAGTGATCTCTTCAGACTGGTGTTTAAAGCCCTTCACAGTCTAGTCCTTATCCACCTTTTCAGCTTTGTTTTATAATACACCCCTTCTCACACGCTACATGCCAGCTAAACATGCCTCCTGTGGCTAGCCCCCTGAATCGGCCTTCCGTCCCCCGCACCTGTGCCTGTCCACAGGCTGTCTGCCAGGCCTGCCCTCTTCAACTCAGACGCTTTAGGATTCCTTAAAGGCTCAGGCCATGATTCACCCCAGTTGTTAATACTTCTCCCTCCTCAGATTACCTTGCCTTTACTTCTCTGCATATATGCCAGCTCTGTCCCAGAAAGATGTGAGCTCCGTTAGGGTATGGTCTGTTTTGTTTTTCTCTTTATACCCCCGTTTGGGACAGCGCTTTGTGCCAACTTGATAAATGCATATTGAGTTGAATTATACAAATGCCACACCCTGACATTGTGCTCTTGTTATAAGCTAGGTACAGAGACAGGAGCTAGGGGGAGGCTGTATTCATTTCCTCCTGGGTTTATTCTTTGATAGCATCCTTAGTTGAAGAAAAATAGGGTACAAAAATGATGGGTTTTTACCAGCTCTTAATGGGCAACCAACCTTTGAAAATCTCCATAAGTCCTTGAGAGCAAGGGGCCACCAGGAGGGGCAAACTGGCCCACATAGGACATTAAGGGGAAAGGCGAAGCTCCTGTGCTCGTCATTGGTGATATTGGGCCCAGGAGTAGCCTCTGAATTCCAACCTGGAAGACAGGAAGACCTAATCTAAATAAAAGGAACAAGAAATCAAAGAGAAAAAAATCACTATAGCACTGCCCTTTGGAATGAAAGGATTTCTAGCTACCAAGTTTGAGTTTTAAATTTCTTTGCCTTTAAATTTCTGCATGGATTTATCTGTGTGTGAATGAATCCAAATGAACTTGCAGTTCTATGATTTTGGGGTGTGGGTGGGGGTGGGTGGATGAATATACATGTGATTGATTTCATTGGTGCCTCCTGGTGAGGAGACTCCCTCCACCAATGCGAATTGACCACTATTTTTTAAAACTTTAATTTTCATTCTTATTAGGAACTTAATCATTAACAAACAGAAATATTTCAAAACACAAAGAACCAAAAAAAAGAGGATTATGTATGAAACCATGAGTCTCTGTTAGGTGCTTTTTTTTAAAGTACATGTTTAACCAAACAATAATAAAATTGCCCAGTTTGATTCTCCTTCTGAACCAGTTTTCTTCTGTGTATTTTCTAATATTACACTGACTCTTTTGTTCCTCTGCTGCTCTGCCCATTATCCACTAAGTCATTCCCCATCAGCTAGAAGCCTTCTCTGTGACAAATAACTATAGTCCAGCATACAATATTCTCCCTGTCTGAAAAGGTAGGTCTTGATTTGTCTCTCTAGTCTGTTATCTCTCTGCCAAGAAGCAAAAAGTGTGTTAATCATAGCAATTGTTCTACAGACAATTTATAGTCCCCCATCTCTTGGGGGACTGAGAAGTTAAGTGATTTGCCTAAAATAGTTTGGGTTTTTTTAAGGATGCTTTATTATTTTGAATCATAGAAAAGTACCCAGACTCTCTCTTGAAGTGAAAATATGATAATATATTAGTCACGAAGAATCCAAATTCCTTTTTTATTAAAAGACTTTTTTTTTTGTCTTTCTAGTTGTCAATAAAGCTAAGATGTTGTCAGCTGGCGTTGCAGAGGCAGTACTGAAATTCCTCAAGTCTGAGATGCCTCCTGTGCAGTTCAAACTCCTGGGAACATTAAGAATGTTAATAGATGCACAAGGTAAAAAAAAAAATAGAGGCAAGGGAAGAAAGATAGTCTCAAACTCAAAGCTCTTTGTGGCCTAGTGCTTCTAATTGAAAAATGAATTTTATTCTGTATTCACATTTATAAAAAGAACAGAAGCAAACATATCAAATGAAATATAAAGACAATTATCTTAAATAAACGCCACATGCTTGAAGATAAGTTTGGCTTTGCCTTGGATGTCCAGAACAATTATACTGAGCTATTAAAAACAAGCTCTATTCAGCATTATACTTAATTCCTCTGTGTAGCCCCTAAACCATCGGACATCCATTATAAGCGAGTCAGAAAAATTCCCCTCTTTTTTTTCCTGTGTTCATTTTTACCTTGTTTTCCTTTCTGTCTCCATTAAATAGGCTAAGACTTGGTAAATTGGTTAAACTCTTATTGAAAACACAATAAACAGCTTTTTTTTTTTTTTTTGCAAAGCCCAGCATTTGTGCACCCCTCAATGATCTATTTTGCCCACAGTACTTTGTAATGTGGAATTAAATGAACAAAACATTTCCTTAAATAGTGTCCTTTTTGCCTCCCTCAGTGCCAGGTGCCCAGGTACTAAAGGGCCATGAATTTCACCCAGAAGAGGATGAAGGTATCAGTTGTTAATCATTTGCATTATAGGGCACACTATTTTGAAGCAGACCAAAGAACCCATTGGGGAAAGTGTTCTGAGGTCTCATTTTCATGGAAGGTCTTTCCATTATAAGCTTGCACTCTATTGCAGCCTCATGACATTTGCAGATTGTTTCAGCTGAATTCCTGACGCTGTTCTGTCCCTTTGTTCTGCCTTTTCCCCCCCTGTAGTAGAAGCTGCTGAACAGCTGGGGAAGAATGTAAAATTAGTCCAGCGTTTGGTGGAATGGTGTGAAGCCAAAGATCATGCCGGCGTCATGGGGGAGTCAAACCGGCTCCTCTCTGCCCTCATCCGACACAGCAAATCAAAAGTAAGTTTGAAAGGAGGACTGAGAAGCAGTGGAAGCAGAGACTTTGGGAGAGTCCAGTACGTGCCAGACCAGCTTCCTCCACACAGGCCGTGTCAGAGAAGGCAGAGTTCAGTTCTTGACATTTGTCAAATGCCTAACGTTTAAATGGTCATATGTAACTACTTCTTCTCCAGACAAAAAAGATGAAAGAATGAGCCTCCTTCTGATCGTTCTCTGACAGAACGGCTTTAGTGCTTCATCTGCCAGGAGTCTGATGCTGTCAGCCCAGTACCTTTCTCTAGGGCTCGGTTTAAAACGAAATGGCAGCTGGCAAGGCATTTCGCATACGATCTTACATGTCGTCATCGTAAGCCATGATGTATTATAATTTCCCTCACACTAACCAAAAACCAGTGTTAAAGATAGAGGTCGGGGTAAGGGGAAGGGGTTACCAAACATTTGTTCACTGTAGAAACTTTTAGAAATGGCAAAAGACGGGCAAAAGAGAATGAGCCATTCCCGGTGGATTTCTTAGCTCTTTTTTGTTTCACACGCTTTCTGAATTCTCCTTTTTTGGTTCTTTCATTGCTCTTAGCTCTTTCTAGAATAGAGGCAAGGGAAGAAAGATAGTCTCAAACTCAAATCCATCAAGTATTGTTACTTGTAAGCCACTCTAGGAAAATAGTCAGCAAAGGAAGTTGAAACTAAAGGCTGGTTTCAGGTTTTGGGCACATCGGTGAATCTTATCTTTCCATCTGTCAATCGGTCACGTGCTTACTAGTGTGCTGGTACATGGGGCATGCAAGAAACTCAGCACGATCCCTGCCAGGTAGCCCCATTGAGGAATGGAGGAGCTACACAGGGAGCAACGATATAGAAAATAAATATTGATCAGTAAATTCATGTGGAGGAAGCTCTTCAAGGTTCAAATAAGCACCTTTCTCACCCATCCTAGTTCTTGATCATAGCTTGCCAATAGTATTTGTCTCTTAGACTTACACTTAACTGTTCCTTTGACTCCTGTCTTGGAGCCAGATTCAAGGTCACTAAGTTTCAAGTTTGTTTGATATCATTGTCTCCATCTGTTTCCGTTTCTCCCTGTCTTAGCCACAGACAGCCTACACACTGTACTTAAACTATTAGAATAAATTAAAGGGACAGCCTGAATTTGCTTTTCTAGCATGCCTAATTAGTTAGGAAATTCAGTTCTCTCTCTGCCTCATTTAGCAGAGAACAGAGACGGTAACTACATAGGCTACACCTTACCAATAAGCCTCCTGGTGAGCTCTCTGTCCTTCTCCCTTTCATTGCCAGATAAAGCAGTCTAGATCGGATGATAATGGTCATTTGTCCAAAAACACTCGATCATTTGTGTGATGCTGTGACTGCTGTATCTCTCGTCTAACTCCAGCACTGTTGTTTTTTTCAATCCCCACTCTTTTACAAAAACACTTTTTTTAAATAATATTTTTTTCTGTAATTCCACGTAAAAACCATTTTAACATTAATTTTTTAAGTACCAAATTCTATCCCTCCCTCCTTCCTCTCCCCACTCTCTGAGATGGTAGACAATCCTCTATAGGTTATACATGTGCAATCATGTAAAACATATTTCTATATTAGTCATTTTGTGGAAGAAAACTCAAGCCAAAAAAAAGTGAAAAATAGTATGCTTTAGTCTGTATTCAGACTCCATCAGTTCTTTCTCTGGAGGTGGATAGTATTTTTCATCATGAGCCTTTCAGAATCGTCTTGGATCATTGTATTTCTGAGAATAGCTAAGTCATTCACATCTGTTCATCGTACAGTGTGGCTGTTACTGTGTACAATGTTCTCCTGGTTCTGCTCACTTCACTCCACCTCAGTTCATGTAAGTCTTTCCATCCTGCTCATCATTTCTTAGAGCACAATAATATTCCGTTACCATCTTATACTACAACTTGTTCAGTCATTCCCCTCATCTTCCAATTCTTAGCCACCACAGAAAGAGAAGCTATAAATATTTACAAAGCCACTTCTTGGGCTTCATGATCCCTAGCCCTTGGAGCAACCCCCTCTTCCTTGACCTTCTTGGCTTCCTTGGGGACAGATTCTCCCAATTCCTCTTACCTCTATCTTGCCTAAGGTTCTCTCTTCAGCCCTATATTCTCTCTCTGTACTCTCTTCCTTAACAATCTTATGCTTTTCCATAGCTCCAGTGATTGTGTGTGTTGTGTGTATACACCTTAGACCCCGGACGAGGAGTCAAGTGAGGAGGATGTGGAGGGGCTGCTTCATCCATACAGGCCCAGAAGGAGTGTGGTCAGTTCCAAAACTCCCCATTCTACGCACTTGAATGTATAGGCTTGGTGCCCCAGGCTGGGAACGTGATCTCTAGGTGCTTGAGGCCAGTCTCTGACACTGTGGGTTATAAAGGAAGCGCTGCCCTTAAATAACCGTAGTTATTTACAGTATTTTAGCTGTGAAGGAGAGAGCAGCAGGGTCGGTTCTGACCACTGCTTCTTTTCTTGCCTTCTCCCTTCTTAAAGGCTGAGCATTCATTTCACTCGGGTTACCAACCCTTTTCTCTTCTCAAGGATGCTCCTATTAACTAGAGAAAAGGTTAAACTGAGCTCCTTCTTGAAATGAAGTCTTCCTCTCACTCCTCTTGCTGGCTTCCCTCAGTCATGACAGGAAAACAGTCTCTTTGCAGAGGACGGTTAAAGCTCCTCATCTTTACAAGGAGCCGTAAAAATGTTTGGCTTCTCCTAGGTTCCTCACTGATCAAGGTTAAAACTCACCCATCCTCACTGGGCAGGCATGGAGAGGCTATGATCTTCACTGCAGATCTTATTATATCTTCTCATTTTCCAGACTTCCCTCTTGCTATGCCAGTACCACCATCCTTCTGGTTACCCAGTGTGGTCCCAAGTCCTCACCCTCCTTCACCCCACATACACCATCTATTGCCAAAACCTTGTCATTTCTGTCTGCACATCTCTACCCCTTTCTCTCCCCTCCCACTGACACGTAGGCCCTCATCACTTCTTCAGTTCAATTCAATAAAAACTTACTAAGTGCTTAATATGTACCCTGCTCTGTGCTAAGTACTGAGGGTGTAATTAAGAAAAAGGAACAATTGGGGCGGCTAGGTGGCTCAGTGAATAGAGCACCAGCCCTGGAATCAGGAGGACCTGGATTCAAATCCAGCCTCTGACACTTAATATTTACTATTAAGTGACCTTGGGCAAGTCACTTAACCCCAATTGTCCTGCCTTTCCCCCTCCAAAAAAAAAAAAGACAAAAAAGAAAAAGGGAAAGTCCCTGCACTCAAGGAGCTTACAGTCTA
The DNA here is from genome assembly GCA_028646515.1 of Pseudochirops corinnae. NCBI lineage: Eukaryota > Metazoa > Chordata > Mammalia > Diprotodontia > Pseudocheiridae > Pseudochirops > Pseudochirops corinnae. The sequence goes on along the minus strand of CM053592.1, from coordinate 25,117,460 downwards.
ATGGAGGAAGACAACACACAAAAGGAAGTTAGAGAACATGAGAGGCACAGGGTATGTTGTTCCATGGAGTGGAAGCCAAGCCAAGGTACTGCTGAAGAATGGCGTCACCAAGAAGGTTGTGTGCCCTCTATAAAAGAAAGCTTTGGGAGGAGTGCAGTGCCCTGCCTTCCAGTAGGAGGGGAAAGAAGCCGAGGGCAGATTGAGAAGACTCAGACCTGAGTCCGTCTTCGTGGCGATAGCGAGAAGGGGTAATGTTGTTCCATGGAGTGGAAGCCAAGGACAGCGGCTGGTGGAGAGGAACCTCTCTTTCCTCTCCAGTCTGTCTTCTGTACAGCTGCCAAAGCGATGTCCTTAAATATGGGTCTTACCATGTCACTCTTCCACTCAAAAACTATGGTGGCTCCATATTGGCTCTGAGATCAAATATTATTTCAACTTTTGTCTGATTGCCATTTTTGAATTGCTTTATAGTGTACATAATTATTAGAAAATAGGATATTTGTAAATAAGCAAATTTATACATATTAAAAATTTATACATATTAAAAGTACATGCTGAAATGTTGCTATTGGGGACATGTGATAAAAAAAAATTAGAGACCATTGGTCTACAGAGTCATGATTAGTGTACGGTGCGAACCAGATTGAGTTCAACAAACTCCGTTTAATTTAGCCCTTGTTACAAGCTTACTAGGTGCTGGGGATATAAATATGGAATAAGGTACAGTACATGCCTGACCTCAAGGACCTTACTTCCTACAGGTGGGAGAAGGATAGATCAGATGTATATGGTAATAACTCGTGGCAGCTGAAAGGGTCTCCAGAGGCCACTGGGTCCAGCACCTACATTTTACAGATGAGGCAGAGATTGAGAGATTGAGCCACTTGACCCCAGCTCTTCCTGGTTCCAGGACCAGTGTTCTGTCCATGATATCTCCCTTTAGAAGAGTGTCCTAAGTGCAAAGGAGAATTTCAGGAGGCAGTGAGGAATTTGAGAAGGGAGGGGTTGCTTTCAGCTGGGGTTTCAAGGAAAGCTTAATGGAGGAGACAGCACCAGCGCAAGCCCTTGCAGAATTTCAGGAAGATGAGGGATGGGGTGAGAGGAAGGATGATGGGCTTGGCTGGGATTTGTGGGGAGAGGAGATGTGAGCAAAGGGGCACAGATGGGAGAAGGCAGCCTGAGAACTGAAGGTGGAAGCGGGCCAACTTAGCTGGAGCTTAGACTGTGTGCTATATTGTACTGGAAAGAAGGTTAGAACCAGGCTGTGAAGGTCTGATTGCCAAGGAAAAGTTTTTAAGCACATTTGCTTGGTTGTGGAAAACCCATGGAAGTTTAGCACTTCAGAAGGGTTACTTGGGCAGGAGCTTGAAGGTACAGGCTGGAGAGGGGGACCATTGGAGCAGATATCAGGACAATAGGGCAGACAGGACATAGGTAATGAGGGAGGTGGATGAGGGCAATAGTGCTTGGAGTGGATAAGAAAGGGATGAATGTAAGAAATATTGGGGTGGAATTGACAGGACTTCATAATGGACTGGATCTAAAGACAGGGAGAGAAAAGAGCCACAGATGACTCCAGTGCCGTGAATCTGTTTAACTGAGAAAATGGTGCTGCCATTCACAGAAATGGAGAAGGGTTAAGGGAGACGGATGGTTTGGTTGGGAAGATGACCTGTACTTTCATTGTATATGGAACTACCAGTGTGTAAAACTCCAAATTGCCCAGCATGAGGACCTAAGTGACTTGCCCAGGGTCACCAGCCAGCATGTATTGTAGGCACGGTCTAAACCTAGCTCCTCTTGATGCCAAAGCCAGACCTCTGTCCACTGTGCCACATTATCACTGATGCTTCTCATTAAAGAAGGAAATATTTGCACTCCTTTCTGAATGAGCATGTATATGTAACTTTGATGGGCACTGTCTCCCCTCCCTTTTCCCACAATGATACCACTGACAGTGAAGTAGAAATAACTGAACACTTACAGAACTGACCAGAGGAAAACAACATGTGCCCGGTCCGTTTCCTCACGTAGGCACCTCCTCTAGTACCTTCCAGACATTAATACCCTCCTCCCAATAGAACACGTGTTCCTAATTTTATCAGACTCCTGAATGATCACTACACCTTAGAAAGGGCCATTTTCTCATTTGCTTTAAGCAAGGTCCCACAGTAATAAAGGAATATGATTCAATAAAATAGGTCTGATGCCACCAAACCAAAAAATGATACTCTTATTTTCAAGTGCCTGTTTCTAATTAAATTCAGAATTTTTTTTGGCCTGTAAAGTCCCCATTCAGCTGCAGTACGTCACTGAGACTTCATTTTCATTCAGTTGTGTGTATCTGTAAATGTGTGGTTATCCAGAAAGGTTTCAGGGTTCCAGGATCAGTCAGAATTTGGTAGGTTTTCTTCCTCTGACACAATGTACTGCTTAGCATAGTGGCTGAGCTTTGAAGATTGGTTGTCCTGAACTTCCGTCTCTTCTAATGAGTTATGATCTGTATTCAGAATAGAAATGTCTTCCCCCAAATCTTTATTTGTCTGTGCCTGTCATGGAGCCATATTTTACTGAAAAGACATGAGGAACAGAAATCAAACTCTCAAGCTTTAATAGTCAAGCTCTGTTAAATTATGTACATCCCAAGAACTGGTGAATTGTTTATATGTGCAGTCAGCCAGCTTTCCATTATCTGAATGCAGATCATCTACTTTTGGGCCTGATTTGCAGCAGTTCCTGCTTTCAGTTTCTCATTTATCTAATCACATTTACTGTAGCCCAGCAAGAACTGCAAAGGTGTTTTGGTCTAACAAGTGACTGTTGGCCTGTACTGGAAGAAGGTACCCTGTGTAGGTGCAGAGCTCTCCTGTCAAGGTGTCGGGGATGATCAGGCCCTCCCACCTCCAAAGATTGTATGGCAGTGAAAAAGCCAGGCTGCCTTTGCAGGGAACTAAAGTGACACACACACACTCTCACGCACACATGCATACATGCGCATGCACACACATACACACACTCCGCCCTCTTCAGTTCCACTTTTATTTAGTGACAACTGCAAGGATACATGACCATTATTCTAAGAAGAGACAGGGGTCCTTCTTATCCCCCAGTTTGTGCTCATTCCAGGTCCTTTTTTCCCTTTAAATGTTAGTGATGTTTTGTTTTCCCGTTGTAGATATGTACAGATTATTCTCACTTTGTGAGAGAACTCTTATAACAAAGTAAAAAAGTTAATTAAAACTAGTAATGCAATGACCTCATCAGATCATGCTGGCAGCATTTTACACCTGCAGCGCTGGCCCCACCTCTCTTAAAAAACGTAATAATAACAGAAGTCTGTTTTCTCTCGTCATGCAGAACGCTGTATGCTGCTGAGGAAGAAAAAAAGAAAAAATTTCTCATAAGAAATATACATAGTCAAACAAAACATTCCCTCAGTGGCTTTGTGCAAAAATAAATACCTCGTTCCACCCCATAAATCCATCACTTCCCAGAAGCGGATTGCGTATTTATTTCATCGTTGATCCTCTGGAATCCGGGTCATTGCATTGATGACTGTTCTTAAAGCTTTCAAAATTGTTTGTTTTTAAGGTGGCACTGTATAAAGTGTTCTCCTGGTGTTTCTCCCTTCACTGTGCATCAGTTCATATAAGTCTTTCTTTGTCTTTTTTTAAATCATCTATTTCCTCATTTTTTTAGAGCACAATCCTACTCCATCACATTCATATACCACGGCTTATTCAGTCATTCCTCCATTGAAGGACATTCCATTAGTTTCCAATGTTTTGTCGCCACAAAAGGAGTTGCTAGAATGTACACAAAGCACCTTTTCCTTTCTTTGATTCCTTTTTGGGTATATAGGCTTGCCAGGTGATATAGCTGGGTCAGAGGACATGCACAGCTTAGTAACTTTTTGTGTATAATTCCACATTGCTTTCCAGAGTGGTCGACTGTACACATCCGCATGTCCACCAACAGTGCACCAATGTGCCTGTGTTCCCGCAGCGCCTTCAGCATTTTTCATGTTCCTTTTTTGATGTTTTTTGCCACTCAAGTGAGTGTGTGGTAGAGCCTCAGGATGACTTTAACTTGTATTTCTCTGATTAATAGTGACTTGTTCGACTTTTCCGGGGGGCATGTCTCCCACCGCTGTGTCAGGCAGTGCTGAGTCTATTGCAGAGACTGACTTGGTCTCTGAGTGACTTTACTTCTGAGCTATTATCTTAATATTATTAATATTATAAATAACATTCGTAAATGATATTAATATTATTAGTATTATTACCTTGCTTTCAAGACCTTAGCCTTAAAACTTTGGTCATCATAATTAAGTGAAAAAGTGAAAAGTGGGGTGGCTAGGGGGCGCAGTGAATAGAGCACCAGCCCTGGAGTCAGGAGGACCTGAGTTCAAATCTGGCCTCAGACACTTGACACACTTGCTAGCTGTGTGACCTTGGGCAAGTCACTTAACCCCCAATTGCCTTGCCTTGCCTCAAAAAGAGAAAAGACCAAAAAAAAAAAAAAAAAAAAGTAAAAAGGAAGCTAACCCAGCTTGTGGTTAGTCTTGAAAGTTATCATAGTGGGGAAGTCAGGGAGGAAGATAACCCGTACCTCCCCTTGCAGATATTATACATATGGTATGGCTCTGTAGGCTGGAGGCAGAGATAGCCCTTTCACAGTTTACTTTGTCAGTGTGTGTGCTATTTAATGCAAAAGTTCTTAGTTTTCCTTGGGTTGCAGTTGTGTGACCTATAGAATCACAATCACAACTGACTTAACAATAACTCATGTGGTTTGTGGTTTACCTTGCAGTACCGAGTAGAACTCTACAGGATTGTAAGTTCTCTAGGAGAAGTCTTCCCTGACTTTGTATCCATCATAGCAGCCAGGGCAGTGCCATGTACCATAAATACTTGCTAATGAAATCGTAGGGGAATGGGAAGAGAAAAGGGAGGCAAGGCTTTTACTGAGCATATTTGTTATAAGGGCTGTGTTTTCTTCCTCCCCCACCCAAGGGAAAGGTAGGAAGTGGGAAGAAAAGAAAATGAATACTTGTTTTTTTGTTTTGTTTTGTTTTTTTATTTTTTTTCCTCCACTTTTTTTTTTT
>CM053592.1:25063730-25111853 GCA_028646515.1 Pseudochirops corinnae | reverse complement strand
TTTTTTTTTTTTTTTTTTTTTTTTTTTTTTTTTTTTGCTTTTCAGAGGGGGGAAGGTAGGGCAGTTGGGGTTAAGTGTCTGAGGACGGATTTGAGCTCAAGTCCTCCTGAGTCCAGGGCTGGTGCTCTATTCACTGTGTCACCTAGCCACCCCTTACACAGTCAATTTTTGTGTAGGTGCCATGTACCACCAAGAAAAAGGTATATTTGTTTCTATCTATCCCCATTCAATTTTCTGCAGAGGTCACCATAACTAACTTTTCTAAAATTCTATTCATCTCCTTAACTTCTTTCTTGTTTATTTTGTGGCTAACTTTATCTAGTTCTGAGAAAGGGAGGTTGAGGTTCCCCACTAGTGTAGTTTCGTTATCTGCTTCTTCCTAGAACTCTCTTAACTTATTTTAATTAGATCTATTTTTGCTTTATCTGAGATTAGGAGGGCTACTCCTGCTTTTTTTTACTTCAGCTGAAGCATAATATATTCTGCTTCAGTCTTTTACCTTTACTCCTTGTGTATCCCTCTGCTTCAAACATGTTTCTTATAAACAACATATTGTAGGATTATGGCTCTTAATCTACTCTGCTGTCCACTGTTTTTGTTTAAGAGTTCATCCCATTCACAGTTAGGGTTACTATTTGTGTCTTTCTCTCCATTCTGTTTTCCCTCGTTTATGCTTTTCTCTCTCCTTTCTCCCTTTCCCTCCTTACTTCTATCAGCCCCTTCCCTTTTTCTGGTTATCTTTCTTACTTCTTCCCTCTTTTCTATCCATTCCCTCCCTTTTCTTTCCTCTTTTCCCTCCTCCTTCCTATGGGATAAGTTAGATTTCTTTACCTGATTATGTTGTTCCCTCTTTGAGCCAACTCTGAGAGAGTAAAGTTCAAACAATGCTCATCTCCCTCTCTTCTTTCCCTCTACTGTAATAGGTTTTTGTGCCTTTTCGTGTGATGTAATTTACCCTTGTCTGAAACCTCCATTCCTCTTCTCCCAGTACAATCTCTTTTCACCACTTAGATTTTTTTATCATCACATCAAAGTCAACTTGTACCCATGCCCTCTATGTATACCCTTTTTAAATGCAATAACATGACAGTTCTCAAGAGTTACAAGTGTCATCTTCCTTTGTAGGGATGGATTTATTAATAACATGTTCTTTTTCTTTCCTGTTTACCTTTTTATGCCTCTCTTGAGTCTTGTATTTGAAGATCAGATTTTCTCTTGAGCTCTGGTCTTTTCATCAGGAACCTTGGAAGTCCCCTATTTCATTAAATGTCAGTCTCCTTCCCTGAAAGATTATGCTCAGTTTCATTGGGTATTTCATCCTTGGTTGTAATCTAAACTCCTTTGCCTTATAGAATATCATGTTCCATGCCCTCCTGTCTTTTAACACAGAAGCTTCAAGGTCCTACATAATTTTGGCTGTGGTTCCATGATATTTAAATTGTTTCTCGCTGCTCACAGTATTTCCTCTGTGACCTGGTAATTTTGGAATTTGACTACAATATTCCTTGGCATTTTCAATTTGGGATCTCCTTCAGGAAATGATTGGTGGATTTTTTCTATAATTATTTTACCTTTTAGTTTAGGACCTCAGGGCAGTTTTCCCTGATGATTTCCTGAAAGATGCTCTCCAGGCTCTTTTTTTTTTTTCTGTCTTTCTGCTGGAAAAGAGCTTTGTATGTTAAGGATAGATGAGGCATTTCTAAGTCCTTGAATTCTCTCTTGTAGAAACTCTTCACAAGGAAGTGCAGAGTCTGGCATTTCTAGAAGTTGTATCAAAGCTCCGCAGCCATGAGAACAAGATGGTGGCCCAGCAGGCTTCCCTCACTGAGCAGAGGCTCACTGTGAACAGCTGAGAACGGTTCCTGCCCACCGCCCGGAGTCCCGTCCTTCACTTCCGTCCTCCGTCCAGCCACAGCTCCCACCACGTCCTCTGCTGTATCACCTGTGCATGCGTGTGATGTTCCCACACCAGTGGAAGAACTGCTATCAGTAGCTTCCCAATAAGGTTTCTCAGCCCATAGTTGGTGTGAACATGAACCTGTCCAGACCAGTCTCTGCCCATAACCGTTCTACTCGTATCCTTGTGGCCTGAGTCCCATCAGTAGAATGTGCATGTTGTAATCCTCTAATGACGTAAATGTGGTACTACATGACAGCCCCCCACCCCCCATAAACTGCATAATAATTTACTGATAAATTAGAAACAATCCAATATACAGCAAGATCTGTCTAGTGTGTGGAAAATAGGATGAAATAGTGAAAATAAGAATAATAATAAATAGCTCCATTTTTGGTGCTTTGGAAGCACAATGACAAAAGAAATGTATTGCTGCTCATTCACTGGTCTTGCCTATTAATGTCAAAGTCATGGTACCTAGAGCTAACAAATAAAATCCCAGTGCTCTACACTTGACCCTGTGCCTTGTATTCTTATCCACACAGAATCCCCAAATGGCACTGACTTGGCAAGGCTCCCTGTGGGATTCATGTTGTACCAACTGATCATGTCAGCAATCGCCTGGTGCTCAACACCTGGGTGGCTTTCACACTGACATTAAGAGAGGCTCTCACTTTCACACGAGGAAACTGATTAAAACACATTTTTTGATGTAGGACAACATCCTATGCTAATCTTTATCACTTAGCTATTCATGTATTCACAGAATCTCAAATCTGGTCTCCCACTGCGTCTTTCTGTATACCCTTGTAACAGAACTTGATAGGATTAAGACTAAAGACTGAGGAAAGGAAGGCTTGGGCAAGAGTGAGGACAATGGTTAGGTGTGAGAAAGATATAAAACACATTAGCCAACCCACAATTCTTTTTGTAAGCAGTACAGCAACCTGCTTCCTCAGCTCTTTCTCTTTGAGCCCTGCAATAAAAAGGGAATTCATGGATGATACAGACCTGCACGCCCAGTGATTTCTTTCCTTCTGTTCACTCTCAACCCCTGCCACCAATAGATGACTTTGGAACCCTTGCGAGTCACTCAACAACACCCTGGTGGTTCTCCTTTTCCCTCCTGACTCTAGCTGGCTCCTTCTTCCCCATTGCCTGCCCATAGATTGGAAAATACAAAGGTCAAACCCGAGGGACTGGCTTTTCTCAGAAATGGTCGTAAAGCCCCAGAAGGGGCTGCCAAGGGAGGCAAGACAGTATATGGTAAGTATAGAATACACTCTTCTCTCTGGGATGGCTTAGGGGCAGTCCTTGGCTTCGGACTCTAAAACAAACATAATTCAAAGAAGTCCTGAACAAGATGGAAAAGCCCCTTGGATGTTCACAAATATCTCTGACATCCACAGAAGTGGCTTCTCTGGGGGAAGCTGGTTTATTTCCCTCCCTTGTGTCCGATGACGATATCAACATTTATTGTCATTTTGGGAAGGTCTTAGTAATACTGCTGTATAGTAGAGGGGCCTTAATCTTTTTGCTGTCATAGACTCCTTTGGTCCTCAGAATAACATTTTTAAATACATAAAATAAAATGTATAGGATTAAAAAAGAAACCAGTCTTATTTAAATAGTTATCAAAATATTAGAAAACAATTCACAGAGCCCTGGTTAAGAATTCCTGCTTTGGAGACTGATCATATCAATAAATGAATTATATTGATAACATATGAATAAACTAATGACATAAAATTGGATTAACGTAACTTGAGATAGCCATTCAAGAAACTGGCCCTCCTTGCCCTATCATTGTATATCCAAATCTATACCGTAATAAGCTACTTGTATATCTTACTAATTCCATCGAGTCCTAATTAGGTAGAAACTAGAGGGAATTATGAGAGGTTATCAAATCCAATCCTATGAGTAAATGGAACTCAGGACTTGGAATCAGAAAGACCTGAGTTCAAATGTGACCTCAGACACGTCCTAGCTGTGTGACCCCGGTCACTTAGCCTCTGTCTGCCTCAGTTTCCTCAACTGCAAAAAGGAGTTAATAACACTTCCTAGAGATGTTGTGAGCATTAAGTGAGATAACAGTTGTAAAATGCTTAACACAGTGCCTGGGACATAGTGGGAACTTGATAAATGCTTGTTTCCTTCTGTCTAAGGAAAACAAGCTTAAAAAAGACATTAGCCCAGGCTCACATGGTGACTAAGTGCTGAGCCAAGACTTACACCCAGGTTTTGTGACTTGCCACCTTTACAGACTATGCTGACTGATTGATTGAACTTCATACTTCAGGAGACTTCAGGAAAATCTTTTTGTTACATAATTAATCCTGGTGAAAGGTGCTGTAGGTTAAAGCCCCAAACAGAACCCTCTGAAACCAGAGGAAAATATTTTACAGAAATTGCACCTTGTACCCACTCCCTAACACAGTATTTGAGTTGGAAGGACTTCAGAAGCTATCTGGTTCAACCTATACCCAAATAATCCCTACTACAGCAGACCTTAAAAGGAGCCATCTGCCCTTTGCCACAGAATCAAAAATTTGGAAAGGACCTCAGAAGACATCTCCCCACAGTCCCCTTTGCCTTGTAATCCTCAGTGAACAGTTCTCTTAAAGTCCTAAGAATTATAAAACCCTTTGAATCAATGACCATTTTGGAAAGAAAAAATAACTGCCTAGCTTGTCATCAGGCCTAAAAGACACCTCTCCTTAAGGTGAAGTGGGCTATTTATATGGCAGTGAGTGGAGCCAAGTAGGTATCAGTAAGCCATGTTCCCAACCTGGTTTTTGTTTAAAGACAGTCAGATGACATGAGAATGTTAGGGCCAGTGACAGAAGAAAGTTCTTAAGAGATTTTGCTTGGTACCTTTGTGCAAACTGAATGGTGGAACAGAGTTTCCAGAAGTAAGAAGTCAACTGCTGTTGCAGTGTTGGTTACAGGTCACTGGATGTGATCATCCTAATAACTGAAATAATTATCTGCCTTTTATTATGAATTTTATTATTAATAAAGAGTATGTTCAGAAACTTTAATATTTTTTTTAAATTGATGAGATTAAGGAACCTAATATAGAACGATGAGGAACTATGATTGGAAAGGGAGGCTTTTCCAGTTTATTAAATAAACAATATTTAGTGAACTGGGGGGGGGAGTTAAATTTAACCGATTGATATGTTGAAATTTTATAAATTAATGAGGAAGTAAACAAACATAGCCTTGGATTATCCAAAGATTTAGGAGTGGTAAGGTTAAATATGAGTACAGTCAAGCAGCAGGCTGCAGGATAACTGATAAGTGAGGTTGGTTAACCCATGTAACTTCTCATGGAAAACATCTCTCAGACTTGGCCACATAAAGAAAGGGATTCCCCTACCCCACTCCACTAAAGTTTTAAGAAGCTGAGGCACCGTCAAGGTTATCTGGCTTAGCCCCATTATGTTTAAGATGAGAAAAGTGTTTTAGGGGCGTCTGGCACCATAGTGGTCCAGCTTCTCAGATAGAATGGGGTCCCCAATCAAATTGTACGTAGCTACTTTCCTGATCTCTCCATGAGAGTGGAAACACAATTCCAAAGCTGGACAGGATTCCTGAAAAGCTGAATTCTTCTATGAATACTTTTCTGGTAACAAATTTAATCTTTCCAATTCTGTCAATCAATAATCATTTATTAAGTACCTACTGTCTGCCAGGCACTTCGATGCCAAGAAAGGCAAAAGACAATCAATTCCTGCCCTTGAGCTCATAATTTAATGGGGGAGATAATTGAATGAATATGTACACACAAGGTATTTACAAAATGAATAGAAAATAATTGACAGAGGGGAAACACTGAAATTAAAAGGGATTGGAAAAGGTGTAGAATTTCAGGGAAGCCCAGGAGGTGACAATGAGGAGGGACAGCATTTTAGACATGGGGGACAACCAGAGAATAGCCAGATCCGAAGACAGAGTGCCTTGCTCAAGGAGCAGCCAGGAGGCCAGTGTCACTAGATCCAAGAGAACTTGGTAGAGAGAGAGGTTAAGGTATAAAAGAAGTCTGGAAAGGCGGAGAAGAGGGATTAGGAGATGAAGGGTGTGGAAGGCCAGAGGATTTTGCATTTCAGTAGTCTTACCAACATTGCTTTCCTTGATTTAGAAGGACTGTTTTTGCATCTTGCTCAGCAGCTACATCTGAACATTTTACCACTGTCTGAGTATTCATTGAGATTAAAGGAAAGGAAGTCTCACCTCCAGGTGAGTACTGTACACATCCCAGTTCACATCATCATGTCAGCGTACCCAGAGAAAAGGACCAAATAGGAGCCTGCCATGCCACACTCAAAAGTCATAGAACATTGAAGGCATGTTGTTTAATTTAAATCTGAGGCTTAATTCTGGAGCCATCTTGCCCCAAGTTAAATAGTGTGCTGGACTGAAAATTGAAACCTATCCCTCAAAAGGACCACTGTCCTTGGGCAAATTACTGATACTGTCTCCGGTTATCTGGCTTGGACACCACAACCACAGACCTAGAGCTTCAGGAAGGGCATCTCAAAGATCATCTAGCTCAATGCCTTCATTGTATGAATAAGAAAACAAGACATTGAGTTTACTCATAGGTACTGAAGGGGCTGATCTTGTAATCATAAAAAAAATCATTTTCAATTAAGAAATTGAACACAGCTTTAAACTAAACATTCCTGCCCCCCTAACTTGTGACAATTGGATTTCTATAGTATTTCATACTAAAAAGAACCCTGAACACGTCATCTGGTCCAAGCCCCTCATTTTGCAGATGTGGAAACAAACCTGGGGATGTCAGCTGACTCCCCAAAAGCCACACAAATTGTGTCAGAAGCAGAATCTTAACCCAGATCTTCTGCATAGAGCCAGTGCTCTTTCCCCTGCAGCATGCTGATTCTATGTTCCAAAAATCTCTTGAGTTAAGGAACTTTTCACTCAGAATATTTTGGCAGATTTTACTGAGTAATCTATACTCCCATAGGTTCTTTGAAAATGGGTATACATTGGGACAGCTAGAGGGTATAATGGATAGGGCACCAGCCCTGGAGTCAAATTTTGCCTCAGACACAGTAGCTGTGTGACCCTGGGCAAGTCTCTTAACCCTGGCTGCCTTTTTTAAAAAAAAAAGTATACATTTACCAAGTATACAGAATTAAAGTGACACTAATTACTTTGGAGAAATTTTCAGTCCAAGACCAAACCCAGCCCCAAATATTCATTAGTTATGACAAATTAGTTCAGATAAGTACTTAGCGGGTTGGAATTCAGCTTGCTTGATTGGACATGCTTCCTTTATACAGCATCTCCCTTCACCTGCCCAACCACTTCTACCTCTAGCATACAGGAAAGAACACCGGTCAGAAGACTGAGCTAGAGACTCAGCTCTGAGATCCACTGGGTTTAGAACCTCTCCAAGCCTCAGTTTCCTCATCTGTAATCAAGGAAACTGCACAAGATGGTGCCCAAGATCCCCCGTCATCTCTAAAAATCTGTGACACTCTGATGGCAGAACCAGTGAGCAATAAGAACAGCTGGCATTTATATCTATAGTGGCTTTAGCACTTTAGACTCATCATCTGGTTTGATTCTCACAACAATCCTCTGAAGTAGATAATTTTATTTATAGATAATGAAAGGAAAGCTGGGAGAGGCTAAATAATTTATCCGGGAAAAAAACAATTTTGCTTCTGAGATAGGATTTGAACTCAGATTGTCCCTACTTTAAGCCCAGATTCTCCACCTCACCACCTAGCTGCTCTATAACCCCCAAAGGGCTAGTGCTCTTACCATTAAACCTTGCCACTGCAATACTAGTCCCAACTATCTGACCCTACAGATTTTATCTTCCTAAATCATAAACTCTCAAGAGAAGGAAAGGATTTCAGAGACCATCTAACCCAACCCACCCCTGGACAAGAAATCTTTCTATTACATACCTGACAAGTAGACATCTAGCCTGTCCTTGAAGACTTCTAGTGGAGAGGATCCCATTCCTCCAGCAGCCCATTTCACTTCTGGACCTCTTCAGGTACTGGTTGGTCTTTTGTGACATCAACGCTAAATATCCATCTTTGCAATCCTCTCTACTCCCATTTCTGTCCCACTGGGGCTGACCATGGAAGTTCTGGGGCTTATCACACACAAATGAAAAGAAAAGCTGAGAGTCCTGCCTCTTTCATTTCTCTTTCCAGTCTTAAACCTTATTGCATGCCCTTAGAGCAGTGGTTCTCAACCTTCTTAATACCGAGACCCTTTAATACTCGTATATGGACGTAGCTGCATGTGGGCGGACCCTCCTGGAGATTAGAGGAGCCATGTCTCAGTTCCTAAGACCATTGGAAATATGTGTTTTCCGATGGTCTTAGGCGACCCCTGTTACCCCTGTGAAAGGGTCGTTTGACCCCCAGAGGGGTCGCAATCCACAGGTTGAGAACCACTGCCTTAGAGCCATCTAAATTAGAGATCTAGAAATAATAAATCTAAATATAGCCATCTAAAATTGAGATTTCTGCTAGATCCCTTTACTTCAGAATTCTTCCTTCTCTGTGAAACACAGGGTGACACCACCACCAAATAAAATTGTGGTGACTGTGGTCTGAGGAAATATTATGTTCCCATACAATTCAACATAGTGGACAGAGTATTAATTCTGAAGCGGGAACACCTACCTTGGTTTGAGTCCCAGCCCTAACAACACAACGTGGGTGAATTTCACACCGTTATTTCCTTACCTGTGAAATTAATTACCTACCTTCCAGGGTTTTTGTGAGATTTAAAGCATTAAGATGATCAATTCTGATTGACTTAGCTCTTCTTAGCAATACAATGATCCAGGTTGATTCTAAAAGACTCATAATGGAAAATGCTATCCACATCCAGAGAAAGAACTGATAGGGTTTGAATGTACATTGAAGTATATTCTTTTTCGCTTTTTTTCCCATGGTTTTTCCTTTTGTTCTATTTCTTCTTTCACAATATGACTAATATGGAAATATCTTTTACATGATTGCACATGTATAAGTTATTAGGCCATCTTGGGGAAAGGGAAGGAGAAAGAGGAAGAAAAATCTGGAACTCAAAATCTTTCCAAAAATTAATGTTGAAAATTGTTTTTACATGTAATTGGAAAAATTAAATATTATTTTATAAAAAGATTTAAGGCACTACACAAATATTATTTATATCATGAGATTTAGGATTAGAAGGGACTCTACTGACCCCTCCCTCCTCCATTTTAAGAGGAGACAAGCTGGGACCAAGAGAGACAATTGTTCCCGTTTTGAATAATACAAAATCATACTATTCACATTTGCTGTCCAAGAATCTTAAGATCCAAGAAGGGCTACATAGAAATGGGGACAGTATCTGTTTTGCAGCTTCATTAACTCTGAAGTTGTTGGTTTACTGGTGTGTAAAATTATTCTTCGTAACAGGCTTTCTTGGTGACAGCTTGTGATGAGCTTCTAAATTATTACCTTAATTAAGGGAGAGAAGTCAAAATGTTAATCTGCTTCTTTATGTTCAATCTAGATAAATATTTCTAATAAATTAAAAATGCCCTATATGGACTATATTCATTGCCTTTGTCCTGTCGGTGCTATACTCTCAAAACTACCACCTTTCCTTCTTCCACATTAATTTTTTTCTTCCACACTACTCTATAATCATACCAACTCTCTATACCTACTCCAAGCTGGCTGGCCAGTCCCTGGTCCCCTCCAAATTCTCACTTCTGTGCTTTTGCTCTGCCTGTAATCTTCTCCCTTACCCTCCCCCTACACCCCACCACCTTCCTGACAAATGTCTTCTTTCCTTCTGCCAAGTAATATCTTAAAAAGTCCAATTCACGTCCATTTCCTCTATGAAGCTTTTCTGGATTCCTTGAACCACCACATCTCTCCTTTCTTTGAACTTAAATCTAGACTGCATCATTTGAGAACTATTCTCTAATTTTCTCCATTGTTTCATCGTGTATCTGTTTTATTTCTTTGGTTGAAATATGTAAGCTCTTTGAGGGCAGGAACCAAATCTTAGCTTTCTTCTGTATCCTTCACAGCAACTAGAACAGTGTTGGAGACAAGATGCATCATCATATGTCACTGTACAAAAGAGAGAAAGCATTCACCACGTGAATATTTGATCATTTTATTTATAAAACTTTCAGTTATTAACAAATTGCATATAAAATGAATTACTTCAAGTGAATACAGAATACTTCACAACTGTTCAAATGATTTCCATCATAAATTTAATAAAACATTCCTTAGAAAGTCACTCATTAAAAAAACTTCACAAATGGCATCGAGACCATTTTTTGATCATTTAAAATGAATAGTAAGAAGCAGCGTGAACATAGTCTTCTCATGTAAAGGGTCCGTTCCATCCATTTAAATCACAGAGAACACAATACCATATATAATCTAATTATTCCAAGGGCTATGTCTCTCATTAGCGCTCCCACTTCTTTCATTGCCTTCCACTGAAGACTGCCAACTGATCAGCCTCCCAAGATCCCAGTACACACTACAGTGACATGCAATCCACTTTTAATAGTACCCTCCAACAGCCTTGTTGCTTTCACAAGCCATTTTGCTAATTCACAAATTAAAGCAACAGGCAGAGGATAAATTCAACAGATTCAAAAGCATTCAACACACATTTATTAAGTGGGCATACAAAAGTGAAGAGGAGGACATAGGCCCTGCTCTCTGAGTTTATTGTCTGATAGAAAGGAGAAGACACATGCACAGGGACATATGAGACAAGAATGGGACAAGAGATTCATACAAAGTGCTTTGTTTAAAAAAAGGAACAAAGGAAGGAGAAAGGAATGAAGGAAAAAAGGAGAAAAGAAAGAGAGAGAGACAAAGAAAGAGAGGGAGAGAGTGAGAGGGAGAGGGAGAGATCTTTCTTAGGAGACCAAGAAAGTTTGCTTGGCAGAAGTGGCACCTGAGCTGGACCTTGAGAGAAATGTAGTTGGGGTGTATTGTGGGCAGAAGGGACCTCTAATATTGGGGAACTGCAAGTTATCACTAAAGGGAAAAATTTATGAAGGTCAGCAATGGAAAGTGACATTGAAAAGAAAGGCTGCTGGCAGGTCTTTAAATGCCAGGAAATCCTATAGCTGCTAAAGGCTTTGAACAGGACAGTGACTTAGTCAGATCTATGCATGAATCAGTGTGTTTTGCCACCTGTAGGAAGGTTGTATCAGAGAGGAGAGACTCTATTTAGGGAGACCAGTTAGGAAGCTATTGCACCAAGTCCTGGAAAGACATGATGTACTAGCAGACAACACAATGTTATCTGTTCTTTTTTACAACTGCAAATGGAAAAGGGGTGAAGGGGTGGGGGGCTCTTGGTGAAGTGCACCACCTAAAGTGGCAAACACTCTTGGCAAGTGGGTTAGGCTCTCCAGGTTGTTCTTTACATTTTTACTCTTCATTAGAAAAGATGACTGTCATGGGGAAGAGAGTCTCAGAAGACATAGGTGATGGAAAAACAAGAGACCAATAAAAATGTATTTAAAAAAAAACAAAACGACTACAAAAGGAAACACATAACACAGCTCAGCACTCTTCTAGAAGCATTGTTGGTTGGTAAAGGGAGCCAGATGAAAATCTGCATTAATCTAGTACATTCAGTCCCTTCCACAAATCTCTCTTCCTCTTAAGTTGCTTCACCAACCCCAAATCAAATGTGTGTGGTTTTTGAGGAGGATTGATACTGTGCCATACCAAATCAAATATGTGTGTGTGTGTGTGTGTGTGTGTGTGTGTGTGTGTGTGTGTGTGTGTGTGTGTGTGTGTAAGCATCACCCTGGGTGAGCAGATACTTCTTTTTTTCTTTCCTTAAGAAACATCAGAAGCCAATATTGGTAATCAGTGAAATTTATAGTGCATTTGGAGGCTTAGAGAGCTCTTTCCTCACAACAACCCTGTGAGGTAGGTCCTTGCTAGTGTCACATTTTTACAGGTGAGGAAACAGAGATAAAGTGATCTGTCCAAGGTTACACAGCTAGTCTCTGTCTGCCACAGCCAGGCCCTCAAACTCTTAGACTCCTAATGACCGCTAAGGTCATTTGTAAAGTGCTACAAGTTAGTTAGCTTGTTAAGGTATTTAGGGAACAAAGGAAGGGGAGGTTGGGGAGGGGCTTTGAGGGACACACAAGGCAGTGGTCTAATGAAGTACCAACAGCAGCAGCAGCAGATGTAGGCACAGCAAGGTCAAAAGAGCTTATGCTTTCTCTGGACCTTTCAATAACAAGAAATATTAGCTCTCTTAATTTCAACATTATAAAAAAAAAGGCAGAGGATGCTGGAAGGTCAGATCTACTCTAAGAAATCAATGCAGAGCAGAGTAGAAAAGAGATTTTCCCCAAACAAAAAATCTAGGTGCCCCTCTCCCATATAAATTAGTGCTTCCCAAAGCTCCAGGAGAAGGTCAAGGACTCAAACCTGAATTATTTCCACATCTCTGTAATGTCTTTTTAGTTCAGTTACATGTAATTATCCACTGTGGACACTAGAGGGCAGGGCAATAAAGCATTCCTGATCCGATTCAGCAGATTTCTGAAAAACTCAAGAAAGGTCTATATCAATTTACAGGCAGAGTTGGGGTAGGGGGAAGGGAGAGATGGGGAGAAAATTTGAAACTCAAAATATTATGGAAGTGAATGTTGAAAACAAAATAAATTAAATTTTTAAAAGACAGATAAAAAATTTTTTAAACCTCAGAAATGACCTCATTCTATTCCAGATTGAAAAAAAAAAAGGCCAAATTCTCTGCCTCCCCAGGATGAAGATATAGTAAAGCAGCCAGTTCTCATTTTATTTGAAATCTCCTGGCCCACCCTTTCTGATTCACATCAATGGCTGGTATTGGTTCTCTGAGGAGTATGGCTTATGGCCTGTATTGGGCACTCAGGACGAGTTCATCATGCACTGACTTAGGATGGCCTTCTTCCATAAAGCACCTAATACTAAATGAACACAAAACAAAAAATCATTATCACAGCGGAGCAGAGACTACTAAGAGAACTAATGCAATAAAATGTCTTTGAGTTTAAGACAGGCTATCTGAAGAACTGCAAGCAAGAAAACCTATCCAGAAAGGGGGGAGAGAGACACACAGCTAGAAAATGGCTATCGATCTGGAAGAATCTATTGCCTGCCTATCAATGATCATCTCAAGAACTCTGCATCCTCCAGGGTCCAGCTGCCTTATTTATTGTTACCTGTAGACTCCGTATGGATTTCTTTTCCCTTTATGAACACAGAAAGACCAACACAGGGCACTTCCCCTGTGGCTCAAAGTACTTGGTATCCCACCATCAGAGAAAGAAAGGACTTGGAAATAAATACCACCACCATCCTCCAAATGCCTTAAAGAAGAGTGCCAGAAATGAAATCCAACTGGCCGGTTTTCATGGAGAAGTGCCCGGGTCTTCATCATAGGTCTAAACAGCATTTCCCTAGAGAAGGGGTCCTCAAAATGAAATCTGAAAACAAAAAACTGGAAAGGACCTTTTAGGTCACCACTATTCAACATTTCCGTTGTCTTTGGACACAGACTTCATGGGGCTTCTATTCACTGTGGATAGAAACAGGGTCTGAGCAGATCTAAGATAGACAATAGGAAGCTTTCTCCTAAAATATTTCCATCCCATCTCCCGGTTAATGCAAGTGTATATATTTTGCATAACAAGAAAAGGTCAACTGACCTACATCTCAGAAACTTCTTGGGAAAGCATTGTCAGAATCTGGAAGTGGGGAGGAAGGCAGTACAGTTATAAATAGGAATAGGTAGTGGTCCTCTAAGAGCACAATTCTTTTATAAATGCAGATCATCACCTTTTTGGTCTTGAGAGACTAGCTCAGTGTAAGTACTTAGAGTAAGCTACTCTCTGTAGCTTAGTGTTAAATCACTTGGCCACTGTCCCATGGCCAGTCTGAGGTCAAGGTTGGCCTTGGACCCAGGGCTTTCTGGGTTGGAGGCCAGCTCTCTCTATCCACTAAATCACACTACCTCTCTACAACTCTGAAGAATAATCATTAATTAACAGTAGGTATAAAGAAAGTAACCACGGCACAGCAATGAAATAGAAGTGGGATTACTCATGCCATTTTATGTGAGGGGCTGCATCATTTAGCACCATGGACCAGTAGGATGAAGAAAGGCTGCTTTACCAGGATGCTCAAAGCAGTAAAAGCTGAGCTGAGCCCAAGAGAATACCTTAAACTCTCCAGAAAAAAAAATCAAAGCAAAACTCTCTGATAGTTTCAATTACTCCTTTTTCAGCTTCAGTGAGAGTCCTTGCAGGCACCACCCTGTGTGGGAAATCATGCTGGGTTCTAGATTTCCCCTGATGAACTCCCAGGTTCTGGACCTTGTAATGACAGCTGACATAGGGGTTTTGTCTTCTCTAACCCACCCTTAGGGAAAGTGAAGAAGGAGGGACTTCGGCTTCCTAAGGGGAATGGAATGAAGAAAAACGTAACACTGTGGAAAGGCAGAACCAGGTTTATTTAGGACGATCTTTATTACAAACACTTTCTGAGTGTAAAAAATAATGCATGATTAAAAAATGAAGCTCACATGGACTTGCTGTTGGTCCTTCACTGCATTCTCTGAAGGGTTGGGATGTTGCCTGACATGAGCCTAAAGGTCAAAGGGAATTCATGAGGTAATTAATGGGGAAAAAAGGCAAAAGTGCAACGTGGAGAGCTCAGGTCTTCACGGCCAGGGATGATGCTGCTAAATTATAATTTGGGGGCTGGAGATGGACTAAGGTCATCGGATATCACTGAGACATGGAATGAACCTTTCTATCTAACTATACAAGTGTGTACACACGCACTCACACACACACACACACACAATATGGAATAGATTACTGCTTAGAAGAAGGTTGTAGATGGACCATTTTCTCCTCTTTTATGAACATTTCAAAAATTGATCATACCCAGGGCTGGGACAGTGAAGGGTCGGGTGCAAAATAGAAAAACACAAGCTCGATCTCTCTCCAAAGTGCACTGGCCGAATGGCAATCTGGAAGGATGGCATGTTACAGGAGAGGCCCCTGGCACCTGTGGCATCCCTGCTGCCTAGGGGAGAAATGCCCTGATAGACGCTTACACAAGATGAAAGCCGGGAAGCTTTCTCTGGCCTTCCTACTGGTACTAGGTCACGTTGGGGCGGCAGCACCAAGACAGTGTCATGGGCCCCTTCTTCCAGGCTTGGACAGCAGTCCTGGCTCCGGACACTTGTGCTTCATTATCATTCTAGCTGTTAAGTCTCCTGGAAGAGGACGGAGGTAACTGGAGACCACACACACAATTTCTTTCTTTTCCATTAGAAAAAAAAAGACAAGGTTTTTGAGCCTGTTGGGGCTGTTTCCCATTGGCATTTAATCCCATTTGGGGAAAGGAAGGAAGGAAGCAGTTGGGGAGGGGGTCATGAGAAAGGACCCCAGGGACAGTGTGGCTGAGTTCCTGGAAGCATTTCAGAGTGTCAAGGCTGAACCCTTCACTTCGAGGATGTGGGGAACAAGCCAGAACTTCCCACAGCCATGCACTAAAAAAGAAATGGGTCAGTTCTGACCAAATTACAGTTTGAAATATTTCTGGGAGTGTTGGTATATTAGGGAGGAAGTAATGGCTGGTGGATCTCAAGTCACGATTCATGCAGGTAAGAATCTTTAAAAAGGAAAAGTCAAGGTTTCAGCTGGAAAAAAAAATGTTTTAAAGGAAAACTTAAAAGATTTGTATCAAAGCCTTAGCCCCCTAATCCCCAAATAAAGAGTATTCCAGAAATTTCCAAAGAATACAGCAACCAATTTTTTTTTTGGAGGGGGGGGGGGGCAGAGAACATTAAGTAACACCACCTCATTTAACACAATTTCTTCTCCTATTTCCATTTGAAAAAAAACCCCACGCTTGCTTAGGAAGATTGCTCGGCTAAGATACGGCACCCTGAAGTCTTCCAACTCGTTGGCTCAGTGCACATGTCGTATTGATTTTCTTCCCTGGCAAAAGGGGAAGAACCTGGAACAGCAGGTGATGCTTCTCACAAGTTAAAGACTCTGTTCACAAATTCAGGAGCAGGACACTTAAAAGACCCAAGTTCTCTTCTTGGTTTCTTCTTGGTTCTTAGAATTTAACATTTACAGTTGGAGATGAAAAAGAAAATAGCCCCATGTCAATGGGTTTCATTTTAGAAAAGATCATAGTCCCTTTCATTTGAGGACAAAGTGACTGTCTCTTCTGGGTATGATGAAGACACAAAACTCCTTTCACCACTTGTGACAGCCCTCAAATAACACAAGGAGAGAAAAAACAGCATTTTCCACAGATCGCAATGTAATTCCGTTTCAATTTACGCACATCTGGTTGAATTTTCTTTTTGGTAAGTGTCCAACTGTTCACAAACCATGGCTACAGTAGATGCACGGTTCAACAGCTTTCAAATGGGTCATTTTTTGTTTTAAATTGAAATCTGTCAGTGAGCAGCAGGTCCTAATAACCCTCCCTAGGTTCACCCCCACAGAAGCAATTTCATGGCAATATCAGCCTTTGGGACTGCAGACTGAAAGCATTGTCACTGGCGTTGGAGCTTGGCATCAGCATAGCAGACTGGAGGCAGGGGAGGGTCTCAGGAGTCCAGTGTCTTACAGCGAGGTTGGTTGATTCAGCAGTTCTACCAGCTGGCCCTGACAGCTTCAATGTCACTAACCAAATTCTGAGCTAGGCATATCCCAAAAATCTGGGAAAAGAAAAAAGAGCAAAAGCATCAGAAGGCGCGGTTGGGTTTCCTGAAGCTTTTCTTCATTTCCTTTTGTTTAAAACTCATTTTAAAAGGAAAATCTCTCACGTTCAGGTCAAGAAAATGACCAGATTTAGAGACAGGAGCCACCTGTATTAGCTCTAAGCCCCCAACAAAGAGAAAGCAAAGCCATCAGACCAGTGGTGAAAGACACTACCCAATGCCAGACAGAAAAGTGATGGAGTAAATATGCAGAAGGAGACACATGTTCTTGGACACAGCTCAGGTGAAAATTTATTTTATTTGACTCTGAATATTTTTTACAATTCTTTTTTTTCCTTCTGTTTTTCAGGGGTGGGGGGGAAGGAAGAATGGTGAAAAAAAAAGAATACTTGCTAATTGAAAAAATAAAAACATAAAGAAGGTAATGCCAACTCTAAGTCAAACCTGAGAGAGGGAGAGACAAAGAGGGGAGGGAGGGAGAGAGAGAGAAAAAGAGAGAGAAATAGAGACAGAGAGAGAGAGAGAGAGAGAGAGAGAGAGAGAGAGAGAGAGAGAGAGAGATTGGACTTAACATCCCTGTAACACCCTTAACAGCTCTAATATCCTATCACATGTATTCTGCTCATCCAAACTAGAACATCAAACTTTGAATCAAATGAGATGTCATATGTCAACTCACATAAAAGCTCTTTGCATAGCTTAAAGTGCTACATACGTGCTATTATTATTTATTTATACTATTATCATTTTTTTATGCTTCCACAACTGCTTAAGTTTACAAATGCTAACTTGAAGAGTTCCTGAGCTACAAAGGAACTCAAGTATCATAGCTGGAAAAAAAAAAAATCAGCTATTTCAGTCTCTTCATTATTCAGGTAAATAAACAGCCCTAGAGAGAAGTGATTTGTCCAAAGTACCAAACTATTAAAGACCATTCTTTGACCTGTGGAAACATGTTACTGAACCCTTTTCTAGGGGGTTTGAACTTCCCTTTATGGCATCAGGTGGCATGAACTCACCAAGAACAGTTAGATGCCATTTTAGTTGAAGGAACCTCAAAGACCATCTAGTCGAATCCTCTCACTTTACAAATAAGGAAACTGAGGCCCAAGGAAGTTAAGTGACTTGCTACAGTTACACAGAAGGATGATTTGAACCCAGATCCTCTGACTGAAGAACGAGTGCTCTTTCCAGGATACCATGATGCTTCCACATTCCAAGAATCTTTTAAACTAAGAAAGGTTTTCTGGAAAGACTTGCATGAACTGATGCTGAGTGAAATGAGCAGAACCAGGAAAACATTGTACACAGTAACAGTAACATTGTATGATGACCAACTTTGATAGACTTAGCTCTTCTCAGCAATGCAAGGATCTAAGACAATTCCAAAAGACTCATGATAGAAAATGCTATCTACTATGGAGTCTGAATGCAGATTGAAGCGTACTATTTTCTCTCACTCTCTTTCTATGTGTGTGGAGGCGGACGCGGGAGTGTGGTTCTTTCTCATGGTTTTTCCCTTTGGTTCTAATTCTTCTTTACAACAGGACCAATGTGGAAATATGTTTAATATGATTGTATATGTATAGCCTCTATCAGATTGCATGCCATCTTGGGGAGGGAGGAGGGGAAGAAGAGGGAAAAAATTTAAAACTCAAAATCTTATAAAAGTGACTGTTGAAAACTAAAACTAAATAAATAAATATTTTAAAAACAAAATAAATAAAAAACAAAACTAAGAAAGATTTTACTTTAATAAGTGAGTTTTGGGAAATTACACTGAATAACTCACATTAATACCAACTGGTTCTTTGAAAACAAATTCAAAATTCAAATTAATTAATTTTGACCAAATATGCAGAATTAAAATATACATTGGTTATTTGGGGGAAGATTTTAGCTCAAAGCAAAAAAAATTCACCCAAGTTCTTGTGCCTTGGGCATGGCAAATTTACTCGGTGAGGTGACTACTTTTGCAGGGGAAATTTAACATGATTGACTGTATACATCCTCCTGCCAAACTACTTCTGTTTGTATTAGATGGGAAAGAACACTGGACCTGTGGTCAGAAGACTTGGGTTAGACTCTGCTCTGGCTCTTAGAAGGTGTGTGACCTTGGGCAAGTCACCTTAGTTTCATCATCTGTAAACAAAGCTGTCACATTCAAAGATCCATCAAAAAAATCACTCAGTAAATATTAGGTGCTGGGGAATAGAAAGAAAAAATGGAACAATGCCTAAGACCTCATTCAGCTCTAAGCCTAGGATTCCATGATGGCAGAGAAAGTTCTAGATCCTGTTTCCTGACTCTCAGTTCAGAGCTCCTTCCTCTGTACCAGAGGTTAATCCCTGTAAATCTTTCCATGTACCAAAGTCGGTATGAAAAGAAATAGAACTCTAGCGTTTACTATGCCTTTGAACAAATAAAAAGATGGATTTATTCCAACAGGATAATATAGTTATTTACCAAGTATTCCCCATACAGAGGCAACTAAGTGGAGTAGTAGACGGAGTTCTAGACCTCGAGTTAAGAAAGCCGGAGTTCACATCCAGCCTGGGACTCTCACTAGGTTTTTGATCAGTCACTTAACCTCTGTTTACCTAAGTTTCCTTATCTATAAAGCAGAGATAATAATGGCACTTACCTCAGAGGGTTGTGGGGAGGATGTAAAGCTTAAAGTGCTACAGAAATGCTCCCTGTTACATAATTCCTGCCTGCCCCTCCCTCGCTAAGCTTCTAGTAGTCCCTGTGGGTCTACTGCCACTGATGGTATTAGCCATCCCTCCAAGGGTTTGATGTCCTCTGCAGATAGGATGAGCGGACAGCAATCTCTGGCTTTATCCAAATCATTGATAAAAATGTCAGACAAGCATGGAACATCAGACAATCCACTAGAGGCCTCCCTGCCATGTTGGCAAGGAATGATTTGGAGCTCTGTTCTTGGCCCCAGCTACTCAGCCAGCTGTGAATTGTTTTTTCCTCTAGCCCACAGCTCTCCATCTTGTGCACAGGAATCATGCCACAGATTTTATCAAATGCTTTGCTAAAATCTAGGTTAACTAGATTGTGTTCCCCTAATCTATCAGTCTGGTAATCCCATAGAATGAGGGAGGGAGGGAGGGAGAGAGGGAGGAAGGAAGGAAAGAAGGGAAGGGAAGGGGAGGGGAGGGGAGTGGAGGGGAAGGAAGAAAAGAAGGGAAAGAAGGATTGATTTAGATTGACTGGACCTGTTCTTGATGTAGCCATGTGGAATGTTTGTGATCAGCATTTCAGAGCTGTTCACTTCCACCTCTTTAATAACATGTCCTATATTCCCCTTATTCTTCAGAACCTTTTAGATGTCACTGACAGTGACTCCACACCATCTTTTAGTTCTTTCAGGACCCCAGGATATATTTCATCTGGCCCAGGTGGCATGAACTCACCAAGAACAGTTAGATGCCATTTTAGTGCCTTCTCACTCATGTATCACCTCTCTATTAGCTATTTTTCCTCAGCGCTTTCCAGTCCAAAAATCATCATCCTTGGAAGAGAAAATGGAAGCAATATAAAGAATTGGGCAGCTGTCTGCCTTCTCCCTCTCATTTGGTATCAGTCTCACATTTAACCCAGGACATAGATAAAAATTAAACATAGTTTTTTCCCCAAAAAGCTTTCAGATGAATTTATCTGTTCTATATTTTCCTTTATAAAAAACAACTATCAACTCCCTTGTATCCACAAGATTGGAAAGATGGTGAACTATATAAACATCTACCACTGGAAGGATTGTGGGAGAAGACATATTAATGCATGATTAGTAGAGCTGTGATTGATTCAATCCTCCTGGCAAGTAATTTGGAACTATAGTCAGAAAGTCAATAAATGGCATACACTCTTTGGAGTCATTAAAACTTCTATTTGGTTTCCCAATATTCCAAGAAAATTGTGAATGGGGGGTGAGGGTGGGGTAGAGTAGAGAACCCACATGTATGAGGATGTTTAGAGCAGAACTTTTAGAAGTAACATAGAAGAAGAAGTCTAATAAGTGTCCCTCAAACAAGGAACCACTGAATAAACTGTAGTACAGGAATGTAATGGAGTATTATTGCCACATAAGACAAAAGGAATGAGGGATTCAGAAAAATGCAGGAAGAAGAACAAACTGGTGCAGATTGAAATAAGTGAGAAAAAAAAGAAGAATCTGCATGATGACACCAATACTATGAAGGAAGACAACTTAGAAAGACCTCAGAACTGTCATGAGAGCAGCAACAAATGACTTGCAAAGACTGATGATGAGACATACCTCACATCTTAAAAGAAAGGTAACTGAATAGCACTTCAGATCGATGCATTTTCAAACACAGCCAGTGTTTTGCATTTATTAGAAGGGAAGGCTTCCATGCGAGCAAGGAGGGGTAGGTGATGGCAGACACGGGGAAGGCTAGTGGGTAGTGACAAACAGGACCACAAAATCATTAATAAACCTTTTTCTTCTTTTAAATATATTTCCACATCAGTCATGTTGTGAAAGAAGAATCAGAACAAAATGGGAAAATCATGAGAAAAGAAAAAAGAGAGAGAAAATAGTATGCTTTGATCTGTAATCAGACTCTATAGTTCTTCCTCTGGATGTGGATAGCATTTTCCATCATGAGTCTTTTGGAACTGGCATTTGGAGTCTTAAATCCTTGTATTGCTGAGAAGAGCCAAGTCTATCAAAATTGATCATCACACAATGTTACTATTACTGTGTATAATGTTCTCCTGGTTCTGCTCACTTCACTCAGCATCAGTTCATATAAGTCTGCCCAGGCTTTTCTGAAGTCCACCTACCTACCTATTCTATTATGTTCATATACCACAGCTTGTTCAGCCATTCCCCAATTGATGGGCATCCCCTCATTTTCTAGTTCTTGGCCACCACAAAAAGAGCTACTATAAATATTTTTGTACACGTGGAATTTTTTATCATCTCTTTGGGATAAAGGCCTAGTACTGGTATTGCTGGATCAAAAGGTAGGCAACAGCTAATAAACCAGTTTCTTAAAATGTATGATACCAACAAAAAAAAAATACAAAAGGGGACACAACTGGATAGAGCTGTTTTGTTATTCTGTTAAAATAGATTTTTAAAAAACCAAAAAACCCTGTAGTACATTGAAAAGTGTGTTGTTAAGCTAGCAATTTTTTAAAAAGAGTAATTTTAACATCACTAATAGCCAAATACTGAACGTGTCTGCTTAGCTATTCCATCATTAGGAAAAAAACTCATCCTCTATATAGGCAAGAATGATAGCAAACTAGGGAAAACATGCAAATCACCTCTCTATCATCAGCCTCCATTGCTCTATGGATCCAAATTAATTTATGCCTGAAGCTTAAGTGTTTATTCAGTAAATGTATTATTTTTTTTATTGCTATACATGCCAAAATCTGTCATTTCTTATTAGGATTCCCATGACATTTTTTACATGTTTTGAGTTAGTCAGTAAATATAACTAAGGAGCATCCAAACCAGAATTAATATTCTGACTTGAACAAGGCTTGTAGTGAATCTTTCAACATATATACCCACTGTATCAAGACTTGTGTTGGACCAGTCACTGATGGGGGGCTGGGAATGGAGTGGTGAGGGGGGATGCTTCAGTATTCCAGGGATCTATAATTCTTGTTACCTGAATATGACTCACCCTTTCACCAACTGGTGAAAAGACACACAGAAAATTCAGACTGGTCCTAGGATAACAGTTATCATTAGGCCCATCCTTACAGCTTCCACTAAAGTTCAAATGGCTTATTAGGGTATGTTGGTGACCCTGGACTGCCAAAGATTCTGCCTGGACAAAACAAGTTCCTGACCTCCAAGGAAGTTACAATCTACTTGAAGAGATAGAATATACATAGAAAAGAATCTAGGAATATTCTTCACTCCGACCAGATGCTAAGACTTGTTATGGGGGAAGAATCAGCATCTCCTGAATCTAGGCCCTTCTTCCCACACACATTACAAATGTCCTAATTTAGGCACCTATTGACTGTTCCAATAATCTCCTAAATGGTCACCCTCTCTCCAGCCTCTCCATTCTCTCAACAGTTTGTCATACAACTATCACATGGATATTTATACAACATGAGTCCAACGCTACCACTCATTCTCTTATTCAAGGAGTTCCCCTTGTATCTAGGACAAAATATAAATTCTGCTGTTTGGCACTAAAGACCTTACAGGTTCTGGCTCCAACCTACCTTTCTGACATTCTCATATATTCTGTGTGTGTGTGTGTGTGTGTGTGTGTCTTTCTCTGCCTCTCTGCCTGTCTATCTCTCAAAAGATATGTAAACTGAATTGCATTTTAGGAGGAGAGTTTCATGCTTACAGCAATCCTCCTAGGAATCATTTCATAAATTTCATGTTTTATAATATGAATAAACTGCTCACCTGATGGTTCTATTTGTCTGGATTTTAATTCTATTGAGCTTTCTTTAGTCAGGGTAGACCTAGGTTTGTAAAATACCTGCATTTGCAGTAGGTAGCAGGCTAAAGCAACGTCTTCTAAAAATGAGAGTTAAATCATGTAAAAATTAATATCTTTCAACTACTTCCCTAGATCTCCTGCCACTAATTTAAAAGAATGAAATCAGAAGTAACTAGATGAGCAATTTCCTACTAGCTTCCTATGGGAGGGCTCCTTTATAATACTGTGCAAAGGAGCAAAGGAGCTTGAAGGCTAGATTCCTTCTGAGACCTCGGTACAAATCCTTCCTCTGACCCCTAGCTAGTCATGCAAGAATGGGCAGGTCACTTAACTTCCTAGTGCCCCAAGCAATTGTTTAAACCTAGAAGTTCCTGAAGAGTTGCATAATTGGGCCAGTGGAAGGCATTTCTACCTGGAGTAGAATTCATAACAATTCAACAGGATGTCCAGCCTTGCCAAATGAGGTCTTACTTACCTGAAGCAATGCAATGCCTATGAAAATACCAGCCACTATGGTTAAGTTGTCTTGTAACCACTTCTCAAACTGGGGCACACAGCCTTTTGTGTAGATTACAATCTGTTGATCAACCTCCTTCACAAAAGATGAGGAAAGAAGAGTGTCACAGATACTCTTATGGTTCCAACATCCATTCGTTTAAAACAAAAAAAGTCTTTGTGCTAGGCAGGAACAACAAGAAATTCTACTTACTGGTTTTTGTCTGGCATCATATCCACATTGAGTATTGATGACATCTTCCTGATGGGAAAAGGAAACAGAGAAGTTTCTCCTGGTTACAGAGACACCACCAAACAGAAGCACTAGTTGTGGTTTAGGAAAAGATCTAGGAGTCTCAATAGCATCACATAAGATTAGGGCCAGAAGAGAAAACCATCCCATTGGCCCTAGAGCTACCTACACACTGGTTTGTTTGGTTTTTTTCCATAAGGGAAGATAAAAAGTACCTTTCATCCAGGGATCTGCTAAAGGTATAAAAGATTGATCTGGTAAAGATTTAGCAAGTTGTGCTATGATACCTGGGATACACATTTACATTTAATCTGCCTCATTAACTTTTTCCCTTTCACTTTCATAAACAATCAAATTAAACCACAAAGTAAAATGTGTAACTATTTCTGAGGTGTAAATGCACACAGTGATAATTTAACAATCAGGTCCACCTGCACACCCCTGCTCTCACCCCTTTAACACCAGCACTAACTACCAAGGTGAGGCTTGGGGGTGGGGTGTATGAAAGGTTGGACAAGGAAAAACTAGGAGCGATAAATGGAACCTGCAAAAAAGTCAACTTGGACTAGATGCCAGGATGATGTCCTAAATAATTTGAACTGTTCTAAAGGAGCATGGGCTGCCCCTAGAAAAGTGGGTCTCCCTTATTTAGAAGGCTAACACCTAAGCTAGGTGATCACTTATTACATTATATCATATCAGAGGTTCTGACTCGTATATCATTTGGACTGTGGCACCTTCCACCTCTAAAAGGGTGTATTTCTGTGAGCTAATCAAAACAAGGGATGAAAGCCCATGGGAAACACACCACAGCAACAAATGCACTGGCTGGATGTGGTTGCATCAGACATCAGGGGACAAAGAAGAATCATCGTCATAATGAGATAAACCGCATGACAGGACACAGTGAACCAGGGTCCAAAACCTCCATTAAAAAGAAAACTTCTCCTAAGAGAATCTTACTTTATATTTACAGAAAGAAAATTGGCATTCTCCTAAGCCAAGAGTGAGAACCCTGCAGCCTCAAGACCCTCTAGGTCCTCAAGGGCTTCCCTTTGACTAAATCCAAACTTCACAGAACACATCCCCTCAATCAAAGGATTTGTTCTGTAAAACTTGGACTCAGTCAAAAGGCCGCATCCAAGGACCTAAAAGGCCACATGTGGCCTCAAAGCCGCAGGTTCCCCACCCTGGTCTTCAGTCAGAACTCCCCAGAAGGGTGACCTGTCTATCTTCCAATCAACACATGCAATTACTTCTCTCACTAGGTCCCCATGTACTACTACTTATATTATCATCTTGGGGGCAGAAAGAGCAACAGATACCAGCTATATCTGAAGGTGATAACATCAACTGGCATTTATGGTTTGCAAAGCTGTGTGTGTGTGTGTGTGTGAGTGTGTGTGTGTGTGTGTGTGTGTGTGAGTGTGTATGTGTGAGAGAGAGACAGCATGTATGTGTATGTGTACACACTCGATCAAGCCTCACAACAACCCTGGGACGTAGGCGCTATCAATATTCCCATTTCACAGATGAGGAAATGAGATTGAAAGAGTGATTTGCCCAGGGTCATGTAGCAAGTATATGTCTAAGGTAGAATTTGAACTCAGGTCTTTCTGTCTCCAAGTCCTTTGCTCTACCCACTGCACCACCTGATTGCCTGTAAGTATGTACTGTAAATGAAGCACAAAGAAGGCCATCTATTCCCTTATAAAGCCTTCCTTGATTCCTCAAACTGGATGTGATGTCACTTGCCTTCAGATCCCCATGGCACTGTTTGATCCCCTCTCCTAGCACCTAGCACATTCTGCCATGTATTCTAATTATTTGTGCACTTGTCCCCTCCCTTTACATTAAACTGTAAGCTCTTTGAGGGCAGAGATGTGTCTGATTCCTCTTTGTATCTCCCACTGACCAAGGATGGTTCATTGCACATAGTAGGTGCTCAGTGAGTATATACTGAGTTGAACTGAACAGTGAGTTTTGCCTTCAAGGAGGAGAGGGACAAGAAACCCAAGCCAAAGGAGACTTGTGAACCCCCCAACCCCTTACCCTACTCTCTTTGGATGAGGTAGACTTTGCTCATTCACTTACTGCAGGATCTTTTGTACAACATGAGAACGGTACGCCACATCGTTCTCGACTTGCGTTGGAATCTGTGCAATTGAAGTAAATATTTAGGTTCCAGTCATCCGCTCCAAAAGCCCCACAGCACTGCCACTGGAGTGAAGAGGAGAAAATTAGAACCTCTTGGCTCAACGATGACCACCCTGCTCGTATTCATCTCCACCAAAACAACACTCTGCTGCTCCAGCCAGCTGCCTGCCCCAGAATACCCTTGGAAGCCAAGCAGAACCTGAATGATCCATCCAAAAGCCTCCAAAGAAATTCAAGAGTCTGTTTATAAAATTAGTTCACTGGTTTACAATTGCTAAAGAAGGATGGAGAGTGACATCACAGCCAAGAAGGAACCAGGCAGCACATTTCTAACAGGCTTGGTTTAATTTAGAGCAGTTTGAAATGGAGCCTGTGTCTGTTGGGTGTGGGAGGGAAGGAATATGTCTGGCCCACAGCCTTCTTCACTATCGGGGAGGGGCACTACCCACACCCTTCTCCAGGGCCAACAGGACAATCTTATTGCTCTAGGTTTTCAGGAC
This sequence comes from Pseudochirops corinnae, assembly GCA_028646515.1. Classification (NCBI taxonomy): domain Eukaryota; kingdom Metazoa; phylum Chordata; class Mammalia; order Diprotodontia; family Pseudocheiridae; genus Pseudochirops; species Pseudochirops corinnae. The sequence goes on along the minus strand of CM053592.1, from coordinate 25,085,312 downwards.
CAGAGCTGCTTGGAAGCATTCAGCTTCACGTCGCTCCAGTAGCCTGGTTGGAAAAAAAACAAAAACAAGGCAGACATATAGAATGGAATTTTCACCCAATGCAAACAACATTTCAAAGAGGTGAATTGGACGTGCCAAGTCAACCGTACTTGATTGCTGGAAAGAGTTCTGGATAACACAAATCAGGACAAACCACAGAGGTGACAGAACTCTACCACATGAGTCATGCAATCCAGCTACAAATAATGCTGACTTTAAATTGGAAGGCTAAGCCAATTAAAGGGAACTTTAGAACCTGGTGAAGGGAAAGAGTTTCAGTCCACGCCTAAGGCTTGGCCAACCACAGAGAAGTTATGGCAGACCTACTGAAAATAATGGTGCTTGAAAGGACATTATAGGTCCAGCCAGCCAATCCATCCATTGTATGAGAGAAGGGAAGGGAGGGAAGAGGCATTTATGTAGTACCTTCTGTATTCTAAGAACTACGCTAGGTGCTTTCTACAAATATCTCATTTGATGACGTAATAGAAACCCAGAAGGGGAGACAATGGTCACAACAGGATGAGGGGAGCCTGACTCCCTCCTCACTCTCCTCACTACACCATGGTGCCAGCCCAGGGCCTTATTCAATAAATAAGTGAATGAACACTAGTTCATGACCCAAGATCAAATGTTTCAGATGCTTTATACCAAGGGAGGTCTATTAAAAGGCCAACAAATCTTTCATCACATGTAAGTTATCATCATATTGCAAGATAATATACACATTTCTTTTTTAGTCAAACCTTACAACATCTCTATGTTTTAGATAGGGCCTCATTTTACAGACAAAATAACAAAAGAGATAAAAAGGTCAAAGTGACCTGCCAAAGTCCCCTGCATGGCTCATTGCAGAGATGATAGCAAAAAGGTAGAGACCAGGATTCAAACCCAGGTCCTCTGACTTCAAAGCCAGGATGCTTTCCAATTATATAACAGGCTAATTATGGGCTGAGGCACAGGAGAAGCAGGTGCCAAAAAACACGTTATCTTTAGATACCAGGTGGAACTTTAAAAATACAAGCAGCTGATTGTTGTTCACTGTTAATAGGAAAAAACCAGCTAGCATTGCAGGCACACCTCCATGCAGCTTCCCCGCCTTCTCTCTCTTCACATCAGACAAAAAAAGCATCCGACACAGAATTTGACCTGAGACAGGAGAAGGCCAGGTGAGAGAACCAGAAAAACTCCAAATCATTGAAAGGATGTCTTAGGTGGCCAACATAAAAGGCAGGGTTTGAGGGGGTGGTGGTTGGATTGAGAAGAAACAAGATGCCAACTTACATACTCTTGGGTAAAGTCTATGAGGTTTTGTAAGTCAATATCATCCCGGTAAGCTCTAATGTTGTTGTTTATAAAGAAATACAGCTGGTCTTTGATCCAGTCTTTGAAAACAAATGCCAGAACCCCAGCAGTGAGCTCCAGGAAGAAGATAATTCCCAGGAAGACAGAAAACTAAGACAAAAGACAGAGAGAGAGAACGGTGATGATGGTCATTTTCACCATATTTGGTTAAAATGCTCTTTGTTCTCTTTTTTTAAGTCTTGTCATTTTATTGGAATGTTACTCAGTCCTAAAGTAGGCAATCATCAGTTTCTTGAGGTTTATTAATACAAAATTATATTTCAGCAAAGATTTTTTCAAAATTCCATAATCACATTTTAGGTGCACTGGTGTTCCAGTCAGTAATTAGCCAAAGCCCATAAGCAAACAAGAATGACTCATTATACACAAACTAAGTCCAAATGGATTTCACATGACTGATGTTTCTGCCTGGAGCTTTCAATAATGACCAGTTCCTTACCTCTAGGATGCTTTGCTGGTATTAAAAAGATAGAAAGTATCCTAGTATTGGAGCTCTCCTGCCATCTGGAATGGTGGTCAGAATTCCATATTCCTTTAGAGGATTCAGATGTATTTTTAATCATTCCTTTGCACCTGCTGCACAGGGTGAAACAGCAGGTGGGTTCATTTGAGGAGAATGATGCGCCTGAGAGGTGGTGATGGGGAGCGTAGCATTAAAATAATCTTCTCGTGTTAGGAAGAGCAAAGTAATACAAAGTGCCATCCACCCCTCCTGGCCACTTGAGGAGGGTGCTTCCCTTTAGGGACGGCCTTGTCCTCAGCCACATTTCTAACATCCTTTTCCAAAACAGAATCATTTTAAAACTCTAAAGTCAGAAGGGGCCTTTGTAAAGTAAAAGCAACTATCTTGTATATTTTGACTATAGTCTCTGTAGGAGAGCAGGTTCAAATCCATGGACCTCGTAGACAATCATGATTTCCCTGAGAAAATTCCAAAGGAGTGTGGTACATCTTGTACTAAGCCACCCAACTGTTTAGACCTCCCACCCACCCAAATCCCTTCTCTAAACAAGTCTGACACCCTTGAAACAGGAAATTGGAACTAGGGCAAAATTATACAGGCTAAGCATTCTAACAGCAACAGGGACAGGCAAGCCCAGGTGGAGTCTCGACCACTGCACCCTCAAAGAATTGGCAGACTTGGAAAAGCCAGGTTAAAGGGACATAAATAACACTTTAGAGCTATCCTTTTATTTACAGCAAACAGGATACAGTGGGGAGAGAGAATCATCCATTTACTCCACAAAACTGACGAAGGGGGGAATGTGTGATAAATATGGTAACTCTTCATATGGATATAGGTCAGCGGCCTACAGGGTTTGTAGAGAGATTTCAGGAGCTCCATGATGAATGGGGATACAATGATATCTTTATTTGCATAAGCCTCTAACTTCCATTATTTAAAAATATTTCTTTGAGAAGGGGTCCGTACGTAGGGTTGACGTGACTGCCAAAGGGGCCTGTGACTCACAAAAAGAATAAGCACCAAAAAAAAATTAAAAAACAAAAAAAGAGTAAGAACCCTTGACTTAGATGGATGTTATGCCCATTTGGTATCGGTCTCTACTCGATTATGTTTCATAAGTGGTATGTCATAAGTCATAGAACTCTCAGAATAGCAGATGCAGCACCACCTTCTAGAAGCCCTGACCTTCTCCAGGTTCCTAAGTGCCTGGACTATTGTCTGGATTCCTAAGAGTAGAGCTTTAGAGATCCAGATGCCTGGATATACCATGATTGCTTGAGGTGACAAAATACCAGGAAGACGTACTTATTGGTGGCATGAGTTCTTTCAAGTCATTCTACATCCCAGTGTAATATAAAGACATCTTAGCTCCTACAGCATTAATGGTTACTGGAAACTTTACCCCAGGCAATATCCCCAGCCTTGGGTATGAAGAAAAGGAAGGTCAGGGAAGGGGTAGTCAAATATGATGAATATGAAAAAGAAATGCACTATTTCTGATTATTTTGATTTATTTTTTTAGTTTGATTATAGGACTAAACTCATAAGGAAGAACTAGCCCTAAACTAAGCCAGACTAACATGGTATCTTAAGTCTAGGTTACTTATAGATTTAGTGAGTAGATGGATGGAAAAGACTTTATCAGTAGCAGATAATTTAGAAGAATAAAATAATCATAAGATTATAAGGTTTTGGGTGGCTAGGTGGCACAGTGAATAGAGCACCAGCCCTGGAGTCAGGAGGACCTGAGTTCAAATCTAAAATCAGACACTTAACACTTATTAGCCCTGTGATCCTGGGCAAGTCAATTAACCCTAATTGCCCTGCCTTTCCTCCTCCAAAAAGCGGGGGAAAAAAAAAAAAGTAGGAAGATTATAAGGTTTTTCAAAAGGCTAAATCTTTCTTTCTAGCAGAAAATGGGATCGACCAGAGGCTAAGTTCCCCTTTCTGGCAGCTGGAGAAAGGTTAGCAAGACATTGTTATTTTTTCCAGTCTTAGTGGTTAAGCCCTTTTTTTCTTGAGCTAGACGAGTCTAGGTTGAATAATGGACTCCACTAAGGAAGATGGGGGGTGACTGCTAACTGCTGACCACAAGTTCTTCTTTCCCAGTCCACTTTCTGGTTGCTGAAGGTACCACCTGGAAGAAAGGACATCTGGCATAAGCTTAATAAAGTCTGGGAGAAGTTAACTAGTCAGGTGACCTGCCTTGTCCAATTGAGTTCTGTTCAAAACAAATTTCTGTCATATTTCCAATTCCTCTTTTTTGTTTTAAAAACCATCTCTTTAAATCATTCCTTGTCTCTGACCTCAGAGGAGTCAGGCGACCTGGTTTGATATGCAAATGCTAGCATTTGCAAATCAAATCACAGATGGCTCTGTAACTTTGTCCTCAGTTTCCATTTTATTTCAATCAATTTTAACATATACAAAGTTCTCTCTGCTGTATTTATTATATCTCTATTGCAGGTGTTTAATAAATGTTTGGGTGTTTTTTGTTTGTTTTTTGCTTTTTGGAGGAGGGATGGCAGGGCAGCTGGGGTTGTAACTTGCCCAAGGTCACACGGATAGCAAGTGTTAAATGTCTGAGGTCATATTTGAACTCAGGTCCTCCTGACTCCAGGGCCTGTGCTTTATTCACTGTGCTGATTGATTGGTCTGTTAAGAAGGAGTGGGGCATCATTTTCTCTTGCCTTTATTTCTCACCAGTCTCTTACCAGGTTATTGCTAATCAAAAACAAAAATTTGAGATCAAAGGTTATCTCCCTCATCTAGTGAATTCCATGCACTGGATTTCTTTAGTCATTTTCATGACTTTTCCCCACCCCTCCATGTTTGGTTTGGGTTCCTCTACTGTAGAGAATAACCTTCTCTATCACATTCACTACACTCATTTTTTGCTAGGAAGGGAAGTTTTAGCATCCACTAGACTGAGTATATAATTTCATTTTCTCTAAAACATGCACAATTAAAAACTCATTTTGGGGGAGGGGAGAGAGGAAGGTTTAATTTTGGGATATTGTTATAACATTAGTTCTGGTTTCTCAGGCAACATTCATCTTCTGTCAAAAATGATATTTGTCGATCCTGTGAACCACAGATAAATTCACACTCATTCAAATAACACGGAATTTATAATTATTTTTTGCATTCAAAGATCAGAAAGAAAATCACAAAATAAAATTATTCTTTGATTTCACATCTAGGCAACACGCAAGTGTTCAAGTCAGGGTTGTTTTTAATGAGCAGAAATAATTCCTGACTAACTCATTCTTATGATCGTAGAGTCGGTTTTAGAGGTTGGAAGGGACTCTCTTTGCAGAGAAGAATGAACAGAAGCCCAAAATGGTTTGTCCAAGGTCACACAGGTAGTGACAACTCTGGGATATGACCCCAAAGTCCCCTGACTACAAATCCAATTGCTTTGCTCACTCTACTGCACATGGGCACAAGAAACAAGTTGACCTGGCTTTTGCAAGGATCCCAGTGGATTACAGCAATGGCTCTTGTCATCCTGATTTAATTCTCTGATGCTGATGATACCTACAGAGCTACAAGAGTGTTTGCATTTTTTAAACATCACGGTATACAAATTCACTCATCTATTGCTAGAATGCCAAGGAATAGCAGACATTTAAAACTTAGACATTTAAAAGTGCTACCTTTGAGGAGATTGCTCATTTGGAACTACAGTTACCAGGTATTTTTTTTTTATCATAAAATAAACAGCAGCTCCCATAAGGCTTTGCTATATTCATAGTCTTTCCTAAGGCAGTGGTGTCAAATTCCAACAGGAAGAGGGGACATTAACCCATACAATAAAGATCCTTAAAGGCTGCACATTGATGTAGAAAACCACATGTTTATCTTTTTTCTTTATACATCAACATATAAAAATTAGGTAGGAAACCCATTTTAGTAGTATTTTATTCCCCTCCCCCCAATTATATTTAAAGACAATTTTTAGCATATATTTTTTATAAGATTTTGAGGAACTACATTTTATTTTGGTTTTGGCCACACTCAAATGTTAGAGGCTGCCATGTTTAATTTCTTTGTCCTAAGGTATTCCTAAATTAATTGAAAATGAGAACAATCACCTGATCATGAGTTTATAAACACTGAACTCCACTCTAATAGAAAGAAACACAAAGGAAATTTTCCTTTTATTCCAATTTCATAGTGAAAGGGGTCACCTTGGTCCTGCATTTGCAGGAGTCTTTCCCACACTATACCCTCTGCTCCACAAACACAAAGACTAATGATCAAAGAAGATGGATACTTACAAACTTGAGAAGGAAAGTGTTTTCTCGAAGAGCTCCAATACATCCTGCAAATCCTAAAATGAACATAACGCCCCCCACAACCAGGAACAGCCAAACAGGATCAAAACCTCCCAAGTCTGTGATTGAAGAGATATTGGACAGTACTCCCTAAGAGAGAAAAAGAAACACAAACAAAAACACTGTTGAGATAAGCTTTTGAGTTCTGGTTTTGTGTGTTATTAGTTCCGTGGTGTTTTTATTTTGTTTTGTAGTATTTTTTCAATTCACAGAACAAAACAAGCATTTCCATAAACACAGTAAATAAAAAAGATGATTGTACATGAAACTGAGAATCTACCACGTACAACTTGTTATTCTTTCCAAATATACAAAGTGATCATGTGTATTTCCTTGTTTTTCCTCTTTTTTTCCTAACCCTTCTTCCACCCTAGAGATGGCTACCATTAGACATAAACAGGTGTGTGTGTGTGTGTGTGTGTGTGTGTGTGTGTGTGTGTGTGTAAATTATTCTAGCATGGTGGGTTTTCTTTAAGAGTAATTTCAAAACAACCCATATCAACAGGTGAAATAGAAGTTATTAGTGCCAAGAACAAAGAGAGAGAAGTGTCATGTAATTTTAGAGAGATCAAGAAAGGCCTGCTAGGTGGAGCAGTGGATAAAGCACCAGCCCTGGAGTCAGGAGGACCTGATATGCACTAGCTGCATGACCCTGGGCAAGTCACTTAACCCTGATTGCCTAAGGGGGAAAAACAAACTAGACATTCCATTTCCAGCAGCCATGTCTTTGCACATGTGGTCCCCCAGGTCTGTCTGTGATATAGTTTTCCCCACCTCTACTTCTTAGCTTCCTTCAAAGCTTAGTTCATGTACCTACCACCTTTCTGAAGTTTTTCCCGATCCACCTATATGTTAGCATTCTCTCCATTTTCAAATTACGGTGTCTTTACTTAGCCTGCCTATGACACTTAGCAGCTATGTGCCTGTGGGTGAGTTAATTAATGGTCCTGTGCCTCAGTTTACAAATCTGTAAAATGAGAGAATTATACTCAATGGCTTCTAAGGTCTCCTCTACCTCTAAATCTATGGTCCTATGTTGTACACTCAGTAAAATATAAGGTTCTTGAGAGCTGTGACTAGCTTTCATTTTTCAATCCCCATGTTTTATATAGCATAGTACCTTTTGCAGAACAGACCTTCAAAAAATGCTCGTTGATTTGAACTGAATTGTCTTATAGAACAAGGGAGACTGTGCTGCCCAGCCAGACGATGCCCCTGGAAGTGGCAGACACTAACCAGAGAAGAAGGCTCAATGAAGGCTTTCTTGGGAATGGGACAGAAACACAATTATCTAATAATTGTTGTTGTTGTTCAGTCCTGTCTGACTCTTTGCAGCCCCCATTTTGGGTTTTCTTGGCAAAGATACTGGAGTGGTTTGCCATTTCCTTCTCCAGTTCATTTTGCAGATGAGGAAACTGAGGCAAACAAGGTTAAGTAACTTGCCCAGGGTCTCACAGCTAATAAGTGTCTGAGGCCAGATTTGAACTCAGGAAGATGAGTCTTCCTGACTCCAGATCTCTAATAATCAGGGCTATGCCGCAAGGAAACAAGCTGCCAGCTCTCCATCACTGGAAGTGTTGAGGCAGTGCCTGGGCGACCATTTACCAGGGATATTGTTAGAAGGATTCCTGCATTGGGTTGAAAATTGAACTTGTACCCCTAAGATTTTATACTGGTACAGCAGATAGAACACTGGGACTGCAGTGAAAAAGACCTGAGTTCAAATCCAGCCTCAGTCAGAAGCCAAGTGTCCCAAGACTACCTGGCTGGCAAAGGTACAGCCCAAACCTACATTTTCTGACTCTCAAGTTCACTAGTGACTTCCTCCACTTAGGAGATTTCCTTCTTATGACTCACTAAGGCAGGTCCCGCAAGTTCAGATAATTCCCGAGGACTGACTCATAGCCTGTGCCTTTCAAATTAATCTAGTGGGGAATGGAAACAGTTATCTGGGCAAACCAAGCATGTCTACCCTGTACCACATTCAGATAGGCACTGAAACATTACAGAAGAAGAGTCAATTCTCAGTAGTCAGTAAGTTTCAGGATAGTTTTTCCCTCTCCACAATACAGCTTTTTTAAACCATCTCCTCTGAATACTTACTCTGGAGCAGCCTGCAGGAGTAGTTTTAATTGAGAGAAATTCAACATGTTGCCATGGAAGCAGCTGCCAATGTGGTCTAACATGCCTGCTATTTCTACAGCATTTAAAATCTCAACATATCAAAGGCAGGGAGAGAGGGACAACTCTATAGAGTGCGGCAACAATTTCTCCTAATATAATCTTGAGCATGGACTGTATGTGAGGAATTGGTCTCAAATTAGGTCAAGTCTAAGAAAACTGTGTATAGAAGTCAAAATCACAGGCCAAAGTTTCTGTCCTTTGGCCCCACCTGAAATGGAGAAGAAATTCACAGCTTCTCTGCTTCCATTCAACTTTACAAAATTTTCCAGTCCCCAAACAGCATTTTCCTGTCTTAAAAAATGGGATTTAGCAGTAACTAAATGTATTCCTCCTAATAAAGCCTTTGGGTTTCAAGAAGGCTAGTTAGCTGCCCTCATTAGCCCACACTGGGGCAGTGGATTGTGGGATAGGAGCCTCCAACACTGGACTTTGGTATTTTGCTCAGAATTTGACAGGTGAAAATGAAGAGCTAGAAAAAAGCCTGCCAAAAACTCGTAACAACAAAAGCCAACGGATGAAATAACTTCTAAGTCTACACTCAAATGACTTCTGGAAACTCAGCAATTCAAAGAAACAACAAACTGCTAGCTAACACATTAGGAATTAAGGTGTGAAAAGTTAAGTTACTACTTAACTTTGTTTCCAGCTCACATTTAAATTGAGATAGAAAGATGATCTTAATCTTCCATTCTCTTTGCCCAGTTACCTTATACCAAAAGTCAGTATTTCCAGAGTCAAACGGTGAATGTTTTCACTGATGTTGGAACAAGAACCAGGCATTTTTTTTCTGCTTTGTACTTCCTTCACCAATGAACTTAGCTGTTCTACAACACTATAACTACAACATATCAAAGTTTATGAGATATAGCCAAAGCAGTAGTCAGAGGAAAATTTATATCCTTGAAAGAATATATTAACATGAGAGAAAAAAAGAAAATTTAATGAGCTGAGCTTAGAGTTAATGAAATGATGAAAATTAACAACATTGTTCAGTTGTATCCATTTCTTGACCCCATTTGGGGTTTTCTTGGCAAAGACACTGGAGTGGTTTGCCATTTCCTTCTCTAGCTCTTTTACAGATGAGGAAACTGAAGCAAACAGGGTTAAGTGACTTGCACCGGATCGCACAGCTAGGTAGTCTGAGGCCGAATTTGAACTCAGGGAAATGAGTTTTCCCAACCTCAGGCCTGATGTTCTCTATCCACTGTGCCACCTAGTTGCCCACAACATTACTGTACCAGGATCAAATAAAAGAATAAAACTTTAAAAAGAAAAAGCAAAAATATAATAAAAGAGCTATTTAAATAAAAAAAAAAATAAAGAACTATTTTTAAAAGATCAATATTTCTTCCTGATAAATGAGCAGCAAATTTAGTGAAAGTGAAAATCAAATGATCCAATTTTATAAGACAGAAATTTATAAATTTTTTTTGTTTTTATTGTATAGGAAAATGCTTATTAGAGTTTATCGAGTTCATAATAATGAAAAAAATTTTAAAAAGAAGAACCAGTGTTTTATCAGGACTATGCTTTAGATAATTAATTGCAAGTGAAAAGGACTTATCTGTGTAAAAAGATTATAGCCTTGCAATTTCTAATAATAAATATTGATCAGGGATCACCAAACAAACAGTGTGATAGGAATGGAATGAGAAATGAGACACAGGAATAAGGTAAATAAATATAAAATCATTTATGTGAAGTAGTAGAGTGAAGAAAATTGATTTATAACCATATATAAGACTATGACTATATAAAAGACAATACAGATACAGATAGCTATGGCTATTTATCTATAAATGCTGGTCCTCATTGAAGGTGTTTGACAAAATGTGTCTGAAAACATCATGCTAAAAAGCATGGGAGCAAACACCCAGTCTTGTTTCACTCCATTGGTGACTGGGAAAGCACAAGAGCGTTGCCCATTATCCAGAACCCAGGCAAGCACGCCTTTGTGAAACTGATACACAATACTAATGAACTGCTCTGGGCAACCAAATTTTGACTTAAGTTTCCATAAGCCCTCTTAATTTTGAAATTGATTATGTGACATGATTGATGCTGGCACAGGACCATCCAACATGGCGTGCCCTCATCAGAGAAGGCGCTATCTTTATGAGCAAAGCAGAATTGAAGTAGCTCAAAAGAAATGTGAGATACAAAAATTTAGAGAATCCATCCCACATGTTCATATGGACTTTTTGTGCCTGACCTGTGGTAGAACATCCCAAGCTCACGCTGGTCTGATCAGCCACGGTCGGATGCTTTGTAACTCAATTCTAACATAGTGATGTCATTTTGGTCCTCTTAGAGAACAAAGGACAACAGCCAAATACCTATAAATAGCATTTATCTAAATATCTAAATACGTACAGATACGTAACTGCAATGATGCGAGTACCCCTAGGTATGGAAACTCCATTCACCAATGCAGCAACTTGTCTCTGACTTTACATCTGTAATTTAGAGTTGACCAAAGCACTAAGAGGTTTAATAATCTCCTCATGATCACACAGCTAACATGTGTTAGAACTTGGTCAGGTCTTCCTGACTCTAAGGATGGTTCTTCCACCCACTAGTTGCCTTTACAATAATAATGAAGTTAACAATAAAGCTTAAAAATATTCAGAAGGAAAATAAAGCCATGGGGAATGTGGAAATTAACAGGATATTTTTTTTTTCTTCTTTTGTCATATGCACATTTTTCAACAAGTGATTATTTGGAGTAATTAAAGGTTATTTTTTTGTTTGTTCACTGTGATGTTTATTTTTGTGGATGTTTACTCAATTTAGAATTAAAAAATTTGAAGCTCTAGGTGAAATCAAACCCTAGGTGCCATTGCATCCAAGTGACAAAAAAAAAAAATGTATCTGGAAGTTCAATTTCTGGCCATGTCATGCTATCATTTTTCTTAGGCTCCTCTATCCATTTGTATACCAATATTAAGGCTGAATCTGTCCCCAAAATGAATACCAAATTAGCTATTTCTATAGTTTGGCCTACATCACTATAGTTTTGAAATAGAAGGCAATTTCCCTATATACTCTCAAACAGAAATTTATGGAAATAAGATTAAAAAACAAAATTTAATTGGTTTTAAAACTAACAAACTATAGTTCTTAGATTACAAATAGATTGATCTAGTGACTAGGGAGCCAAACCTCACCTTTAGCCTACATTGATGCTGAGAGTCAGAGTCACCATTCTTGTTTCTGGGGACTGGTTTTTTGGTTTGTTTTTCTTTAAAATATGTGAATCATTACTGAGGTGCTTGCACTGTGAGGTAACAAAGAGTCTCCTATTTGCTTAGGAGTTGGAGACTAAGTGGATACACAGAAGGGTACAATCTACCCCCTCACTGTTTTGAAAAGTATTCCAAGAACTGGGGTGGCTGGCCCATTCTCTAGCCTGGCTGTCAAGTGGACAAGGGCACATGAAAGCTAAAGCATGTAGCCTACTGAGATGAGCCAGAACCTAGGTTGGAACTGCCTCTTTGTTCTTTTCAGATCTTAAGTTAAATAGTACCTGCCCTAAGATGGATATGTCCAAGATTGAAAGTGGCTGCAAGAGTGAGAGGTCTGGAGGTGCTGGACCCAATTATAGAAGTGTTTGGTTGCAGGAATGGCAGCGCACACACATACACACACGCACGCACACACACACACACACACACACAGGTTTTTGGAACAGAGAGAATGACAACTGACAAAGGAATTGGCTCAAGCTTGGCAATTTTAGCAACAGATATGTGCCAAGCCAAAGTGATATGTCAAGTGTCTTTTTACATGTAAATGTAAGCAGTCTTCAATGCTGCTTTATGTTCTTAGGAGCTTAAGTATCAGCCTCCCAGCAGACTGTACCAAGTTACTGAATCCTGTTCTGGGCTTGGGAGTCTTTTTATGGTTAGTCTTTCGTGTGTGTGTGTGTGTGTGTGTGTGTGTGTGTGTGGTGTTAACTTCTCATCAGGGAGGTCCTAGACATGAGCTATAAGTAAAATTGTCCCTGAGTTTCTTAGTTGGGGAATGAATGCACCAAAGAGTCTGAGAACAAAGAACTTAATCCCTCTCATGAGATGTGGGCTGCCCAAGACTGAATATGGTCCAAACCCCATGCCAGGGTCCAAAGCAATGCGCTCCTTGGGTGGTGAAGGGAGTGCCTTGTTGCACTATACCCTGTGGACTTAGTAGCATTTTCTCAAGTTCAAACAGGCATAGAGTTGCTGCCCACTCTCACTATCTTTATGCAGCCTGGAAATTTTTCATTTCTTCCTTTATCAGCCCACATAGAAAAGAAATGCTAGTGATGAGGTCTGTTGTCTGTAACCTCAGTTTGTAAAATCTCACTTGTGGTTGGGTAACTATGTATGTCACATCAGTTTGTAACAAGCCTGTGCCATTAAGCTGTAAAAGTCACACTTTCCTTCAGCCATAAAGGCATTCACTCTGCCTCTCCCCTGCCCCCAGCCTCAAAGTCGTTTCCCAAGCTAGCCATCAGTCTGCTAGATAGTTTCCCATGCTTCCATCACCCAAGTATTCTTAGAGAAATACATAACTGCTTTTGTTCTTAGTGGCCAGCTGCGCTTTAGAAACCTTGAACAACGTTATCAAGGAGATAACTCCTTCCCAAGATGGTCCCTAATCAGTCTAGCTTCCAAACTTGGCACCTCCTGAAACAATCAAGCCTATCCTCCCAACTGCCTTATGGACTTATGTCATTCATCCTTGACCAAAAGTTACCTAGTGACATGTCAAGGCAAAAACCACACCTCTCCCTCCCCTCCACTCTGATTTCCCCCAGTGAATTATGGGCAATACACCTGCACAGTTGATGTAAAAAGTACATGTCCCTTTAAGCACCAAACTCCTTCTTAATCCCACCTTTGCCCACCTAGTTAGCATAATGAACCTGTGACTGACAATTTTATGTCTTTAAAAACTGCATCTCTAGACCTTGCCCTTTGCAGGCTTTCTCTGACACTCTCCTGCCTGCTGCAAAGTGTAACATAGAAATTTATAACTCTGCCTTAAATCCTTGTCAACTTGCATGTCCCCTTACCCTGCCCCCCTTGCCTCAGTGTAACATTAAACTTTTATAACCCTGCCAAAAGACAACTGAGTCCAGTAATACTTTTCAGACGAAGAACCTAGAAAGGATTTCATTAGAAATCCTCCTTACTTATGCCTCTTCACTAGGATAGTTCTCAACACTTCTTCATTTCCATCATAGAAAGATTCCTTCTAAGAGGAAGCTTGAGGCAAACAGCTTCCACCTTCCCCATGCCCAGTGGCCTCTTCCTCCTTAGTAAAGTATGAGATAGGAAGCAAATTATTTTGCTGGAAGAGGAACAAGAACAATGTGGAAGAGAAAAAATATATGCAACAGTGCCATGGGAAGTGAGATAGTTAATTCATGAAAGAATAAAAAGACTACCTTTTGTCAATAAAGAGTTGGATTTGATAATTCAAAATTGCTAGCAGACCTAGTAATTTTCAACAGTGAAGGTTGGCTAAGAAGGTAAGGTGTAGAAATGAACAAGGTTTGGGATTTGATAACACATGAGCAGACACAGGACAAGGGGCCATTGGATTCCAAGGTAGACAACAGTGTGCAGCTGAAATGGTTAGCTGTACGAGCAAGCCTGGGAAAAGACAAAAGTCAAACCCAATAAGGGTGATGGCCTGGGAAACCGAGGGAAAGAGGGAGAGGCATTAATCACATTATTTAGAAAGAGGGAAGTACTGACTTTGTTAAGAAAAGATGCATAATGAGAAAGATGGAAAATGGAGGAAACAGATCACTGTATATCACTAATGAAGAATTACGTGTAAGAAGGAGGCAAAAAGGCAACAAATATACAATTGTAATATAAGACATAACATAAAACAACCCAAGCATTACACAAGTATCCTCCAAAGATGTAAATTCTACCACCCCAGCCCCACCCCTCCCAAAAAGGGTCCACTGAAATATTGGAACATTGATGAAGGGTTTATGCCAGAACATGAAAAAGAATGAAAAAGGTTCAGAAGTCATGGGTTAGTTACTGTCTGCACTGATGGAAAGAATATTCACACCAATTAAATCATTGATCCATTCAAATATAAAGATGTCATCAAGAAACCAAAGACTTTAAAACCTGATAGTATAAAATGAGGTTTTATAACATATATAAACACTGTGACACAAAATTCACATAAGAAAGCGTAACTGATGATTTAGTGAAAGAAGAAAACAGCTTGGGGATCTTGGGAAAATAGAATTAATCTCATTTCCAATTAAGATTCAAAAAAGCAATTTCCCCCCCTAAAATGTAAGAAATCTAATGTGAGAAGGCAATCCCCAATTATGAAGAGCAAGGGCCCCTAGGGTATCCATGCATGATGCCCCAAACTAAGGATTTAAGAACCTGATCAGGATTATTCGGGCCTGCAGCTGCTCATTTCCACCGTGTGAGAATATCTTGTTAGTAGAGGCATTTTTGGAACATCTTCACAGAGTTGACCCAAGCTCAAATAGCTGAATCAACTTTTTGCCCAAGTTATCTGGAACCCTGTTGCAAGTAAGTGCTCCCTGCTTGAATCATACATAGTTGACAAGAGAAGAAACATGGGCTCTGAGTTCTAATCAGCTTTCTATCGGTGTGGGGAAGTCTTCTAACCTCTCCAAACCTTGTCTGTGGTGAAGCCTTGGTTCCTTGTCTGTAAATAGAAGAGGTTGGACCAGTTGGATCCCAACTCTGAAGCTATGACCCGTGTGTGACTTACAAACCCTGACTTCTCTAGTGATAAAAATGACTATGCACTTAACATCGATGGCTCTCATTCTCCATATTATGAAAATAATTCAAAACACTGTGTGAATTTAACAGGAAGGAATTACAAACCATGTAAACAAAATAACAGACAATGGCAGAATCAAAGCCTCAAGAAAAAAATAAATAATCCTCCAAAGGAAGCCAAGAAGAAAAGGCGTCTCCCTGGCTGAAGCCCTCCTGAGTATCCTTTTCCTGCTGTTCCTGTCTGACTCTCAATATGATTTTTCAGAATACTCTTCTATTTTTGTTATTGTTAAGAGCAAAAAGAATCCTTTTACCAAAGTAACTTCCAGCTCACACCTAAAACTGACATTCTCCCACTCTGATTCATGTTTTACTAACAATACCATTTTTCTTTTAAACTGAGAAAAAAACAGACTATCTCCTGAGTTGACTCTAATGGGATGTGAGATCCAACCAAAATTATCCACAAATGCCCACATGCTCAGTTAAGCTTGGTGAATGTCGGAATTGGCCATGGACATCACTACTACTTTTAGTCAATCAGTTTTTAAAAGTATTATTTATTGGGGTGGCTAAGTGGTACAGTGAACACAGCACCAGCCCTGGAATTCAGGAGGACCTGAATTCAAATCTGGCCTCAGACACTTGACACACTTACTAGCCTTGTGATCTTGGGCAAGTCACTTAACCCCACAATTGCCCTCCAAAAAAATAAAAATAAATAAATTAAAAAATAATAATAATAAATTAAAAGTATTTATTAAGCACCTACTATGTTCTAGGCACTGAGCTGAGTGCTAGGGAAGGAAATAAGCATTTATATTATCCCTACTATGTGCCAGGCAATGAGCTGAGTGTTGGGGAAGGGAAGTAAAAAGAGAATAAGTATTTCTATTACCCCCACTATATGCCCTGAAATTACTAAATGTTCCAAAACCTTTGACCCAGTGATATCACTACTAGGTTCATACCTCAAAGAAAACAAAAAAAAAAAAAAGGACCTATTTGCACAAAAATATTTGCAGCAGGGCTTTTTGTAGTAGCTCCAAAAGAGAAACAAAGAAGGTACCACCTATTAAGAATGACTAAACCAAATATAGTATACTAACATAATGAAATATTATTATGCCACATGAAAAGATTAAATGGATAATTTCAGAGGAATCTAGGGAAGAAGCAGAACTAGAATAATTTATATAATGACAATATTACAGAGAAAACTATCAACTATCAAAGACTTTTGAACTCTAATCAATGAAATGACAAACAAGTCCCAAGGACAGAAGATGAAACGTATTACCCATTTGCTGCCAGAGAGGTTATGGATTTAAAATGCAAAAAGAGATGTACATGTTTAGGTGTAGTCAACGTAGAAATTAGTTTAGCCAAAATATGTTTTTTTTTTAAAGTAATATTTGTTATGAGGGTTTAATTTTTTGGTTTGTATTTGTTGTTGTTTTTGACATTAAATGGGAGGGGGCAATGAAAGGAAGAGATAATATAAACCTATTACCTTGATTGCCTAATTTTTTTTGAACCCCAAATGGAAACTTCCACTTACAGCTGGTTTATCTATAGCAATGAAGAGGGGGACCCAAAGAAAGGGATGAATGATCCAAAGCAAACAATTATGTCATTCATCTAATCTTTTGTCTTATAAGACTAACTCCACATTTTTTCCCCAGAATTACAGTGCCTAACAAAGATGGACTAGTCATGTGGTGAGGGAAAGAGATTGAGGCAATCAGTCTCCACAATTGAATGACCTAGAACACTGAGGCCACCATTAACCAACAAAATGTTTCATATAATTGGGAAAACAACAGACTGGCAAAGTCGTCTATAGTGTATAAGGTAAATGAGATTATCAACAAAGAAGGAGCTTTGTCCTGTTACATCTCTTACCCTATTCAACACTTCAGCAACCAATGGCAAAATGCAGGCCTGGCAGAAAAATAATGACTGCATTTTAAAAAAATAAATAATTATAAGCCACCTTAAATATCAATAAAATCATTTTTTAAATTATGGTTTATATTTAAATAAAGGAATTCCAATATATGAAATATCCTCTAACAGTCCTCTGAGTCTCACTTTTCTTTGTTTATCCATTCCTGTCCATTTTATATGGTCCAAGCCTGTACTCTGTTCTCCTGGTTCTGCTTTTTTTTTTTTTTAAAATTACTCTCTAAGTTTTTCCAGATCTCTTCATGTCTTTCAGAATTATCAATCTAAATCTAAATCTACATCTACAGTTTAATTCAGCCCATCACTGGACGTTTTGTGTTATTTCCAGTTTGATTTTCCCCCCGCAATTATAAATTATGTCAACATTTGTGAACAGATAGCACTTTATTCCTTTTTTGTTTTAGGTTACATTTTCAATTATGGGTCAAAAGGTATGATTTTTAAAAAAATGTTTGCAATGTATTGCAAGGTTTCTTTCCCAGAAAGATTTCAAGGTCAATTTCACTGGGACTGTATGAGCTGTTTTCTCATAAACCCATTAGTACTGAGTGTTCACACATTTAATCATTTTAGTCCATTTGGTGACTGTGAGGTGACACCTCAAAGTTATTTTAATGTAAGCAAGTGAACATGTTCTCCCAAGAGATCAACTATATGTGTTTTCTTATTTGTGAACAATATTTTAGCTATTAGGTACCGCGTTGTCCTTGAGTATTTTAAACCAATGCCTTATAGAATTTTTGTCACAATTTTAATTCATCATATTAGTCATAATTCTGATATGCACTTGGATGTACTCATCAGTTAATCTTTAGGAGGTAGACAGTACATATGGGCAGTAAGCTGGGCCTGGAGTTAAATGGGAAGAGGAAAGTAGCTACTATGTTGTCTTTGGGAAATGATAAGGCTCCTTAAAAAGACCATCAATGGAGGCCAAAGGAGAGGCACATGGTGGTGTGATCAGGCTACAACATAGAACTAATTAGTAACTTCAAAGAGAGACAGGAGAAAAAGATGTCCTCAGCTGTATGCTAGGAAGAGAAAACAGACTGGTGAGGGATGATGATCAAAGGACCATCAGAGAGCTCTGCAGACATCCTCTGTATGTCAGAAAAGGCCTCCTCCACTTTGAATAGATCTCCCAAGATTCTGTGGACAAGAATACCGTGCAAATGGACTGAGATCTCTATCCCCGAAGGGAACGTCTAACTCTCTAAGATTATAGATCCACGAGTTTATGTGTCATAAACGTTTTCTCTTTTCTCTCTCATCATAGTAGCGCACAGGATCATTGATCTTGTTCCTGTTGTGTTTGTCCCTTGTTCTCGAAGAGGACCATGGCATCAGAGAGATGATGACATGACTTGTAGTTGACTCTGATCTGAGTGAGGGAGGGCTGTGCAAGGTCACCAGCCTCACTTTCTCCTCCAGAGACATCTGGGTCCACTAACCTAGATCTAGAAGGAATCTCAAAGGAACCTTATCTAGTTACAACTGGTATAGTTCACAGATGGAGAAATTAAAAGCTCAGGGAGATTAGCTGCTTTACCCAAGGTCATATGGGTAAGAAGCAGCAGTAGGATTTGAATTCAGGTCTCCCGCAGCTGGAGCCAATGTCTTCTGAGTCCTATATCTTTAAGCGTAAACAGATGCTTCTATTTTGTCATCAATAATTTCTTCACCTTGTTGCTGTTTCTTATTCTTATTCTTCTTGTTATACGTCCAGACCTGTGATTCCACTGGCATACAAGAACTCCTAGTAAAGAAACTCCCTTTACCAACATAAATTGGAAACTCCTATAACTTCTAGTCTTAAGAGAGTTGCCTGAGGGATTGAAACATTAAGCCTCCAGTCCCAAAGTTAAAGTGTCAGAGATAGGATTCCAACCCAGGTCTTTCCAACTTCAAGTTGGCCCTTGAGCCACTAAGCAATAGAGCCTCTCATTTATTAACAGATATTTATCTCCTTTCAAAAATGAGCTAAAAGTATCATGCTATTTTCTTCTGCCTTTTTATGGCTCATTTGAAAATGTTGAAATCTATGATGTACATGCAATTAGTGTAAGAAATAGCTAACTCTGAAAACAGTAAAACCTGGGTTGAAGGCCTACCTCTGAAAAATACTGGCTTGTGATTGTAGGCAAGTCTCTTACCCTCAAGATATAGGCATATTTTTATACACACACATATTTATATATATTTATAAATAATTTATTTACATATTTATATAAAATTTATTTATATATAATTTATTTATAGACATATTTATATGTATATATTTTATCAACATTTATATATTTGTATGTATATAGGTATGTGTGTATATATTGTGTATGTATGCACACATATGTGTGTGGTGTATATGTATGCATATAAATGTTTATACACACACATTTCCATCTGTAGTTGTTTTGTACATTTTTGGTTCCGTGGGCAGCAATCTTTATTCTCTTCCACTGACAAATTAACCTTTGTTCCAGTTCTGTCTTCCTTTGATGGATCAAATACAATTCTTCTTTTGATAACTGCTTATAATCTTTGACTACCTATCTATTGGGAAATGAGTTTGGGTCTTAAAAACTTAGCTGTGAATTGTCAGTCTTGGATATAAAACCCTTATCTGAGAAACGCGATACTGATTTCTTTCTTATCTTAAATGATTTAATTTCATCTTTACAAAAGATTTTCAGTGTCAAATAATCAAAATGACCTATTTTAGCTTTTGTAATTGTGTCTGTCCTTTATTTGGTTAAGAATGTATCTCTTAAAAAAAAAAAGAATGTATCTCTTTATCCATAGCTATGAAAATTATATGAATTTCTTCTCTTCTAGTTTTTTTGTGGCATAAGTTTTAATATTAAGATCAACTATCCATTTTGAATTTATTGTGGAATATGGTATAAAGAATTGGTCTAAGCCTAATTTCTGCCAGACTACTTTCTAGTTTTTGTAGCACTTTATTTTTTTTAATCAAATAGAGAGTTCTCTCCTAAGTAATTTATATTATATGGCTTATTGAAACACTAAGTTCCAATGTTTCAATTCTCCCGTGTCTAGTCTGTTCCATTGATCTACTTCTCTTTATAAACCAGTACCAAATGATTTGGTTTGGTTTTGACAACTGTTGCTTTTTAATATAATTTGAAATTGCTATTACCCTTTCACCCAGACCTTTTTTCATTATTTCCCTTGATAATCTACATTTTGGTTTCTCTAAATGACTTGTTTTTACTTTATCACATTCTATAAAGTATCTCCTCTGATAATTCGATTGGTACAGCATAAAACCTGTAAATTAACTTTGGAGAACTGTCATTCTTATTATTGTATGTATTATACTCAGAAAAGAGCAATGAATATTTTTCCAGCTACTTAAATTGTTCTTTATTTCTTTAAAGAATACTTTGTAATGGAATATATACAAGTACTTTATGTGATTTAGTAGATGGATCCCCAAATATATTATGCATTTTGAGCTATTTTGAATTAGATTTCCCTTTTTAGTACTCTCTCATATTTTGTTAATAAATGCTGATGACTTTGTGGGTTTATTTTGTGGTCTCTAACGATCCCCTAGGACTTCCTAAGTAAACTATCATGGCATTAGTAAATAGGAATAGTTCGATCCCCTCCTCTATCTTTACACCTTTAATTTCTTTCTCTTATTATTATTGGTAGCATTTCCATAACTAAATCAAATAACAGCGGGAAAAGAAGGCATCTTTGTTTTATTCCTTTATTTATTAAGAAAGTTTCTATTGAATCCTCATCCAAGGTTTCTATTTTTCTGTTTAGTTGTGTTTTTATTCATTTATTGCTCTTCTAGGTTTTCTTTAGCTTCATGTCCTAATTCATTGTTCTGTTGTCTCTATTGATGAAAGTTCTCATAGAAAAACAAATCTTATATTAAGAACCACTTTGGATAAATGCCAAATGTTTTATTTAATATATTGTCTCATTGCTCTCATTTTCTTTTAAGAAATTATTTGTTTCTAAAATTTATTTTTGACCCATTCATTCATTCTTTTTTTTAAAAGCAATTTGCTTAAGTGACTTGCCCAGGATCTCACAGCTATTAAATATCTGAGGTCACATTTGAACTCATGTTCTCCTGACCCCAGGGCCAGTGCTCTATCTACTGTGCCACCTAGCTGCCCCTGATCCATTAATTATTAAGGATTAAATTATTTAGTCTTCAAATGAGGTGGAATATTTTTTCAAAGTTTATTTATTATCATTTTTATTGCTTTGTGATCACTAAAGCATATGTCTAATAGTTCTTTTCCTAAATTTATAAGATTTTTATACCCTAGAAAGAATCTGATCAATTTCTTTTAAAGATATCAAGGATAACTGGCAATATGTGTTTATATATATATATATATATATGTGTTTATATATATATATATATATATATACACACATATATATACACATATAT
>CM053592.1:25045479-25063230 GCA_028646515.1 Pseudochirops corinnae | reverse complement strand
GATATAGAAAGACTATAGTTTAAATGGAGACTGAAGCAAAACACGCTATCGTTCTTTTTCATGTCTGGTTTTGCTTTTTTTTTCCAGTGATCACTCATTGGTTACAACCCTTCTATATGACCAAACTATTGTACAATGTGAAAGTATTTGCAGATCCTATACATGACTGCACGCCACCATGGGGGGGGGGGGAAGGGAGGGAAGAAAATCTGAAACTCAAAGGATTGTAGAACTGAATCTTGTTAATTAAAAGTAAATAATAAAAAAATAATATTAAAAAATTAAAATAATAAAATAAAATAAATAAAAATACATGTAATTGGTTGATTATTATATTGATAGCTTTGCTGATGTTGCACAATCCTGCCATATTTTGTAAAAATCCTATTTGGTCAGGTCATAATGAACAATTTTTATTTTTAAATGAATGGCTATAACCTATTAACTACCTTAAAAATCAATTTATTTGTATTTAAACCGATCTATGGTTTTATCTTTTTAGGTAGTGTCTTTACTATGTTTAAAATTTATATTAAATTTGCCTCTGAAAAGTGTTTAGCCTCTCTAGACTCATGAATAATTTATGATACAGATTATTTATTCTTCAAACTTTTGAAAAAATTTACCCAAGAAACTTGTCTAGAACAGGTAATTTTGTGGGCTAATTCCCTAACAGATTGTCATAATTCTTGCTGAGACTAGTTGAGTTTATATTTAGTATTTTCTTATGATACCTTTCCACTAATGGGCCTAAATTGTGCCAATCATTTTAGGCTCAAACTCTAATTTTTATGATTTCTATGATAGTTGCCAAAGTTTATATGTCTCCTTTTGTTCAAATCTTAACTGCAAGTAGTAATAAGTTAAAAATGCGTGACTAGATCTCAGCCAATAACTCTAGCAGTTCTTCTACTGTGTGTAGGTATCTCTTTGTAGATTTCTTGAGGACAGGGACTGTCACCTTTTGTATCTTTGTGTGTCCCTAGGACTTAGCAAAGTGTCTGATTACATTGATTTGTAAGCTTTTGTTCATAAATTCATTGAGTTGATTTTGAGAGAATTCTTTTGCCTTCAAATTTTATAGTCTATAGGATATAAAATTTGGGGAATATAATCCTTTTCTTTTAATTTTTTATACTTTTGTCCAATTTTATCATTTTTCTTGTATTATTTTTAAACAATCTCATTATAGTCAAACTTGTACTTTTATAGGAAAGTTGGTTTTTGTGTTTTGAGAAGTGAAGGAAAATTTTGCAATCTGAATTATAACAAAGTGACACAGGTAGATAGGATTTCTTCATACTGAGCTCGTATGAATTCTTTTCATTTTTAAGCATTCAAGGTCCATGCCTCCTTCGAAAAATACTCTTCCCTTAGACCCTCAAGTATGGTACCTAGTTCTTGTTTTTTCAAGATGTCTCTGGATTCTCATTGAATGTAAGGGTTAAATCTCTTGCTTCATCAAACCTGTCACTTTGTCTGGCACATCCACTACTCATCTTCTAGGTTCTGCTACATTCAGAGGTATTTTCATTACCAGTGGATCTTGTCATTTATTCTGCTATGTGATGTTTCTATTAATTTTTTCTATTGATGAATTTGAATCTTTAATTACTTGAGCCCATTTACATTTCAATCTATCATAGCTTTTCCACAGCACTGTTGTATCACTTTCAACTATGTCTTAACTTTCACTTTGTGGGGAGGGGCATTTTATCCCTTGGATCTCTTATATCATAAAATTGTCTACTATATCAGAATTTTTCTTTTATTTATTCATTATCTCCATCCAAAAGGTTCCAGTGACAAGAGAGCTAGGTGTTCCAAAGGCAACCTGGGTGGCAGCTATAGTTTCATGGATCTTGACTTTGGAGGTAACGGCTAGAATTCCTACCCATGCTGGAGATGGGAGTTGCAGCTAAAGAGACTTCTGTATAGAGGATGATACTGAGGGGGAGGGGATGGATGATGCAGAGGCAGAGGGTAGGAACTGTCCCGAACAAGAGATGTGAGCTCAGACTGTGACAGTAGAAGACAGGTTAAAATTGGGAGGTCTGTCTGGAACCTGTTAGAGGCCAATGGAGTCGAAGAGTTGTGAGCTTGTATAGTTGATCTGGTGGACTTCAATGGTTGGATCTGGGTAGACCCATGGTGGCTGGGAATGTGTGCAGACACTTGGGTAACTGTGCTCTGGTCTGTGAGTGACCACAAGCACTCTTTTATGCCCTGGAATTGTGAGGAGGTCCTATAGGAGAAAGCTATGGATGTGGGCAGATACACTGGCAGCTCTTGGATGCCAGAAATCTGGATGGGAAGATTGTTGTCCACCTACCACGATGTGGGATCTAGATGAGAAGATAAGGATTAGCTTTGGTGACTTGAAGAAAAAACTATGAAACTGAGGAGTGAATCTGCCACGGAGGTTAGGGGGGAAATCTGGCTGTCCAATGATGAGGATGATGAATGTTAGCATTTATGTATACAGCTTTAAGGTTGGCAAAGCACTTTTGGACTATCTCTTTTTGTTGGCTTTGGAGTTGTGCAGGTGAGAAGAAGCAACCTGGATTGAGGCTTGGCCTGAACTTCAGAAGTGGGCACAAGGCACCTGAGTGTAGTCTTTGGCCCTAGGGAGAGAAATTAACTGGAGCGAGAGCAGTTCTGCAGAATCTAGACCAGCTGTGCCTCTCCTTGAAGAGATTTAAATCGTTTGTTGTTTGTGTGTCTTTGTAAGGAAAGTGGAATTTTTAGGTTGTTTAGGTGAATTAAATAGGGCCAAAACCCCTGTCTTCTCATTCAACATCTTAATGAAAAACCTAATAATTATACTTATCACCACTTATTATTAGGGCTGAATCCAATATTGGTTCCAGCACCAAGTAACAAGAAGAGCTAACTAATAACACCCTCAATACTTCTGTTGCTCTCATCTAAAAAAAAAAAAAATAGGTAAAGCCTCAGTTATTAGGAAAGCTGATCCTTCCAGCTGTGACCCAATTCAGGGATTTACCTTTCAGGTATTTTCCAAAGTAAGTGTCACTTTATTGTTCTCAGTGGGATTTACTGATTTCCTGGGCTGTATTTGAGCTCAGTGGGGACATCCTGCCCAGCCACCCTGAGCTGGCTACTCAGAAACTGTATCTGTTTTAGAAGTTGACCCAAAGGGCTGCAACAACATGTCCTCTGGAGTTACTATGGCAACCACACAGCATCCTCTTTAGAGTTTCCACAGGGCTCCCAGGCTCATCAAATTATAAACTGGAGCCTAAGACCCACAGATCAAAGAATGAACTGATGTAAGAACCACAGCATGTAGGCCCCTTCACAGAAGCAGAGAGGACAGCTTCACATGAAGTCATTCCACTTCTAATTAGAGAGGTGGAAGTGGGAAGACCACATTCTAGTACTTGGCTGACATTCCCCCACCTCCCGTACCACCAACTCAATACCCCAGAGGAAAAAGGGACCACTATAGATCTCTGTGTTTATAATGTTTTATTAATGAAGTAGTTTAATATAGGGGAGCAAAACAAATCAATACATTATCCCTATCTAAAGATGTATGACTCATCCTACACCTATAATCTACCATCTCACTGTAGAGGCACACTCTACCATCTGAAGTCCCCATTAGTCTTTGACCCGCGTCTCTCTGAGATCATGTAAGTTGTTCTCTTACTTCTGCTTATTCTACTTTGCATCAGCTCATAAATCTTCCCAGGTCTTTCTGAATCCCTCATATTTATTATCTCTTATGAGCTGTAAGAATCATAATATTCCATGATAGTCATGTACCACAATTTGGTTTTATTTTAATTTTTTTAATTTAAATAATACTTCATTTTCCCCAATTACCTGTAAAAATAATTCTTAACTTTTTTTTTTAATTTTGAATTCCAAATTCTCTCCCTCTCTTCCTCCCTCATTTCCTCTCTCAATTTGATATAATATACCACAATCTGTTTAGCCCAGGGGTGGGGAACCTGTGGCCCATTAGGTCCTTGAATGGAGCCTTTTGACTGAGTACAACTTTTACAGAACAAATCTTATTATTAAGGGGATTTGTTCTGTGGAGTTTGGATTCAGTCAAAGGGATAAACTGTAGGACCTAAGGGCCACGTGTGGCTTTGTAGCTGCAGGTTCCCTCCCCTTGGTTTAGCTGTTCCCAAATCCATGGGCACTCATGTCCCTGCCAGTTCTTTTTTACTACAAAAAGTGATACTCAGGGCAACGAGGTGGTGTAGTGAATAGAGCACCAGGCCTGGAGTCAGGAGGACCTGAGTTCAAATCTGACCTCAGACACTTAACACAAAAACTAGCCCTGTGACCTTGGGCAAGTCATTTAACCCCAAATGCCCTGCCCTCCCCCCTCCAAAAAAAACAAAACAAAAAAGCAAAAAATTTTAAAAAATTTAATTTAATTTAAAAAACAAAAGTGATATTCCACACTTTTTGAATTATCAAAGAACCAGAAACAACTAGAGGGTCATCCATAAGGGAATGGCCAAACTTTGAAAAATGATTGTAAAGAAATATCACTGGGCTATAAGCAATGTTGAATATGAATTCAGAGAAGCCTGGCAAGACATATGAATTGATGCAGAGTGAATAGGAGAATAACATAATTACTACAAAAATGTAAATGGAATGAAGAAAAATTGAAATTGAACACTGTGTAATTTTAATAATCTAAAGAACAATAATCTCTAATTTTATATAGTGCTTAAATTTTGCAAAGCATTATATATCATCTCATTTGAATCTTAGAACAACACTATGAGGTAACTGGTATCATTATCTACTTTTTACAGATAAGAAAACTGTGGCTGGGTGGTTAGGTGGTGCAGTGAATAGAGCACTGGCCCTGGATTCAGGAGGACCTGAGTTCAAATCCGCCCTCAGACACTTACCACAAAAACTAGCTGTGTGACCTTGGGCAAGTCACTTAACCCCAGTTGTCCTGTCTTCCCCCCTCAAAAAAAAAAAAGCAAAAAAAAAAAAAACATCTATGGCTGTGAAAGGCTGAAAGACTAATCCAGGGTCATACAACTAGTACCTATCAGAAGCAGGACTCATTCTTGGGTTTTATACCTTCTCCCTTTTTTTTTTTCTTTTTGGCAGAGATGGAGACATAATGGGAAGGAAATATCTCATATAATCTCAGACTCAATTGAAATGTTGGTTAGTTTTGTGAAACTACTTCAAAGGATGGCTCACTTAGGGACATAGGGAAAGGATATATTTTGTTAAGAAGCCAAAGTAAAAAAGCGTCAATAAAAAAAATCAGGTGTTCAAAAACAGGGCTGCTCTAAATATTCTTTCATATGTGGCACCTTCCCTTCTTTGACTTCGCTTGGATTTTAACCCAATGGTATAACTGGCGCAAATAATATGCACCATTTAATGACTTTTTAGGTACAATTCCAAATTATTTTCCAGAGCAGCTGGGCCACTTCATATCTCTTTACATCTCTCTGTCCACAGTGTACCACAGAACTCTCTTGATACTTGTAGCTGATACAGACTTCTTACTGTAACTAGCAGCATGATAAATCTAGGAGTTTTAGCAGGGATACATTAAGTAACCAAGGGAAGGAGGGAGCCAATGGACCATCTTTCCCTCTCCCACCAAGCAAAACAAGCATTTCCTGATTTAGAGGAGAGAACCATCCTGACCAACTATTAGGATTACCACTAAATTGAATACTGTAAATGATAAGTTAATTAAAAAGACATGGCATCTGGTTTCAAAATCCCACAAGATGGAAGAGATGGAAGAGAAGCTTTCTGAACAGCAAGACATTTGAAGGAGACAGTGCAGTGTGAGGGCGAAGAGAATCATAAAGCCCTGGGTTCGGGTTCTCCCTCTAACACATACTGGTTGTGTGACCCTAAGGTAAGTCACTTAACCCCTCACATCACCATGGAACTTTAAGATTATAAGACAAAGACAACTAGCCCCTCTGCATTGATTAAGGGAGTTTCCGTAGCAGGAGATCACAGATCCTGACTATACCACAATAACAATTTTTTTAAAAGTTTTAAATTTGATACTTGCTCAGGGAGAAACTGAGTGTATCCAACCCTTTATGTCCTTCCCCCATTAGTTGAAATGCCTCTTACTTTGAACCTTAATCACTGATAGGAAGAAGTAGTAATTACATTTGAAGAAGCCATTTGAACCATGTAGTGAAATAAAAAACAGTTTAATATGCCTTATTAAGATATTCTAGTGTGTATGTACATGTACACACACACACATACACACACACACACACAAATAGTCAATTAGTTAAGACAAAAAGATCTCATAATTATATTCAAAAGAAAATTCCTTAGTTCTTGATTTGGGCACAGGATGGGTCAAGGAAGCAGAACAGGGGAAGGATAGGTGGAAGGTGACCAACCAAGGGAAGTTTGCTAACTAGAATAGTTCTTCCAGCATACCAAATAATAAAGATTTAAAAGTACATGTTAATCAGGGAAATTCATGGATGGATAAAATGCCATGGTACTATCAGATTGCTAAGAGAAAAGAACTCATAGTTAACTATAGATTCCAAGCTCAATACAGGAGAGATTAAAGTGTGAAAATTAAGACCCTAGATGAGGGTAAAAATAAAGGTCTGGAAAGGGGTGGGTAGATTTTTCAGAAGTCAATTACATGGCAAACCAAATGAATGAGTTCATTAGAACTATAATATTCAATATTTCCAGATTTTCCTTCATCATACAGGGTTTAAATATAAGTTCTGAGCAACATTTTCCATACTTAACAGTCAGCACCAAGCACTCATAATGTAAATTATTAATGTAGGCTTCTCCCACCACACTATGTTTTTTCCTTAATATTTACAAAGTGCTCCATACCACATATATATCTAATAAGAGTTTGTGCTTTTAGTACTATCAAAGACCCTTCTTTAATTCTCTCAATTTATCTGACACCATGATCTTCTACCAAACCATTTTTATACTTGCAACACTTAAGCTCTTTGAGAGCAGGGCTGTTTTAATCTTTATATTCTAACCACCTAGCACTTCATAGGTGCTTCTACATGTTTGTATGGTTGATCCATCATTATTCCTTAAATCCATAAAGTCTACTTCTATGTTGCTGATAAAATTTTAACATATATGGCTATGTATGTGTATGTACACATATATGTGTGTGTGTTTATGTGAACACACATAGTTGTATGCAAGATGCTGGTTATGCCAGTTATTATTTTGGTACAGCTGGCTGTTGGGACCCTCTTTTTCAACAGCCTTTAAAAAGATGTGATTAAATTATCTCTAAGAATCTTTACTTACTGTTATTGTATTTCTTCATTTCTGTATTGTATTTCTTTATACACAACTGCTAACAAGAAAAAAACAGAAAATATGGAACACAGTCAAGTATTTGTAACCACCACCAAAAGAAGGAATATCATCATATTCAACTTACTTTTTCATTCCATGCCCAGAGTCCAATTCCAAGAAACGCTATGCCCAAGAACTGAAAGAAACAAATAAAGCCATGTGAGCGGTATATACAGTTGACATTTTTATGGACATAAATGGAAAATCCAACTACTTAAGCAATTCTTTTTTTCACTTTGCCTGAAAAATCTACTTCTTTAACAATGGGAATTTCAGCCTTTCATAGGGAGAGAAATCGCACAGATCATTTCACTATTAACCAGGAATGAATGAAGCAATTTGCGAGGCTCAGTATACTTAGGTATCTGGAGCGCCCATCATTCTATTAGTTATGGATAGGTAACAAAAATCATCAATCATGCCTAATGTTTCCAGATCCAGTATGAGGAGACTCGAAACTACAGCTATTGGTCTGACTATAAATACCCCTAGAATATAAATTCTTTGAAAGGAAATTATATACATATATTATACGGATACATAAACAGACTTATGTATACACTGATTTTCAGATTTTTGCCTGAAAATGTACTTCCCCGAACAGCTTATTTCTTCAAATTAATCAGATGTTTTCTTGATTTTCATCATTAACTCCTCTCTCCATCTTTGTCACTTTCACTAAATTTTCTTAATGAGAACATTTGCATAAACCCAATTTGGGGGAAGAAGAGTTCGGCTTATATTCAGAGCAATAAAGTATACTGTTTGGTTTTAGGAGCCATGATTTCCACTCATTTGTCCCCTTAATTTGTGCCTGATTTAGTTTATTTCAGACTCTTGATTAAGCAGAAGACTTCTGAAAGCAACAGTGCTGGTTTTCAATATTATAGGTACTTCATTCTTGATTGAAGATCTGTCCCCCATGCCTGGAATTCACTCTCCCCTCATCTCTGCCCCTTGACTTCTCTGTCTTCCTTCAAGTCTCACCTGAAATCCAGCTTTCTTTGAGAAGCCTTTCCCAATTCCCCCTTATGACTAGTTTTCCCGTGTCGATTATCCTTAATTTATCTTGTATATAGCTTGTTTGTACTTAGTTTTACATACTTGTTTACCTATTAGACTGTGAGCTCTTTGAGAGTGAAAGCTGTCTTTTGTCTTCCTTTGTATTCCCTGCACTTGGTACAGGACCTGGAACATTGATAAATGCCTGTTGACTTGAACTGACTCAATGTATTATCAACAGTATGTACAGAAGCCATTCCACCGTCCATTCAATCATCTCCTTATAGATCATAGGATCTTAGATTTAGACCCAAAAGGGACCTGAGAATCTATCTAGACTAACCTCCTTCTTTTTCATGTTAAAAAAAGCCACAGACCCAGAAAGGGGGAAGGCCCACAGTCTCAGAGGCAAATGAAAAAGGTGGAATTTGAAACAGGTCTTTGGATTCCAAAGACCACGTTCTTTCTACTATATTCTATTATATCACTCCATAAAATCTGTCTAAGGATTATGTGCAACAAGACCCCAGAACACTTATGTTTGCAGTTTGTTATTTAAAAAAAAAAAAGTTATTGATAACTCTATTCTTAAGTCATGTGTATTTCCCAACATATCCCCCCCCCCCCCACCAGAGAATTAAAGACTCTTATAACAAAGTAGAAAAAAGGAAGGAAAGAATAGTTCAGTAAAATTAATCAAGATAAGCCCCAAAGTCTGACATACACAATACCACGGCCCCACCTTTGCCTCTGTGGAGTGAAGGGCATTCTTAGATATATTTAGAGGGCTTCAGAAACTTAAGTAATTGTCCTGTATCTCATTCCTGGTCTGGGCTTACTTTGATAACCTTTTGACCAAATGGAAATAAATGAAAAGGTTCAATGTTTTGAATAAAATGGGAATTTTAAAAAGCCCAATGTCCACCCAATTGAGCCATTTCAAAGCTACAGCATGAGTTTCTCATACATCACATAGAAAGGGATCCATGGACCAGGAAGATACATGCTACGAGTGGTCATTCTTCTGTTCAAGTCTGGTTAGAAGATGAATGATGAACTATTGTACAATGTGAAAGTATTTGCAGATCCTATACGTGATTGCACGCCACCATGGGGGGGGGGGGTAAGGGAGGGGAGAAAATCTGAAACTCAAGTGATTGTGGAACTGAATCTTGTAAATTAAAAGTAAATGAGTAAATAAAAAAAATTTAAAAACAAAAAAACAAAAACAAACAAACAAAAAAAGATGAATGATGTACTTACTGAACAATTCACCCAAATCCAAAATCCAGCCTAAATTCCAAAGACTAGACTGAAAACTTCAGCCTTGCCAAGGCAACACCTTGATCTTTAAGCCTGTAAGGTTTCTAGCACTTATTACAGGATTTGGAACTTAATAAATGCTAGCTGACTAACTCACTACAAGAGGTCTTTACAAAGTGAACAGCAGTTCAGTGACTACAAATATCCGAAATTATACCACCCTCAACATGAAAGGCAATCATTTAGCCCAATATAGGGCTATAATTGCTTTAGATATTATCGATAACATTTTGATCAACTATCAATCGTTTCCTCCCATAAAGAGGAAATGGAGTTTCTATAAGATAGAATCTAGTATATCTCACCAATTTAAGACAACTATTGATTCATCATGAGGAAAATTATTTAAAACACTGAAACTAAAACAAAATGGTGCCTCATACGCTGTCACACCTCCAAAATGTTAATTTTTTAAGATCTAAAATAACATAACTTTCCAATCAAATGATTTAAAATGTATTATTTATACCATAGAATAAATCTAAAAGAGAGCTACTTAATTTTTTTAGCTTGCTTTCTGACAAATGTGATGGGGAGTAGGATCAGGTAACAACTTAAAAATAGACTGTTATCCAACTCACATTTACAGTGTTCTCATTTGAAAAGCAGGTTGTTGAGGGAGGGGTCTCTTTCTCTCTCTGTCTCTCTCTCTCCTCTCTCTCTCTCTCTCTCTGTCTCTCTCTCTCTCTCTCTCTCTCTCTCTCTCTCTCCGTCTCTCTGTCTCTCTGTCTCTCTCTCTCTCTCTCTCTGTCTCTCTCTCTCTCTGTCTCTGTCTCTGTCTCTGTCTCTCTCTCTGTCTCTCTGTCTCTCTCTCTCTCTCTCTCTCTCTGTCTCTCTCTCTCTCTGTCTCTCTCTCTCTGTCTCTCTCTCTCTCTCTCTCTCTCTCTCTGTCTCTCTCTCTCTCTGTCTCTCTCTCAGGACCTCTGCTTTAAAAACAGAAATAGATACAGAGGAAGTCAAGCAATTTGCCCAATGTCAAATTACTATAAGTAAATGGTAAATTTGGAACTCAAACCTGAGTCTTCTGAGTTCCAAGTTCTAGTCCCACTGTCCTTTTCAAACATATACTTATATGTGGAATTAAGAATGAGTCACAGGAATAGAAGATGGCATTTTAGAGAAATAGCTGGGGAAGTGGAGGAGTGGAAAGTATGCTGGATAGTCAGGAGATGACGCTTGAATCATGTGTCATTTACTGCCTCGGTGTTCAGTTTCCTTCTCTTTAAAAATGGGGAAAGCAACACCTGTCACACCTATCTCACAGGGTTGTGTTGAGAAGCTCATGAGACGAAGCACACAAAGCATTTTGCACGAGAATATAAATTATGATACTATCCAGTTCAAGTCCTCGATGGTACATAGGAAAATTGAAAGCATCCAGAGTGGATATAGACAGTAAATTATCTATACCATTTTCAAAGATCTCAAGGGGCAGGCCCTTGGCAGCCTGTTCTAGTGTTTAATCACTGTCATTACTTGGGGAAAAAAGAAAGACAGATTTAAATGACTTGTAGCAATGTAGCCACGTGCTCCAATGTGATTTCTTCTGACTAGTGGTCTTAATGCTTGGGACCCCTACTTGGTAACAGTACAAGGATATTTGGCTAGGGCTAGGACACCACAGAGGTTTTCCCCAGACAATAAGGGAATTTGAATGGGTGACGGAGAAATGGTGCCCTTCCATGCAAGTTGGCTATAGGACTGACAATCCTGGTGTAGAGGTTAGGTCTTCAAAAGGAGATGGAGATAGAATGTTGTAGGATGTCAACTAGAGCTTTCTCCTGTTTTAGCAATGCCTCTATTTTGATTCATAATTTTCCTGAAAACGTTATCTTTCAAGAACCCTATAAACAACCTGAATACCAATGGTTTTGCCAAAATGGTAAGAGAATGAAGAAAGAGCACTAGTATTTAGATAGAAAATGAATGAACTCCAAGACTATGGCAATGTGGCCATTTGTGGGCAGTGTTAGCTCAAAAATGTCACTTTCCATACAATGTCATAGGGATTTCAAATAGGTTGAGTTTAACATGAAGAAAAAACATTCAATACCTAGGCAGGTTTTTATCTGCCCCCACCACCACCACCAAAACAAAGAAGAGAAAAAATACAAAAACATACAGTCTTGGGGTCACATTTAGCTCATCTGAAAAACTAGAAAAGATTCACGTCATTCTGAGACCCAAGGTTAATGTGCAGCTAATACAGTCTCAAAGATTTAGAAGCAATACTTAATTCCTTTACAAAGGAAACATAAAATTACCACTTTACAACTCTATGGTATTTCTGAATGATATGCAAACTATCAATCAAATGTCATGAGGAAGCTTTACAGGAGAATGCCTTTTAGAGTGGAATGAATACCAATTGATTGCCAGAACCTGACTCGAAACTCAAACCTCAATTGAAATCTTGGCTTTACTTTTTCCTTCCCCCACAACTTTGAGCAAGTAAGTAGCTTCCTCTCTCTGGGCCTCAGTTCCTTCATCTGTAAAAAAAAAACCCTTTACGAGGGTAAAAAAAAAAATATTAAAATAAATGGGGCAGCTAGGTGGTGGTGCAGTGAATAGAGCACTGGCCCTGGAGTTAGGAGGACCTGAGTTCAAATCTGCCTTCAGACACCTAACACAAATAATACCCGTGTGACCTTGGGCAAGTTACTTAACTCCAATTGCCCTACCTTTCTCCCTCCAAAAAAGACAAAAAAAAAATTTAAAAAAAAAAGGTATTAGGGGCA
The DNA here is from genome assembly GCA_028646515.1 of Pseudochirops corinnae. NCBI lineage: Eukaryota > Metazoa > Chordata > Mammalia > Diprotodontia > Pseudocheiridae > Pseudochirops > Pseudochirops corinnae. Next base: position 25,050,805 of record CM053592.1, on the reverse strand, counting down.
GCTGGGTGGCACAGTTGACAGAGAAACAGCCCCAGAGTCAGGAGGATGCAAGTCCAAATCCAACCTGAGTGACCCTGGGCAAATCACTTAACTCCTTTTGCTTCTCCCCTTCCCCAAAACCCCCAAACAAGGCTGTTGCAAGTGGATGATCTTTAAGAAACTCCTCCCAGCTTCTGATGCTATTATCCTACTGCATATTAAACACATATTTTCTCAAAGGATAAGATCATAACTTTAGGGCTAGATGAGACTTCAGAGGTGATTTAATTCAATTCCTTCATTTCACTTTAGAGGGCACCAAATCCCAGAAAAGGCAGTTGTAAGTCTAGCCCAAGGAGTGAAATCACCTTCAGAGATGGCCTTTGAACCCAGGGTTGACTTCAGAGTCAAGGCTCTGCCTATGCACTTAAAAATTATTAGTCACTTTTAGAAAATAATAAGTTCTGAGGTTTCTTCCAGGCCTTCAGAATACTTTGGGAACCAATTACTCAATGACTTCACGGAGATAGGGTAAATGAAGCATCCGTTATCTGAGACAGGAAAACCTAAGACCCAGAGCTCAATGCCGCTACTTTCATCCTCAGTCCAGGATCAAGAGTACATTTCCTTTACAGAGGAGAGGAATCATTTTTCTGAAATTCCTATGCTGACATGCAGGCTTGGCAGAACATGCCACAGCAATGAGTAGGGACATTCAGGAAAAGCTGGCCTTGAAAACACATCCACAGGATGTAATAAGAGGAGCTTGGGTAACACTGGAGGAAGGACCACACCTGCTCCTTCCATTGAAGGACCTTTTAGCTCACGCTGGTCCTTGTTGGGTCCTCATGATATTAAACTAGTTCAGTGCAAAGATTAAGAAGGGAAGGATGGGGAAGAGGGAAAGGGAAAGAAGGAAAAGGCAGGAGGAAAGGGAAAGGGAGAGAGGGAAAGAGGAAAAAGAAAAGAGGAAGAGAAGGATCATTTAATACGTGCTTACACTGTGCCAGACACTGTGCTAAGTACTGGAGATATATATGTGAAAAACATGACAGGCTCTGCCTACAAGGAGCTTACATTCGAATAGAGAAATACAACACATATAGGACAGCAGTGACCAGCAAGCAATGTTCTCGTCATGGCAGAGGGATGGAGAATGGAGTCAAGGCAATTGAGACACACATCCCTTAAAGGAATTACAAGAGGAATGGCGTTGATTTTATTACTGTTCCCACAGCTAAAGGTGGAAAATATATGTACTTGGATGTGTATGTATTGCAAGGCAAAGGGAGCATCATGAATATAGTGGCACGGCATGAAGACAGCCTGCTGGGAATAAGGTGCTGCGTCTGTAGGGCTAGTTAGAGTGATCACTGACCAGTCAAGGACCCCAGAGGCTGGAACTAAGCAGCATGGAATGAAAACCACACTAGATCTTAGTGGATCTGGGTAGGGCTAGTTATGGTTACAAAAACAGGAAGTCTCCTTATGAATCTCCAAGCACATCTAAAGAACTCTCTCTCTCTTTCTGTTTTGACATCCAAAGGACTTTATGTAACAATTTTTCATGGCTAGTTTAAGATCTCAAGGGATAGTCATCATGTTTCATGATCTTCCAGGTGACATGATATGTGCTCAATTTCTCTTTGAAGCAAATCTCAACCAGAATACTTCTTTATAAAAAATCATCTCCCAATAGCTTATGTACCTTTTGGCACTAGTTACTTTTATAAAGATACGTATGATACTATTTCTGTATATTCACATTAAGTACTTATTTAAATAATTTAAATGTAAATTTTATATTAAAAGCCAAAATGCTTCTTTAAAAAATGATCTTTCAATTGCTTATGTACCTTTTGGCACTAGTTACTTTTATAAAGTTATACAGGATGACATTTCAGTATAATCACATTAAATCCTTATTTAAATAATCTAAATTTTATATTAAAATCCAAAATACTTCTTTTAAAAAAATGATCTTTTAAAAGCTTGCATACCTTTTGGCACTAATTACTTTTTAAAATTTAAAAATTAAAGGGGGGGGCCATGTACATTTATGCAAACTATATTCATCTGCTTCATAAATAACTAAAAAGTGAGACTTTTAACTCCTTTTTCTAAAAGAGCTGTAACATCTCTTCAGTAATAGAAAAAGAAAAGCACTAGAAGGTGAACATAATGAAGGAAAGAACAAATCATTTTTCTAACCCAAATCTGGAAGTCTAATAGAGGCAACAAAGGCTGGTGTGTTTTTTTTTTTAATTTTCAAATTCTGAACAGAAAAAAAAAAGTTTTAAAAACACAAAGGAAAGAAGAGGGAGGAAAAATAAGGGAAAATGCCAGTTTGCCTTTTAATGGAGATGAAGCTGTTAAAAACATTATTAGCTGTTTTCTAAACACTTCACTCTTTCAAAAAATGATTAACTGTTTTCTTTAAATCACAAAGAATGGTATTCACAGTACTCATCCTAACTACTTTTATAAATAAAAAATCAGACAAATTTTCTGGAGAATGTGAGTTATGTTAAAAAGCCACTGAAATCAATTCCTTCCATTGCTGGAAGTAGCCTGTGGCCAGGAGTCCACAGGAAAGGTAGAAACCTCCCTGATGCTTGCTCACAGCTTTCCCACTAATAAACGATATAACTTTGGGCAAGAGAAGCAATCTATAGGTACATAGAAACGACAATACTCCTCAGAGTTAGGCACAATGTTGTGGTCTGAATCTGGAATCAGGAGCCTTGGATTCAGAATCAGTCCCAGCTGTCTCTTAACTCACTAGCTGAGATTCAAATGTGTAAGGAGCATTCCTTTCTAGGGCTGGGTTTCCTCAGAATCTCTCAAGTTCCTTCCAGACCTAAATCTGTGATTCCATGATCTTTTCAATAGCATCTTTTTAACAGCTAGTAGGGACCTTAAAAATTATTTAGCTCATCCCTCTTATTTTTACAGATGGAGAAATTGGGGAAAGTGACTTGCCCAGGGTCACACAGCAAGTATCTGAGGTCAGATTTGAATTCATGAAGATCTGAGTCTTCCTGAAGACAATATATCTAATGCGCCACCAAGCTGCCCACTCTTTAGTCATGCCATATAGTAACTTGTACTCTTAGGTATTTTTAAATATAAATATATAGAAATGGTGCCATCTATAGCACGTAGCCTAGTGCCTGGGACATAGTAAATCTATTAGACTTACTAAATTACTAAATTTACAATTACTAAACTAAATTACTAAATTACAATTACTAAATAATTATTGACTGAATGATACACAAACACTGGGTTCCTTAATACTAAATAACAAATTAAAATTGTTGTAGTTGGTCTTTCACTGAAGAGGACCAAAGACATCAGGAAGGTGATGCCATGACTTGCAAGTGAATTGGATTTAAGTGAGGCAAGACTGTGCAATGTCACCAGCCTCACTATCTCACTTGGAGCCAATTGGGTCCAGTGGCAAAGTATAGATCAGGATGACTAGAGATGGCCCTGGATGCAGTGGGAGACCTTGGCCTTTTTAAGCTAAGGCCTTTCCCAGGTCTCAGTTTGTCTGAGGCAACACCCATTCAGTGATTACCATTAGGTAAGAAAAGAGAAGAAAAAAATCCATCTGGGAGGGGAAGACCCTCAGGATTTCTAGCCAAAACATAAACAACTACTATATACACTCACAGATTAAAATAATGATCAAGCAAGCAACAAAACCAATCAACAAACAAAAAGAAAAAGTCTTTACCCTGGGGTCCATTACGTTCTACTAAAGAAGCCAGCATGTGCACTTACATATATACAAAAGTAATACACATAATCAACATTTTTTCATATTTATCATATATAAATATATACATATATGTGCGTGTATGTGTGTATATATATATAGCACATGCCAAAGCAGCATCCAAAGAAAATAATTATTGTTAAAAAAGAAAAAAAAATTTTGAAACTGCATCTCTCTATCTCACTCAGGCCAGAAGTGCAGCACCATGCATGGGGCAAATCCCTCTGCTAGGGCTGGGCCAGTTCCCTCCGCCCATGGCAGTCTGGTGGCCTTCTCCTACCAAGATCTCACCATATCTGTGGCAGACTCAAGGCAGACACCCAACTGGCTTAGCCAACTGAAGTTCAGAACTGCCACATTTAAGCCTCAGCTTCCCCAGTGGCTGGATTATAAATCTGTGTTCCATCATATCCAGTGTCATTGCAATATTACTATTTCAACCAAAGGATCGCTACTGAATTGAACCATTTTTCCCATTAGAGCATATGCTCCTTGAGGACAAGGACTATTTTTGCTTGTCCCCATATTCCTGTTTACTTAGTAAATGCTTGTTGGTTGTATGGCCAAGATCCTTTGTATTTCTCGCTTTAAAAAATGGCTTTGTGGGAAATTAACAATCTGATTTAGGTGCTTTGCATCTGGGATAGACAAGCTCAAGATCTCACCCTAACTTTGAAATCCCACTTTGAAAAGGAAGTCACTTTTGCTTACTCTAAGAGAAATCACTATAAGTTATAAGGTACGGTCCTGCTCTTGAGAGTAATCCTACAACAGACTGCGTGTTTATGAGCCGTTATCTAAACTCTCACTAACTTTGATTTCATTTCCCAACAATCCATTAATTAAGTTGCAGTTTGAACATCTGGAAGATTTAGTGATAAGTATGTTTAAGGGGAAATGATTCAGTTGTACATTTAATGGAAAACATAACTATAACCTTCATGCTTAGATATTTTAACAATAGCTGAGGTTTATAAGGGATGCTTTAGTTAGTTCATATCTCATTTGATCCTCCATCCGAAAATAGACTTGGAGCTGGAAAGGTCCCCAGAAGCCATCTACGTAGTCTAACCCCCTCATTTTACAGATAAGGAAACTGAGGCTCAGTATGGAGGGTAAATGACTTTCCCAAGGGCACCCACATGGCACCAGAGGCAGGATTTGAACTCCGAAGATAGTTTTCCATGCTGCTTCATACTAACCCTGTGACCTGGCAAGGAAGGTGTGAATACATACATTCTATACATGAGGAAACTCAGGTTTTGGTGAGACACAGGATTGCTGCCTGTGGTCATCCAGCTATGAAGAAACAGGACTAGGAGTTTATTTTAACTCACATCATGTAACTTCAAATCTAGTCTCTAACTCTTTACACCACAAATGGACGACTTTGATGAGTGAAAATCAATTCAAAAAGGAATCCATGCTCCCAGACAGGGAAGAGAATGTAGAATAGCAATTATATTCCCTTTGGGGCACATGGGCGATGACTATTAGCTGGTGGCAACTCTTCAATTCCATTCAACAAGCATTGTCTAGGCACTTGGGATAATAAGACAAAAA
>CM053592.1:25025798-25044979 GCA_028646515.1 Pseudochirops corinnae | reverse complement strand
AAGGCAAAGATGAAAAGGATGAATAGCCAAGGGGCACAGCTTTTGCAGAGGCACAGAAGTGGGAGATGAAGGTCATGCACTGTCCAGATAAGCCTGGGAGCCTGAATACATGAAGGACAGTCATGCAAAATTGCCCTGGAAAAGTAGATTGCATCCTAACTGTAAAGGGCTTTAAAAAATGTCATTGGCGGCTGTTATCCTCGCAGGGAAGGGCAATAGCAAGTAAGAGGTAAATTCCATCATAGGAGTTAATAAAATGTGTTCGGTCATTTTAATGCAAACATATTTTTAAAGTTCCAAAAGAACAAATTACACGATTCATGAATACAAAGCATTCTAAGTACTTTGCTTTATTGCTTTAAAAAATAATTTTCCACTTGTTGCAGGAAAACAAACTTTGCTGTTACATAACCAACTTAATGAAAATAATAACTGGTGTTTAAAGAGAATTCAAAGAGTTTATAGACACGATCTCATTTGGTCCTCTCTCTACACCAAATGAAATCAGGAGTCCTGAATCTGACTGACATATGCTACAAAGCCAAACTCCCCTGCTGCTACACACACACACACACACACACACACACACACACACACACACACACACACATATAAACATCTTTCATCTTTAGAGAGAACAAAAACCAGCAGACGGAAGGAAGGAAAGGAAACAAGCCTTTATTAGGAGCTTCCTATGTGGCAGGGACTGGATTATGTATACAAATTTCTTCCTTAGTATTCAGAATAACCTCTATTCCTCCAGTGAAACCTCCCTACTACTAGACAGCAAAGACACTCAGTTTGACCTCTTTTAAACATCAAAATTTCAAGCCTCATACCTATGTAAAAAATATTGAATGAATCTCTCTGTCACAATGAGCAATGCCAAGTAGTCACTTGGCCGAGGAATCCATGCTGTGTTATTTATAATCTTATTATGCTAGAAAAATAGTGTCTTTAGAAGTCTAGTCATCACATATATAATTCATATATGTGTAATATATAACACATATATGTATATATACATACATATATACATACACATGCATATATATGTATAAATATGTATATGTATTTCCTCCTACATCAACTCTTTCTCATGAGAACAAGAGTTAACATCTCATGCTCTTCTCTACAGTCATTTATCATCAAATATCTAAAAATTCAGCTGGGACGAAATCTCCTTTCTGACTTTATTACAGCAAGCCTGGAAAATGAAAGCAGAACAGAGAGAACATCTGGGGGATCCAAATCCAAGAATTTTGTGGGGTGAGGGAGGGGGAGACTGAAGGCAATGCCCGTCCTTCATCACAGAAGGCACGTGAGAAAATGTTTTTATATACACAAGCATCTGTGATCTGTGTCCCTGGCACAATGAGGAAAGAGAAAGGGGGGAAATGGTATAAAAATGGCCACGCAGGTTAAGTGTGCTGTCTTTAGGATATGTACCAAGCATGGCTGGCTGGCTCACTTCCCTCCCCTTCCCAACTTTTCATGATACTATAAAAAGAAATGTACTGGGCTCTTTCCAACCAAGAACATTACCAACTGCCTACCATGAAGTACATAGAGCCTACTAAGTAGTAAGTGCCCTCTATCATTTCATGTTCACCAAAGAACAAGGGTTCTGACAAATCATTCTTTTATACTTGTCTTTATACAACTATTTATTATAAAGACTCATGGGAAACTGGATATAGAACAAACCGCAGCCAAAAATCACTCAGTGCTCTGATACAACGAGCCTTCACCTGCAGCTACCAGCTACCATCTTGGATGGTCTCCATGAATGTGCACTTCTCAGTGTTCCTTTTCTATCAGATCTGCTCTAGAGTCATAGTGAGCAGTAACATGAGGAATGCAAATTGGTGGGGGGTAAGGGAGTCAGGGGTGGGTGCAATCAATGTGTATACAGCATGTCCCTAGATAAGTAAATAAAGCATTTTCAGGAGGGAAAGAGCACTGATGGCTGAGGAATCAGGAAAGGCTTTGTATAGATGCTGTGAAGAAAGATAGGAAGGCAGATAGGAAATCCAAGAGATAAAAGGTGAAAGATGAATTCATCTCCAAGCAAGGCAGGTGGTCTCTCAGATGAGTTATAGAGTGTGGAGTCTGAGGAATTAATGAACAGCTTGGAGGCCACTTGACTGGAAAGTGAACTTTGTTAAAGGGCTTAGTTAGTATAAAATGCCTGGGAGGGTAAGTGGGAGTCATTTTGAGGAAGGTTGTCTCCAGACTGAAGATGATATTTTATCCCACAAGCAATGGGGAACCACTAAAGATTTTTGAACAGAGTACTGACAACATGCTGAGACTTTCCAATTTTATATATTTTAAAATCACTTCTTAAATTTAACATGAGCTCTCTTCAATATTCAACAGATGAAGAAATGCCATAATACAGAATGAGTGAGACGGGGCAAGTCATCTCGCTCACCTAATCAAGAATATTATTATAGTAATGATAATTTAATAATAAAAATACAACTTGGAGAAGAGTTCAAGATTAGACTTAACAGCCATTAATGAGAGAGAAGCACCATCAGAAAGAAGATTGTTGACAACATTCATCACCTTCATATACATTTAGAGTGGTAGCATCAGGTTTATGAAAATGGCCCATCTCTTGCCCTTGAGTCACTCCCAGCAAGTGAGTGCCATGCAATATGGTTGCATGCAATGGAGAGGCTCTGGGTGATTAATTCCTGTTCCATTTCATTCATATCACAGGGGCATTTCAGTCAGGAACATAAATCAGGCTGTTTGACTTTAACTTACTCATCTTCAATGACTTATATGGGAACGTCACTTTGCCAAGCGTTTAAAAAATTGAACAAAAAGACAGTACCCAAATCTCTTTCAAGACAAATTCTCCTCTGTGCAAACTCTTTAGCTTTCATAAATAGCACACTGTACAGAAGAAAGCTAAATTTTAAAAAACATATCTAAGAATTTTTTGAGAAGAGAGTTAATTGAACTCCATCAAAGCTAGTACTCTATCATTTGGTGCCCCAGAGAATGCTCTCAAATACCCAAATGGACCTGTGATCTCACTGATTCAGGAGTTCCCTCCAATGATACCAATCAAAATGGATCCATGCCTCCCATCCTCTGCCAATATCATCAATATCTTTCCAAAAGTTCACCACACAGGGTCTGCCCAATGTTCTGAAGGCCTTCCTTGCTTTCTCCTCGTATGTCTGCCAGGGTTCCCATCTACCCCAAGGAGAGATTAGGTTTCCCTAAAAGGAGACAGAGCTGTCCTGGGAACTGAAAGGCCCCTGCCTGATCATCTAAGGACATAAAAAAATCCCACCTACATGGAGTCAATGCTCCTTTTGGTGATTGTCTAAAGACCATGGGATTCATCACATCTGGTCCAGTGACATGGTTGCATATGGAGATGGAGAGGGAGGGGTAAAAGTCACTGTATCATTTTTGCATATCCTTACTAGGTTAGGGCAAAGTAAACCTTTTTTTTTTTTCTTTTTGAGGGGGGAAGGCAAGGCAATTAGGGTTAAGTGACTTGCCCAAGGTCACACAGCTGGTAAGTGTCAAGTGTCTGAGGCTGGATTTGAACTCAGGTCCTCCTGACTCCCGGGCCAATGTTCTATTCACTGTGCCACCTAGCTGCCCTTTAAATCTCTCTCTTTTTTTACTTAACTGCTCAATGACTCACGAGTATCTCATTTCATCTCAAAATCAAACCTGAACTAACAGAGTGTTGCTGTGTCTGGGCGTTCCCCACATCCTACATCACAGAGTTCCCCAAGGAGCATTCTGACTTCACCACTTGTGCTCACTACATGACTAGCCTGTTTTCTTTCTGTCATACAATTCATGTTCATCACTAGTCATCATATAACCAAGGGCATTCTGAAGGTCTTAGTGTTGTTTCAAGCTTTAATAAGTTTACCAAATATTGTACATTACCCTGTATATTACAGCCTGTTCACACCAACCACATGCCTTCCTTGGTTCTTTAGAGAATATGGTACTCCAAGCCTTACTGCCATCCAGCAAAAATCAGTAAAATATTTATACTGAAAAGAGGGGTCTTTGCTGTTACCAGAAACTTAGGGGCAACAAAAAATGCTTTACAATTTCCCCTCTTCTCCTTTTCCCCTGGGCTCAGCTCTTTATCTGTCTGTATTATTTATCCTAGATATCAATATTGTTGGAAAAGCTCTAGACAGAATCCATCCAAACACAGCTAAAATCTGGGCAATAGACATTCTTCTTCCATTTTATCTTCCCTGTGTGGATGGACAGGCCAGACTCTGGAGGGATGATAGATCTTGGGGCAATGTCTGGGGGTCTTGCTGCAATTAGACACATAAAGGAGCACCTGGAAGACTTCAACATCTACAGGAAATTTACCCCCTCTCCTCCATTACAGTTTTTCTGTTGAACATACATCTCTCTCCGTCATCACCTTGCCCAACGTTTGTTATCAGAGTCAATGAACAGAGTTATTTTTGTTGTTACATCTTCCAAGAATGCGCTTCAAAAGCAAAAATTAATTTAGACATGGCTACAAGCTTTAATGGAAAACCCAGAGGTCACCATTTTTAAAAAATAGTCTTCTCTGCTCCCCCCCTCCTCCACTACTTGGTGGGGATTAGGGAAAGGGGGTATATAACGTCAGATTTTTTTTCAATGTATTGATCACTTGTACTGATTTCCCCTTTTTTAAAAAATTATTTGTTATAGGTGATGGTTTAGGAGTAAAAAGGAGGGATATAGGGGGTAACTAGAGAATGTAAAAAAAAAAGATCAATAAAATATATCAGAAATAATTTTTAAAAATAAAAGGCTCAAAACTATAAAATTTACCAATTATTTTCTCGATTATTTAATCATAAACATTAGAAGCTGAAAGAGAATTCAGAGATCATCTACTCTAATTCCCTTATTTTACTAAAAAGGTAAAATGAGTCTTAGTAATTAAGCAATTTACCTGATCTCATTATAATCATGTCTCTATGTCTCCCTTAGACTGCGATTCTTTAAGAACAAGTACTATCTTTTGTCTTTCTTTGTATCTGCAGCTACATGCACAATGCCTGGCACAAAGCAGGCTCTTAACAGAAGTTTGTTAACTGACTGATCCCATGCCCACTGTAGCTTGACACTTTTTAATTTAGAAAACTTGTTTTAATCTCAGATTCCATAGGTCTTTCAGGTAACGCTTCTGGGATTAAGAACTGGAAACGAAGTCCCCAAGAGCCAAAGAAATGAAGAGATGTGCCCAGTCACCACGTAGGTGGCAAGATACAAAACACCCCAACCCAGATTACCCAGCTTCAGATCTACAGGGTGTCCCTAAAGTCTGGACACATAAGAAATCTCATTAACTATGTATATTTCCAAGAAATGAAATGAATGAAAACTTTGACAACATTTTATTTAGTTAGCATAAATGAGATTTCATAGGAAGGCACAGGAGACACATAGGAAATCTCACTAATTAATTAAATTAATCTCATTAATATGGAAAATAGTCCCCAATAGATAATGAAAGCTTTTATTCCATATGAAATTGTCATGTCTAAAATTTATGCTAATTAAATAAAATGTTGTTGAAAAGTTCATTCATTTCATTTCTTGAAAACCTGCATAGCTAATGAAATCTCCTATATGTCCAGACTTTAGGGATACCCTGTAGTGTTATTATCACAGAGATAAAAGGTGCCTTAGAAAAATCAAGTTAACTATAAAATTTTATGGATTTCCAGATAAAGAAGCTAAGATCCCAAAATGATTTGCTCAAGGTACACTTTGTATTCAATGCCTGAACTTCTCCTAAAGTGCTTAAATATCTGGCCTGGTTTGTGTAGCCATTTGTTCCTGGCCTGGCACATTGAGATTATAGAGGCAGAAGAAAGAAAATAACTAGGTTTCTTAGATCAAATCAGTCCCTTTGGAACTAGTCTTTTATGAAGATAGTTTGTTTAAGCTAAAAAGAAAATGTAGTTCATTCTTTTAAGAATCCTGGAAGTAACACAGGTTTCAAAACAAAATATTCACCACCAGTGAGACTTGTAGGATACATTCATAGATAGATAGGTAGATAGGTAGATAGATGGATAGATAGATGGATGGATGGATGGATGGATGGATGGATGGATGGATGGATGGATACACAGATAGACAGATATGGAGATAGATAGACAGATAGATATGGAGATAGAGAGAGAAATGGAGATAGACAGATATGGAGATAGAGAGAGAAATGGAGATAGATATGGAGATAGAGAGAGAAATGGAGATAGACAGATATGGATATAGATATATAAAGATACACATATGTGTATATATATATATATATATATACACACATATACACACATACATATATACATGCAAACATATTTGTGTGTATGTATATATATTCTTTTCCCTAATATTTGTATATCACAAAGAAAGAATAACATTTATTCAATGTTTTCAATAAATAAAATTTTGCATAGAAAGACCTCCAAATATACAGGCTATATTAAGGTTGTCTTTTCTGCTATTAAACAAGTACTAATTCATCCTATACTCTAAACTTATTAAGTAAAATAAGTCATATAGGCATTTACTACCCAGACTTGGAAAAAAAAAATCAGGGCAGGGCATTTACAGATCACTGAATTTTACTGTGGGGGGAAGGGGGAGAACAAGCAATTTAGAAACACGTTCATTCACTACCCTTGTCTTACAGGAGATAATAATGAAAACTAAAACTGAAGTCCAGGGCATCCCTGTCAGTTGTCTTCAGGTACCTAAAGTACCATACTCAAAACTAATAATGCAGATGGAAACATCAGACCCAGGCTAGAAAGAAGAATGAGGGTTCCCAGAAAGCAAAAAACACTGCTGGAAATGGAGAGAGATTGAAAAGGCAATCTCTTCTTAATGTCTTAGCAGGCAGACCCCAAAGAAAGATGATGAACCAGAGAATCAACAGGTTATATTGTGAAGTACAAATATCAGTATACTGGGAAAGATAAGTGCTGAATAACAAAGGTACCTGGCATTCATTTATTTGTTGGGGGGTTGTTCTACAGGTGGATTGGGGTTAAGTGACTTGTCCAGGATCACTCAGCTAGTAAATGATCTGAGGCCGGATTTGAACTCTGGTCCTCCTGACTCCAGGGCTGGTGTTCTATTCACTCACTGCACACTCTAGCTACTCCGGTATCTGGCATTTATAAAACACTCTGAGATTTACAAAGTACTTTACATTCATTCTTGTTTGATCACCATGATGAACTGAGGACTGCAGGTTTTATTATCCCTGTTTTTTACAGATGAGGACAGAGAGGCTCAGAAAAGTTAGGTGATTTGACCAGGCTTACGCAAGAAACCAAAGTTAAACCTAGCTTTCTGTGGACTCCAAATCCCTCATCCTGATTCTCAGAAGGAATAAGCTAAGGGTATGAAAATGTTGTCCTGAGGCTGCAATCTAAAAAAAAAAAAAAAAGGATAAATCCTATATGAAATGGCTTTATGTAATCCACAGTACTTTTACAGCAGTCAGTATAATCCATCAACATTTATTAAGCACCTCCTAGACATTGTAAGAAGTGCTAAGAATTTTTTAAAAGGCAAAAAAAAAAAGATGACAGTCCCTGCTCTCCCAGGGCTTATGATCTACCTTCTTGGTGCAAACTTGATGACAAAACTTGGACAAAAGATGCAATTTATCATTATTTTAAGGTCATAGGGTCATAGATCTAAAGCAGGAAAACACCTCAGAGGTCATTGGAGCCAACTATCACATTTTACAGTCAAAGAAACTGAGGCCTGGAGACACTAAGGCCACCTGGCTACTAAGTGGTAGAGACGAGATTTGGATCCGGGTTCTGACCCAATTTCCAGTTCTGTCTAGGAAGCAAGGGAGAGGAGGGTTTTGTGATTAAAAAATGAATAGATTTGGGTGCCTAATCAAATGAAATTACACACATCTGAGGGTCATTTTAATGTCATTTTGTGCTATTTCTACACTATCTTGTGTATTCAGTCAAATGTTATAATTTGATATTAAATAGATCTGTAATTTTGAATGCAAGGGCATGCTATCTAAGAGCGGAACCTAAGTCTTATACAACTTAGTATAACACTTATTACTCTGTGGTCTGTAGATAGATTCCAAGGCATCCAAGAACCCTGTGAATAAAAATTATATCTTTATTTTGATATAAATGATCTTCTTTGTTTTTCTATGTGTTGTAATTCACACATTTAAAATCATCATCCTGAGAAGGGGTCCATAGGCTTTACCAGACTGCCAGAAGTATTTATGACACAGAAAAGTATAAGAACCCTTAGACAATGGTCTTTGAGAGGCAATGACCAAAAAAAGTCACCACTTTGGGCCAAATTGGTATTTCACATCTCTGGGGTGTATGGGGTACTCAGGGAGGATGAGCACCTCTGATGTGAGGGATCATTGAGTCCTCTTCAGGGCTGCTCATTAGGCTTCGGTGTCTGCCTTCACCCACCTCTCACCTGTAGCTCCAAAAAACTTAGTATGTGCAGTGTAACACCCCAGTAAACCATCTCAGCAGACAGACTAATCCAGGTTGAGGGTGACCAACAGGTCTCAAACCAGCCAATGAGTTAAGGGGATGTCTACTCCAAGCATGTGAAGACATTCCCCATCAGAATGGGTGGATGAGAACAATTTCCCAAGGCCATGAAGGTGGCTGAAGTAGGTGCTGTGGAGTATTTAGAGGTTGGTGGAGCTTGGTCAGTTATTAAAGACGCCAAGGTCACCCACTGCCCAGGCCATCACCAACCATCCTGACTTTCGTCATGTCACTGGACTTTGATGACTCTGAAGAGAGAGAAAGGCTGATGACTTTGTGCAATTCTGCCTCACCTAAATCCAATAAGTCAAGACATCACCCTGTGATGCCATTGGTTCTCCTCAAAAAAGGAAAGGTGAACCATTTAACCTCCTTACATTTAACTGGGCAGGTCTTTTGACCCCAAACATATTGTCCCTTATCAGGAATATGCAAAGCCATTTGATTTTGATAGATTTGTGATGGTGACATATATTGCCCTAGTGCAGAATCCAAGGCTACCTCCCCACCACAAAGAGTCACTGAAGCAAATCTTAAGTGGAAGACTAAATAGGTTTATCTGTAAGTGAGTATTTCATCACACAGCAAGAACACTGGCCTTGGAATCAATAGAACTGTCTGGGATTCAAATGCCACTTCTCACACTGTAACCATGTGGTAGGAGTGAGATCTGCCACACAGGTTGAGCTGATTTTCCTCCCTGGACGGCAGAAAAGCTGTTCCCAAGAATTAATTGATCCACAAAGCTAATTGAGTCATTTGCTAGGCTTCCTGGTTGCCTATGGTATATAAAGAGAAGACTGTAAGGAGTTGGTACCCCTTAGATGTGGTAAAATTTGCCATGCAAGTCACCACACCCAATATACCCTCCTGACTAGACACATTTCTATGTGGATACAAGGGCATGCTTACCTGACCTAGTGCTATGTCCTCTCTTATTAGCCTTTCATAAAATCATATATTTAAATCTGGAAGAGACATCAGAGGCCACCTAATCAACCTTGGTATTTAGAGATAAAGAAACAGTCACTCAAAAAGACTGACTTGTCCAAGATCACATAGGTAGGATCAGAGGCAGAATCTGAATCCAGTTCTTCTGACTCCAAAGATAGCTCTTGGTACCATACCACTATGCTATTAACTGCTGGATGGTCTATGAATTGTGTTCCATCCTAGATCTGAGGACTCACCCAAGTCTTACACTATCATGGGCAAGTCTTTCTGAGCCTGTTTTCTCAACAATAAGCATCTCTCTCCTGAACTCCCCTCCCGCATCTCTAACGATGGCCCTCAGGAAGTTCAAATTCATCATGTGCAAAACTGAACTAAATTACATCGGTATACACAAACAGTTATTGTTCTATCCACCTCCCAATATTGTTGTGGGGGGAAATGTTTTGTAAACTTAGAGCAGTACAATATCATGAGATAATTCTAATAAAGCCCTTCTCTCACCCATCATTAGTCCCACGTCAAATAAGAACCAGAAGGAGCATTTATATGCTCAGATCTAATCCAAACACTAGTCATTTCAAACCCTGTCTTGTGACAAAGAAGAGTTTTTTAATCTGATGCAAAGAATGCATCTGTCACTACATCCAGTAATCTGCCCTTGTAGGTTCCTGACATCTTCACCATGAGATGGGGAGGTTTGTTTTGTTATCTGTTACCTGGGACTTACAATAGTTGTTTTTTTTTTTTTTTTTAATACTCACAGTTCAGCTTCCTTTTAGTAATTTTTAACTTTGCATTTTTGTCATCATTGTGTTTACTATTGTCTTGGTCATGCTGATTTTACTCTTTCTCCATTCAGATAAATCTTCCTATTGTCCAAGACCTGATACTTGTCATTTCTTACTGCCCAATAGTATAGTAATATTACATTCATATGACGCTACTGTTTTTTCTTTACTCAGTCACTGGATACTCACTTTGGTTCCATGTCCACTACCGTAAAGAATGTTATTGTGAACATTTTGATATATCTATATTTTTTCCTTTGACTTCCTTGTATTACATATACTGTAGGGGGATTGACAGGCCAAAGGACATGGATGGTTCAGTCATTTTTAATTGCGTAATTATAAAGAGAAATCCAGAAGGATGAGATCGCTCTACAACTCCACCAGTGGGTCTGCCTTCCCAAAAGACTTTCAACAATGGTTGTTCCCATCTTCTGTCATCTTTGAGAATTTGCATAGTGTAAAGTAAACCCTCATTTATTTTAAATTGTATTTTTTTTATCCTGAGTGATTTGTAAGGTGATTGAAACAAACTGCCTTGCTTTAGATTGCCTTTTCTTTCAAGTTCCAGATTTTAGCACAAGCATCTTTGATTATCATTAATGCTTCCTACCGAATGCCATTTTAGTTCTTCTAAGACCTAACTCATGGATGTTCTAGAAAATGAGTTTTGCTTCTGGGAAATTTTTGCTTCTTGGATTAGGATTTCTACACCGTGCCAGTGAGTTAATATTTTTATTTGGCTGGGGTGGGGGTTGCTTCCCTTTTCCTATACAGAATGTGAAAAGTCAAATAACTAGAAAAAAAAAGTCGAGGAATCATGCAGGATGCTATAAAGTGCTTTTTTTTGAGGATGGCTTTATTGATTCATTCATCTAATAGGAAGGAGATTCAGGAAGATTTTAAATTTTATTTAGTAGACAATAGGGAACCACTGGAGATTTTTGTAAAAAGTTTAGTAATATAACAATATGAAATAGAACATTACTCTGCCAAATGTTAGATGGATTGGAGGGGAAGAAAGGCTACTCAATAAGAATACTCAAATAGTCCAGGGAGGCAAAAATGTATATATTAGCCTGGTACCAATGGGAACAGAAGATTAACTGGAATTGTGATGGCTGGTCCTGGAATGTCAGATTTAGCTTTTAATCAATAAGCAATGGGGAATCATTAAAGATTTTTGAGGAAGTAAATGACCAAGGTATGCATTAGAAAGATTCATAAGGCAGCATTAAGCAACTAAATTCCTGATCTTGATAACCTTCACAAGGAAGAAAGGCTCCTTTTGTTTATTCAAAGAAGAAGCTAAGTGTTGCAGTGAATAGAACACTGGGCTTGG
This sequence comes from Pseudochirops corinnae, assembly GCA_028646515.1. Lineage (NCBI taxonomy): Eukaryota > Metazoa > Chordata > Mammalia > Diprotodontia > Pseudocheiridae > Pseudochirops > Pseudochirops corinnae. The sequence goes on along the minus strand of CM053592.1, from coordinate 25,033,316 downwards.
AGACAGGAAGACCTGAGTTCAAATCCTACTTCAGACACTTACTGGCTGTGTGACCCTAGGGAAATCACTGACCTCTATCTCCCTCAATTTCCTCAACTGTAAAATGAATATAAGAACGGAACTTCTTATGCACTGTTGTTAGAGGACCAAATGAGATAATTGCAAAGTACTTAGCATGGTGTCTGGAAACTAGTGGTTATTTAATAAATACTTATTTCTGTCATCCTTCCTATTCATTTTCATAGTATGGGAATCAAAATGTCCTCTAGATGAAAGGCAAAGCTACATTTCAAACCCAAACCAAGAGTCACAAACTCAATATAGTGATTATTTCTGATAACTCTAGAACAGAGATTCTTACTCTTTTTGTGTCAAGGACCCTCCCCTTTGGCAGTCTAATGAAACCTATGGATCCCTTTTAGGATGCTTTTAAAAGCATAAATTACATAAGCTTACAAAGGAAAACAATTACATTAAAATATAATTTTTTAGAAAAGAATCACATATATCAGATTAATTCCCCATTCAAAATTAACCTAGAAACAGTCTCCACTCTGGGCTTATTCCTCAGGCTACACATTATTCAGCTAGGTCACTCAGTGGATAGAGCAGGAGTCAGGAAGACCTGAGTTCAAATCTGACCTTGGACACTTCCTAGCTGTATGTCCCTGGGTAAGTCACTTAACCTTTTCTGTCTCAGCTTCCTCATCGGTAAAATGAGCTGGAGAAGGAAACAACAAACCACTCCAATATTCTCCAATATCTTTGCCAAGAAAACCCCAAATGGGGTCACAGAAAACTGGACTCAACTGAACAGCAACACACATGCCTGTTCTTGACACAGTTACTGCTTTATAAAATGCTTTGTAATTCATTCTTTACCATTTTTACTTCTTTCAGCAGTAATGGCAGCTCCCAGACAAGAATAATTGGAGTCCAAGAATGTTCAGACTGATGTATATATATGCCGAAGACTGACTAGAAGAGAAACCGGGGATGAAAAACATTGTAACTGACATTTACATGGTGCTTTAAAGTTTTCAAAGTGATTTAAATACATTTTCTCATTTGATCCTCACAACAACCCTTTGGAGTAGATGATCTGCCTATTTTATTATAGGCAGGGGAAAGTGAGGCTTAGAAAGGTCCGATTTGCCAGGATAACAAAGTCTCTAAGTGTCTGAAGCAGAATTCTAACCCAGGTCCTTGCACCTCCCAGTCCCACTCTCTAACCATTCAGGCCAAGCCGTCACCATGAAGACCCTGATAAAGACAGAAAGGCCCGACTCCCTGTGTTTCTTCCTCAGATTCCTTGGTTTCAATCCCAAGTTCTCACACACAGACACTCTGTCTGATCCTGCTTGCCTCATGGGGATGATCATGAGATTTAATGAGGGTAATCGGGGAAGTGAGGAGCTTAGAAGACACTGTGTAAAGTTGTGGTATCATTAAAGGAGTTCAAAGAAGTGTCAATATTGACTCCATAAAATAAAAATTTGAAAGGGAAATTATACCGACAGGATAATTGAGGCTGGGGAAAAACAAGCCAGGAACTGGGAAGTGCTGAGTGTTCTGTGATGAATAGCGTGCCAAAGCAATGCCTTACATGGGCAGTTGGGGAGCATGGGTAATTTCTCCATTTTCCTGGTGACAAGAATCACCACAAGAGTCAAGGAAGTTCTTTCCCCCAGTAACAGAGAACAACCAAAGACAGGTCTTCAATGGGAGAGAGACTGAAGAGAGAAAGGAGATTCTCTGCCCAACATAAAGGATGAAAAATGTGTGACTTTAAGTAAGGCAATGACTGCTGAATTGAGGCAGGGGCTGGAAAATAATCATTAAGAAGCCAGTACACCTGATAGTCAAAGGAGTCAAAGAATTTTCACCCAGAGCCTTCTTCTCAGATCCAAAATAGCCAAAGCAGCTTCCAAAGAAAGTGAAAAAATTGGCACAAGCGTATAATGAGGTGGGAGAAGGCAACTCTATGCTATTCTGATGGGAATGATAACGGTGGTGGGTTAGAAGGGAGCACAATTATATGAACTGACTCCTTCCCCCACCTCTCCAGGCTCTGATAATGAAGAACAAAGGCCTTTTCCCATGAAGAAACAGAGAGTACAGGCTGTCCTTCACACCTGGAATACACTTCTCTACCTCTAACAATACTTTAGTCTCCTCCAAGTCTTGGCTCCACCAGAAGAACCACCTTCTGCATGAACTCTCCCAAAGTACCTTCAATCCATTTTGTATTTGTCTAACCCTCTCTGTAAATAAGGGTTAATTCACTTTTGTTTTTCTGTCCTCAGCACCTAGGACAGTTCCTGACATATAGTAGGCTCTTTAATAAATACTGTTGAATCGTTTTTTTCAGTTGTCTGATTCTTCATGACCCCATTTAGAGTCTTCTTGGCAGAAATACTAGAGTGGCTTGTCATTTCTGTCTCCAGCTCATTTTATAGATAAGAAAACAGAGGCAAAACAAAAAACAAAAAAAAACAATTCCTGCCCTTGAGGAAATTTGCCCAGAGTCAAATCTGGTCAAAGGTAAGATTTAAACTCAGGTCTTCCTGACTCCAGATTCAACACTCTACTGCACCACTGAGCTGCCTATAGGGAAGGACATGGAGTGGTTGCCTTATTGTATGCAAGGAGAGCCTAGTTGATAGTAGATAAAAAAAAGTTGTAGTGGACCCAGCTGCCATGATTTTGTGATTTTTCTCCACCTTTGTTTAGCAGCAAGGAAATTGGAGTGAAGGGAGGTAGATGTGTGGGAGTAATCTCAGGTTGTGGTTTGGTGAAATATGAGAGGCAAGAGGAAGAAAGTAACTGGGATTCAGGGAATGGCCAGGAAAAGAACCGAGTGGTAGAAGCAATGGACACCAGGGGAGGAAAAAGAATTAGGAATGGGGGTGTAAGGCATAGAGTAAGTTCAGATAAAGAAATTTCAGAGTTTATGAACATAGAAGTAGAACACTTCTGTGTGATAGGAAGATCATGGGCATGGCCACCTTTGGTATGTAGCAGAGGTGGAGTGGAGAGTCAAGTTATGGGAACTAAATAAAGTGAAGAACTGAAAAGTTAGAATATTCATGGGAGAATAAATATGTATACTGAAGTGCCCTGGGGAGAAGAAAATATAAACCAGGACTGAATTCACTGAGAATGGAAGAATACACTGGGGGATGGGGGGGCATTAGATAAGAGCTACCAGCATCTGGAATGGATGATAAATTTGGAGAGTATAAACCTCAAAGGAGGAGACACTGTTTAGAAAATGATAAGAGGAGAGTCTGGAAGTTAAAATGGGAAGCAAGAAATATTCTGGCTCCCAGACCTTCACTAGTAAGTGGGTAGATGTGTGAAAGGGCAGCCAGAGTACCAAGAGAAGCCATGTCATCATGAGAGAGCCAAGGGCTCAGTTAGTATCAGAAAATGTTAGTAGTAAGAAAGGAATATGTTTAAGATGGAGGGATGTTTATTAATTATGAAGCAGGCATTTCAGAGGTACAGCAGATGATAAGCAGATCTGGAGTGGAGGAGGAAAAGTAGGAGGGGAGAAGTGGTTTAAGTTAAGGGGGACAGGAATAAGGAAAGGGGGAGCTGGGGATGAGAAAAGGTGTTTGTACATCGATAGGGGTTTTACAATCACTAGGACAAGGAATGTAATGTGAGTTCAGTCAAAGTATCAGAAATTAGAGGGAGGGCTATTGAAGGAGGCATGTGATTAAAGTACGTGTTCTAGGTTTCTTCCCTTCTCTTCCCCCACTTCTTACCCCCCCCCCACCACCCATGAGTTTCAATATGGTGGCAGATGGTGATGGTATGTCTTACCTCACAGCAGGCAGGAGCAGATGGAGTCACAGGAGTTGGTCGGGAAGCAAAAGTGCCTTGCCTACCTGGAGAAGGCCCTGGGAAATGGGGTGTGCTACATATGTCCCCAAATTAAAAGATAGGGAGGCAGTCAGCCTGATGCTGGAGTGAAGAAAGCACTTCGTCAAACTGAACTGTCATAAAAATGTGCCTTTCAACATTCATCAAACTTTCTTGTTTTACAAATGAGAAAGGTCACACAAAGATGCCAGATGTTCGTCCTGCTTCCGAGTCCAGTGATCTCTCCAGCGGGAGGGAGAAAAGAGAGGGGACTCGGATCAGTGATAAGCTCCCATTGTGAACCCAAGACTGTCCCTCAGGATCCAGATGCATTCTTTTATTCTGTTAGAAAACTGGCAGCAGCAGCTATTTTCTCTCCATCTTATCAGGAGGTACTGTTATCTGAGTTGGAGCCCTCCAGGAGGAGAGGTTCTGGTTTACCTTCCTCTGTCCCTACTGCTTTGTTCATTGTGATTTCAGCTGATAGCATGACAAAGAGGACTGTGTACTGCCTGTAGCACAGGACTTAAATCAGATACAAAAAGAGGTGAGACTGAGGGGTCCCCTGTGCTTGATGCTGTGGATCAAGTCACTGCAGCAATCAGCAGGAGATGAGAGAAAATAAATGAACTGACGGGATACAACTCTGCACACCTGAGTGTGGAAAAAGGCATAGGATACTCTATGGACCAACTCCCACTCAGTTCAAGAGACTGTTCACTTGTTCATCAAGTGCTGAGTTTCAGAACAGTTTGGGTATTTTAAAGTACTCTGGGAAAGTCATTGATTAGAATTTGGTCAGACATCTAATGCTGGAACAAGTGTGGAAATATTTAGGTTTTCAGCACTTATGTATCTCTCATAAGCAAGACTGCCCTTCGCTCCCCACTCCTCCCTCAGGAGTCCATTAAATTCTGGCTCAAACCTAGGACACAGCTCAAGCTCCAACATGAGGATACAGCAGAACATTCTAGTGACATTTTTGGTCAGATTCAGGATTATTAGCACATCATTTAAATGATGAGGGGTCCTGGTTTAGCCAAATCAAGGTCCCTAATGTTCATCCCAAAGTCTGCTCCAAAAACGAATCCCATCTCTGATGAACTTCAGAACAAGGCCTTTCATGGAATTCTTCACATCAAAAATAATCCTATGCCTAAGATATGTTGGATATTTGTTTTACTCCATAAATTAAAAATAAAACTAAAAAAATACTTAGTAACAAAAAAAAAAAAGGAAACAAACTGTATATTTGCTTTATCTCTAATTGAATGATGCTGCAAGTCCACATAGCTATCACCTATTCAAAGCAGAATATAACTAGTAACTTGACTGCCTTTGGACAGACATCTGTCTTGAACTCTGACGGACCCAATTCACCATCTGCTTGCCCAACTCAGACCAGTGTCTATTGTCTTCCAATCCATCTAGAGTGGTCTGTGGGTGTGACATGTGTGTGCACACATACAATAGTACAGTGAGGCATTTGCAGAAGTAGCCTTAATTCCACAAGATCTGAAACCTAATCCCATGAAGTCTGACAAATCATTCTCCCTTATCTTCAGAGAAAGGATGAAAGAAATAGCCCAAGTATAATGTAGTTCAGAGTCCTGAAACTTTGGGGGACTATGACTGGATGATCATTGCTTAGTACTAGGCACCATCAAATGAGAAGGAAACAAGCCTGCTAAAGGTTCATTGTGATGTCCCTAACAAGAAAATAATATTCTGAAGTGGGGAGGAGGGGTAGGGGAAAAATAGGAAAAGGCACTTTTAAAAACAGAAGGAACAGAAGAAAAGATTGCATAAGCAATCTCTGGACCTCACCTTCCTATTTGGGGCTTCCTTTTATGTCCAATCTTAAGGATATAATGTGCTTGACATTCCAACAGCAAAGACAAAGTAAGTTACCTGCCATAATTCTTATAAGAAGTGGTTAGAGACCCAGAGATCGTAGTACTGACCATATACCCCAAGGAGGTCCCCTCAATTTTTATCAAAACAATTACAACATAACACTTTTTGTAGTAGTGAGGAAATGGGAGAAAAAAAACATAGATGTCCATTGATTGAATAATGGTTTACAAGTTGTGATACTTTATTCTCTGGAAATCTCTTCTTTTATTGTTCAGTCATGCCCAACTCTTTGTGACCCCATTTGGGGTTTTCTTGGCAAACACAGTGGAGTGGTGTGTCATTTCCTTCTCTGGCTCATTTTACAGATGAGGAAACTGAGGCCCAGGGTCATACTACTAGTGTCTGAGGCTGGATTTGAACTCAGGTCTTCCTGAATCCAGACCTGGTGCTCTATCCATTGCTCCACCTAGTTGCCCTAGAAATACCTTTACCCTAAGGGCCACTCTCAGGACTGGGAAGTTCCTGACTAGGATCACCATTAAGGGGCTCTGGGACTTCATCTCACTCTTGGCTTGACTCACTCATTCTCTGGACCTCACCTTCCTATTTGGGGCTTCCTTTTGTGTCTAATCTCAAGAATATTACAGATGAGAACTGTTTTGTTTGCATCTGTTTGCATTCCCAGATTGCCTGGAAAGAGCCCTGGATTTAGAGTCAAAAGATCTGGGTTTGAATCCAGTGTCTGACATTTACAACCTATCACCTTGTCAAGTTCCGTAAGCTCTTTAGGTCTCATTTTATCTGTGAAATGAGGTAGATGGGCAAGATGACCTCTAAGATCCCTGTCAGTGCTGCATCTATTATGCCATGACCTTGGACTATGGAAAACATCTTTGACAATCCAACTCAAAGATATTTATGGTTTCCTATTTATGATAGGTGAAAGAAAGACTGAGTGAATGAATGAGTGAATAAATGGGTGAATGAAGGAAGAAAGGAAGAAAAAGAGGAAGAAAAGAAGGAAGGAAGGAAAGAAAGAACTGGAGGAAGCAAGGAAAGGAGGAATGAAGGGAGGAAAGGAGGATGGAATGGAAGAAGGAAGGGAGGGAGGAAAGGAGGGAAGAAGGAAGGAAGGAAGGAAGGAAAAGCATTTCTGGCATGATAATCCTAAGAAACTAGGGTGGGAGTAGTAGAAAATAAATTTAACATGGCAGCATAATCCTTCCATTCCCCGTGACCACTTACTTCAGTGTCACTGGTTTGAAGAACAGAACTTAAACCCAAACAAATATTGCTCAGTAATGGGAACGTTTACAAAAGAAGAAAAGTAATAATGTTTGGAGAGATGCAGAAATCTTCAAACACTAGTGTCCAACTCCAGGTCATCGTCAAAGCACATTTTCCCTAAGGTAGCTGAAGCAATTAACTTATGATGCCCCTTCTCTAACACTACTCAACATTGTATACTCATAAGGTGAAAGACCTAGAGGCAGCTAGTGGGCATTGGGTTTAGAATCACAAAGCCTCAAACACTTACTAGCTGTGTGACCCTGGACAAGTCACTTAGCTTCTGTTTGCCTCAGTTTTCTTAACTGTAAAATGAGTACCACAATAGCACCTGCTATTGAGAAGATATGTATAGCCTTACACATAAGAATTTTGCTGTTTGGTAAAAAGAAAGAAGAGTATGTTTTAATAATTTAGGGCAAAACCTGTTTGTTGTTCTTTTTACCTAAGTTTTGTTTGAGGCTGTTATTATGTATGTGTGTTTTAAGGACCAAACAACATAAT
>CM053592.1:24993962-25025298 GCA_028646515.1 Pseudochirops corinnae | reverse complement strand
TCCAAAAAGCAAAAACAAAAACACCCCAAAAGATAAAACCAAATTCTGCAATGACACAGGAGAAAGACTTGATTATGACACATACTGGCTTTATGGCCCTGGGCAAACCACTTAAAATCTCAGTAGCCTAGGTTATTCTGAAAATAAGTTAGTTATTTTGGAAAAGGAAGCTCCTTTCCAGGAGTTTCTTACACTGGTCTGGTCTGAAAAGTCTTTTTTGAAAGGATAGGAATTTAATTCAGTTAGTCTTAAATAAAAGTATTCAATTTGCTTTAAAATATGAATAAATACTTTTTAAGTGAGTTGAAAAGTTGTCTTATAGATCATCATCTTCAACAACCTCTTTATAATTAAAATAAAACAGTGAAGAGAATTGACAAAGGTGATTCAATCATCCAATATTTACTGATTAACCAGCACTAATGAAATAAGAGACTACAAGAAATATTGACAATAAATAAGAATGTTACAAATAAATAAGAATTTTCATGAAGGACTGGCTCTGAAGAAACCTGACTGAAGCTGTGTCAGATCCCTCCTCTGAAACTTATTGACTGTGTATCCAAGTTTCTCCTCCATCCAATCCATCCTCCATTCAGCCCTCCCTCACTGTAATCCAATTCACTTGCAAGTCATGGCATCATCTTCCTGATGATGTCCTCTTCGAGAACAAAGGACAAACATCACAACCACACACAAGTTGCCAAAGTGATTTTCTTTAAAGACAAGTCTGACCATGTCACTCCACTAGAGCATTGAATTCCCACTGCCTCTAACAAAAAAACGTGTGCTCCACTGTGGCTTTGCCACCTGGCTCCAATATATCTTTCCAGCCACAATTTATATTACTACCTTTCCTGAACTTCAACATCCAACCAAACTGTCCTTTGTTCCTCACACACAAGAATCCATCTCCCACATCTCTCTACTCTTTTGCATTGACTATCACTCCCTTCAAAAATGAATTCCCTCCTCATCTCTGCCTCCTTGCATTCTTCTCTAAAGGGGAAGGGGGAGAAGGAGAAAGGAAGGGAAACGAGTATTTACATAGTGCCTAATATGTGCCAGGCACTCTGTTTGCAAGCCAAGTGCTTTATAAACATCATATCATTTGATCCTCAAAACAACCCTTTTACAGGTGAAGTAACTCTTGAGATTAAGTGATTTGCCCAAGGTCACACAACTTATCAAGTGTCTGATCCAAATTTGAACTCAGATCTTCCTGACTTACCCAGGACTCTATTCACAGCATCACTTAGCTCTCCAAGAAGCAGCTCAAGCACCATCTTTTATTTAAAAAAAAAAAAGACAAAAAAAAAATCAAACAACTTCTTAAAGTTTTTCTTAACGCTTCTTTCCCTAATTAACCACCTTGTATTTTTTAGTAGAGACTTTTTATAAATATTTACTCTCTATGTTCTTATATATGTACATAATATCTTCTCCAACAAATTAGAAGCTCCTTCTTTGTGTCTTGAGTGCTTAGCACCGTGCTAGGCATAGCATAAGTGTTTAAGGAATGTTTGTGGATAAACTGAACTCCAGTTTCTTCTTCTGCAAGATTAGGAGGCTGGATTACATGGCCTCTGAGGTCTCTTCCAGCTCCAGATCTATGTATTTCTACAGCAAAAATAACCTGGGGGTGGGGAGAGAAAAAGGCAGGTAGGTGATAGAATGATTTGAGCATCAGCTAGACCAGTGATTCTCAACCTTCCTAATGCCGCAACCCGTTTAATACAGTTCCTCATGTTGTGGTGGCTCCCAATCATAAAATTATTTTTGTTGCTACTTCATAACTAATTTTGATACTGTTATGAATCATAATGTAAATATCTGATATACAGGCTATATTTTCATTGTTACAAATTGAACATAACCCACAGGTAGAGAACTGCTGAGCTAGACCCAAGTTCAAATCCTGCCTCAACCACTTATTAGCTATCTGACCCAGGGCACTTCATCTCTTTCTGTCTCAGTTTCCTAATTTGTAAAAAGGTGAGAAATAATATCACCTGTCCCCCAGGGTAGTGGGTATCAAATAAGATTACGTACATAATGCACTTTGCAAACCTTCCAATGCCATTGAAATGTTAGCTATTGCCAAACAGACTTTGGGCCCTGTTCTAGAGTGAATGCACCCTTCAGCAGGGCTCTGAGCTCTGGCCTGTGACATGCACAGGTCCCCGTAAAGTGAAGTACTGCATGGATGAGGAACAATGTCCCTGTGTCTACTTGTGAAATCATGCCAAGACATCTCCCAGCACAAAATTATGAGGTAATTTAATACAAGACTGGGTGATATGCCAAGTGAACAATTAAAAGCCAAATATGTTTAGAAAGGAAAGGAAAGGAGGCAGGAAAGTAGAACAGTCTCCTATGACTGTTTTTTAGGGGCTTGGTAAAAAGATATTCCAACTCCTGTTCTTGGAATAAGTGAGAGTGCTTATAATTCTAAATGGATTCTCAGGCAGAGGGAAACGAATTGGCAAGTGGTATAACCAAAGAGAACAAGAGTTATATGTGTTCACTGAGCTTAGTGTAAACTAGGCCTCCAGCATCACTCTGCAATTGGGCAGAATTGGACATTAACTTAGCATGCAAAAAACTGAAAGGAAAAAAGCATCAGTCTCAAGGAGGGGTGGGAGAGGTGGTGAGGGGTGTCACTAGCTATTAATGGAAGAGCCTTTGCATCAGAAAGAGAAGGCAGTGGAGATGTACTCTGACAACCTTGAGAGCGATGCCAAAGACAAAGCCAGCTAGAGCCAGAACATGTGATTCCAGTGATGGGCCAGAGACCAGCTGGACTAAAGAAAGCAAAGAAAAATACCATACAGCATAGAAGCTGGGGAACAGAAAGCCGACTGAAGTGGCTGACAAATTAGTGCTAAGATACCACAAGCAGTGGGCTTGTTTCAGTGGCAGGAAGATGGAAGAAGGCATTTCGGAGCTGGTGGAGTAGGCAGGAGTTTCGGTAGTAGCTGAGTTTTATTTTAAAGCTAAAGCTGTTTTTATGCTAATAGAAACACAGAAAAAAACTGAAATCCTACACCTCCAGAAGAAAATGGAGCAGAATCCTAGAAGAGGGAAGATAAGAATCAGACATCAGGGCAGTACATGTCCCTCCAGACAAGAAATGTGCCTGTACCTTCTAAGGACTGGAAATCAAATGGTCAACATGTTCCCGAAAGGGTGTCTGTCATAAGGCTTTATGGACACATGTGGGAGTTGCCTTCAGATGGTTTTCAAGAAGGCAGCAGCATGGCTGCTCTTTCCAGGACAACTTCTGAAAACTAGTAGCCTTGGGCTCACCCAAAGAGACACTGAAGAACTAAGGCTAGAACTGCTATGAAATTCAGCCCACAAACCCTTGGAAATCAATCAAAGAGCATCTTGTCTGGATCATGCTTGATCTTTAGAGCCACCCTTGGTGTTGTAGGGAAGACAACAAGAAGATGCCAAGAAGCTTGTAGCAAAAGTACAGTAGGAAGGAGTTAAGAAATAAGCTCAGAGAAAGTATGGTTTTAGTTATAAGATTTAGAGGTGAAAGAGACCTTAGCCATGATTTATCTACATCAAGTGCCTTATTCTAGAGATGAGAAATCTGAGATCCTCAATATGTAGTAAGCAGAAAAATTAAAAATTTGAAACCAAGTGCTCTGACTCTAAATATGAAACCAGTTTAGATGGCTAAATTGCAACCAGACTGTGATAGTCCTTAAATGCAAAACAAAAAAAAAGGCTCTATTTTATCCTAGTAGGAACAGAAAACTCCTGAATCTCACTGAGCAAGAGAGTGATAATAAGGTCAGACTTTTACTCTAGGAATATCGACCTGAATATTTGCAACAGCAAAGAACCAGAAACAAGGTAGGTGCCTAGTAAACAGAAAAACAAATCATGCTACATGAATGAAATGGAATATTTCTGTATGCACAAAATGCTTCAAAGGGAAAGAAACAATCAACCAATAAGCATTCATTTTTGCAAACACAAAATTGAAGCAATTCCTGTCCTCAAGGAACTTAAGCTCTAATGGAAGTGCAACATGTATGTATATACATACACACACACACACACACACACACACACACACCAGATACAAGGTAACTTGGGATGGGAGAGGAGAAGGTGAAGGTACTGGAAGCTAAGGGGACCCAGAAAAGCTACCTTAGTTTATTTCAGGGATCTCCATCAATTGGGAAATAGTTGAACAAGTTTGGTTGTGATGGAAAACTACTGTGCTATGAAAAATGATGTGGGGGAGCTAGGTGGCTGTCCCTGTGAATAGAGTGAATAGAGTACCTGCCCTGGAGTCAGGAGGACCTGAGTTCAAATCTGGCCTCAGACACTTGACACACTTACTAGTTGTGTGACTTGCCCTCGAAAAGAAAAGAAAAGAAAAGAAAAGAAAAGAAAAGAAAAGAAAAGAAAAGAAAAGAAAAGAAAAGAAAAGAAAAGAAAAGAAAAGAAAAGAAACAATGAGTTTTGTTAAGCTGAGCTTTGAAGGAAACCAGGATTCCAAGGGAGTACAATACAGGCACGAAATTCAACAAAGGCATTAAGATAGAAGATGACATGTCTCATGTGAGGAACATCATGAAGACCAGTTTGGCTGGGTCTAGAGCATAAAAAGAGGAAGGATAAGTCTGGGAGATGATTTCAGAAAAGCCTTGAAAAACTTACACAAAATGATGCAAAGTGAAGCAAGCAGAACCAGGAGAACATCATACATAGTAACAGCAACATTGTATGATGATCAACTGGGAATGACTTGGTTATTCTCAACAATGCAAGGATCTAAGATAATCCCAAAAGACTAATGATGAAACATACTATCTGTCTTCAGAGAAATAACTGATACTATCTGAATATAGACTGAAGCATGGTATTTTTCACTTTCATTCTTTTTTTTAAGACTTCTTTTTAAAAAAATAACCAATATGAAAATGTTTTACATGATTGCACATGTATAAACTATATCAGATTCCTTACCATCTCAGGGAGGGGAGACGGGAGCAGGGGGCGGGGGAGAGAGAGTGATAGTGATAAAATTTGGAATCCTAAACTTTTTTTAAAAAATATTTTAATATATCATTGGAGAAAAATAAAGTATTATATTTTAAAATGAGTCTGGGGCCAGGCTGTGAAGAGTTTCAAATTGCAAAGGAAGAAATTTAACTAGATTCTAGGGGTAATAGGTTGTCACTGGTAGATGAGGGCCTCTTCTTATAGCAAGTACAATGAGGTCTCCTTGAGTTCAAGAAGTTCAAAAATGGGGAGACATCCATTTCAATTTCTTCATTTGGTGGTAAATGCCTCTCCAAATGAATGATTATGTGTTAATCCAAGTATCCACACAAGGGAGGGGAAAAGGAAACTCACAATAAGACTTTTATGTTTAAAAGAGATTTATTAAAGAATATTCTTTACAATCATCTGTAGATGGAAGGTGGGATATTGCAGGCCTCCAAATCTGCATTTGCACTGAGGTGATGATGTGGTACAGGGATAGGGAACCTGGAGCCTTGAGGCTACATGTGGTGTGACCTTTTTACTGATTCCAAGCTTTACAGAACAAATCCTTTTGTTCTGTGAAGTTTGGATTCAGTCAAAGGTTATCATTTGAGCACCTAGAGAGCCACATGTGGCTTCCAGGCTGCAGGTACCCCACCCCTGGTGTGGTATTTCCCCAGCTCCAAAAATGGCTGCCAAGGTTTTCTTTCTGTGCAGAAAAAGTTCCATCTCTAATGTGTGTTAAAGATGCTTCCTCCATTTTAGGGATTCAAGGATGGCAGATGGTAGGGAAACAAGGTACTAATCAGATCCATACTTTTGGATCTTTTTGCATAATAATTGGTTAAGAGGGATGAGGGCATGAAGGTTCATGTTCCCTGCTTTACTAAGGGTTGGCAAACACAGGGGGTGAGGGTACAGGGTCTTATTTCTAATGCCAAGTACTATGGAATACATTAGGCCCAGATAGATACATATCTATGAAATTATTTGGCAAAGAGGAAGAGATTTTCATGGTTGGGTTAGGTAAAAAGCAAGAGAAAGTTAGCACTTACAGAATACATGATAAGAACAGGGCAAGGTACCTGGGAAATACTAGGAACATGACTTTGGGTTATTTTCTCAAGAGAGGAATCAGACACCTCAAAGATGTTCAGCAGAAGCATGATTCTCCCCCCTCTGGGGAGAATTTATTATTATACATAATATATAATATATTATATATATATTATATATAATATAACATTATACTAATTCAGGTGCCATAGAGAAGGAAGAATAAACTTTCCATTCACAAAAATTCTAGTTAGGAGATTAAGGCTTTACTTATTAATGTAGCTATATATAAAATTATAGAATAGATATGCCATAACAAGCAATATTAATTGGTTTAGATTCCTTTGAGAAAGGGCTCTTAACTTTTTCGTTTTGTGGACCCCCTTTGGCAGTCTGGTGAAATTTATAAACTCCTTCTTGGAATTTTTTCAAATACAGAAAAAACAAAATACATGAGATTAAAAAGGGAACCAATTATATTGCAATATAGTGATAAAATATTTCTTAAAAACCAAGTTCAAGGACCTCAAATTAAGAGCCTTTAGGCATGATGAAGGGTAGCATTTGCTGTTACAAAATTCTAAGAAACAAAACTGTAATATACAGATAATAAGAAGACATCATAGAAATTACAAAGACCAGATATTATAGACATTCAAGTTTTGTGGGTCCTGCCACGCTTCAAATAGAAGAGCATAGCATCATGTCTGGCATGCAGTAGGAGCTTAATAAATGCTCATTGTACTTTAACCCCTTATTTCATATTTGTACTGTTTTTATTGATGAGTTATTAAGCTTATTGTTATTAAAATGATTTTAATTTTAATAATTGAAGGTGAACTTTTTATTAGTACCAAGTAGCTTACATATGCATGAGGACCTTTAAATGGGTAGATCAAATAACTGTTGTGATCAAAATGATTGGGGTAATTTGGAATTCTATAAAGAAACTACTGCAAAATTTCCCCCTGATGAGATATAGCTTGTTCAAAGTTATTCTTATTTTCCTCCAAAACTCTCCACTAATTCATATCTATAGCCTCTTCTTTTCAAGTGCATGTCTTTTTTATTCATTTATAAACTTGTTTTCAATATAACACATTCCCTAAAGAATAGCATCATTTGAGCGATATCTACAAAAAGCCTTTTCTCACAATTCTACTAAAAAACACCAATTTTTTTTGGAGGGGGGAAGGTAGGGCAGTTGGGGTTAAGTGACTTGCCCAAGGTCACACAGACAGTAAGTATGTCAAGTGTCTGAGGTCAAATTTGAACTCAGGTCCTCCTGAGTCCAGAGCAAGTGCTCTATTCACTGTTCCACCTAGTTGCCTCCAATAACAATTCTTTACAACTACAAATGGCACAAAAATGCTAAATGTTATCTGTTGAGGGTAGCTCCCATTTTACTTTTCTCATTTGAATCCCTATTATTAGGTTACTAATTTTCCATCTATTTAAAAGGACCTTTCTGATGACTTTTCATGAGTATTTACCTTCAATTATCAGCAATAAGAGAGAAAAAAATAATTAGTATCTTTCCAGAGTTCACTAATTACTGAACCTTTCCACCATTTGTTTTGCTTTCATCTGTACCTCTACATAATCAAGACAAAGCTATACTCATCATATTCCCTAAGGTCATCTCTCTTTTTGAATTCTCCATTTCTGTTGAGTGTTTCTTCCCCCTCCAACTCGGGATTGAACCTCTGAAGTCATTCCTCTATCTTGCCCCATACCCAGGCACCAAGTCCTGATGATTTCTTCCTCTAAAATGAATCATCTATTGGAAGCTTCTTTTCCATTTTCCACTACCTACTCCACATGCCCAAGCCTGTAGGAGAGCCCCTCTCTTAGCTTCCTGAATGTTAAAGTCATGCTAATCTTTCAAGATCACTTTTTTAAATCATGTCATTCTCCTCTCAGAAACCTTCAGTGGCCTCTTGATGTTTTCCTGAATGAAATCTAAACTCCTCCTCTGATATATATGCCCCAGCCCCATTTTTTCCAAGCTCATTTGTCATTACTCATTAAAGTATAGTGACAATTGCCCAAGGCCAGGAATAGTTTTAGTTTTAGTCCTATTTCTTTTCTTTTCTTTTCCTTCCTTTCTTTTTTTTTTTTTTGAGGCATTTGAGGTTAAGTGGCTTGCCCAGGGTCACACAGCTAGTAAGCATCTGAGGCCAGAGTTGAACTCAGGACCTCCTGATTCCAGGACTTGTGCTCTACCCACTGAGTCACCTAGCTGCTCCTCGTCCTATTTCTTAATCGTTGCGTATCCTTAGGCACGTCACTTCAACTGTTTAAGCTTCAATTTTCTCATCTATAAAAGGGTGCTAAAATGATCATATTAAATAATTTGACTTACAAGAAAGTGTTTACATATATTGTTTTACTCTAAATAGATTGGTTTCTTCACCTTCCCAAGAAAATGTGTCCAAAATGGAGCTCAACGTTTTCTTTCCCCTACTCCCAACAAACCCCTTCTTAACTTCCCTTTTTCTGTCAAGGACCTTTTTATTGATTTTATAGATCCGTTAACCTACACATCCAATCTGCTGCCAAGTCTTGTTGAGTCTTTTTTAAGTTTTTTTTTCTTTTGTTCTGTTTCTTCTTTCACAACACTGACTAATGTGGAAATATATTTTACATAATTGCACATATATAACCTATATCAGATTCCTTACTGTTGTAGGAAGAGAGGAAGGGAGGAAGAAAAATTTGGAACTTAAAATTTTGTAAAAATGAATGTTGAAATTTGTCTTTACATGTAATTGGGGGGAAAAAAAGAAAATACTACTAAAAACAATAAACAACCCCTAATACTTGTCAGAATAATCCAGTAAACCCAGACTCCTTTCTATTCCTCATATATGGCACTCCATTCCCATTTCGATGCCTTTGCAGTGACTGTCTTCCATGCCTTGAATAAACTCCCTCCTCCTCATTTCCACTTCTTTGCATCTCCTTCAAGATTCAGTTCACAGTCTTTCTCTAAATATGCACATTCTGTGTCTATAAGGGCAAGAATTGGTTCCATTCACTGTACCCCCAGCACCTAGAACTGTGCCCGGTCTGTGGGAGATCCTAAATATTTGTCAAGTGATTAACTGTAAAACAAATAAACCAAAAACCCAAACACAGAAATGCTTCTGCTATAGGTTCTCTTCCAGATCTGAAGTTGTAGATACCTTAGATCCTATTTCTCTTTTCTATATTAGAATGGAAACCTCCCAACCACACATGAAGGATAATTCCCTATCTAATATACCTAAGACATGGTTAGCCAGTTTTTGCTTAAAGACCTCCTACAATGGAAAGCCCAGTACCTCCTACAGCAAAGGCAGTGTGAGGTAGTAGACAGAGAGCTGAACTAGGAGCCAGGAAAAGCTATGTGCCAATCCTCTATCAGGCATTATTCACTGTTGTGACTCTGGCCACACCATATAACCTTTCTGGGTCTCAAGTACTCAGGTCTACTAGACGACTTCTCAGATGGCATCCATCTCTGATTCTCTGTTCCTATGATTCCCTTTTCCTTTCCTATACTTGTAGTCAAAGAGTATATACAACTCTGGTTCTGTTCCATTCATTTGCATCACTTTGCATAGCTCATCTCATTATCTCCATTATTATATCATTTTTATTGCAGCATAATGTTCCATTACATTCATACACCATGGTTTATTCAGTCATTTTCCAACTGCTGCACATATTCAATGTTTTGATATCAAAAACAGAATGGATAGGGATGGGTATTTGGGTAAATTCCACTATCTAGTTCTCTTTTTTTTTTTTAAGATAATATCCTAGCAACAGAACTAATAGGGCAAAAGATTGAGTTTTGTTTCTTCTTTTAGAAAATATTTTAAAGAAAGGAAACAAACCTAAGTACTTTCTTGTTTTCTATTAAATGCAAGACAATGCCTATTCTACCTATGTGTCAGTATCATATCAGAAATCAGAAAACATATCCAATTTCACTACCTCTGGTGCCAGAAATTAAAGAGACAGTAGAAAAACTGAAAAACATAATTATAACTGGGAGGTTTTGACAGAGGTTTCTGATAATATACAAAAGAAGGTGCTAAAACTGGAAGAGACTTAAGGGAATGTTCTCAAGCAGTTAATAGGGATGGGTGGACCTTCGGGCAAAGCCCTAGACCCAGCGCTTACAGAGCTAGATCACTTGGGGCCAGATATCCCCTAGCAGCAGCCCAATTCAGAACCTCATTCTCTATTCCAGGGTTTCTTAAACCTTTTCCTCTCAGAACCCTGGCATTGTGTGGCCCAAGGGCACGCACAGTGCAAAGTGCACATGTTTTGTGTCCAGAACCAAGTCGCTGGACACAACACAAGCAAGCACTGCCAGAAATACCTCAGATTCATTACCCGTTTGTTCTGAATTAATTTTTTGGTTGTTGTTGCTCATTCAGAAATCTTTTTCTGTTGCCAAATTTTTCTCAACACGACCCACAGTTTAAGCGCAGCTATTCAACAGATACTAAAGAGAGATCACTGAATCTCTGTGTTTAAGAATACAAACAAACCTCATATAAAAGGAGTCACAAGAAATTTTTGGTTTTCTAGTGCATATAAAAATTCCGTTTACACTATACCACGGCTATTAAGTATGTTTATGTCTAAAGAAACAATGTACATGCCCTAATTTTAAAATATTGTTAAAAAAACACTAACCATCATCCAAGCCTTCAATAAGCTGTAATCTTTTTGCTGTCTTACTTCAATGTTATGGCTGCTGACTTATCAGGGTGGTGTTTACTGAAGGTTGGGGGTGGCTGTGGCAATTTCTTAAAATATGTCGGCAATAAATTTTGTCCGATAGATTAATTCTTCCTTCCACTTGAACATTTAGAGGCCATTGTAGGGTTGTTAATTGGCATCATTTCAATATTGTGTTTTAGAGAATAGGGAAGCCCAAGGAGAGGGGGAGAAAGAGGGTATCATGGGTTGGTAGAGCAGTCACAACAGATGCAACATTGTCTTTGATTAAGTTCATGGTCTCATATAGGCATGGTTTGGGGTTCCCCAATACAATTATAATAGTAACTTACTTCAAAGATCACTGATTGCAGATCACTATAACAGATATAATAATAATGAAAAAGTCTGTAATATTGTGAGACTTACGAAAATGTGACACAGAGATATTATGTGAGCATAATGTGTGGCCTGGCATTGTGTGGCCATGGGAAAAATGGCACCAATAGATTTGCTCAGGGAAGGGTTGCTATAAACCTTCAATGTGTAAAAAAAATATGTTATCTGCAAAGCGCAATAAAACAAGATATGTCTACAGAGGCAAAAAAGAGAAAGTATTTTAGGATTATACTTAATCTCTTAGGAGGCTGACCACCATCTTACTGCTAGCTGCCTTTCCCACAAGTATACAAGTCAAAGGAAATATTTCAGGACCTCTTAATAGGAAAACCTCTGATGAAGAGTCCCTTCTGGACCCAGTAATTACAGCTGATGATTCTGCATGACATCATCGACCGACATAAAAAGTACAAAGACATAAATATGAAGGGAGCATAAACGAGAAGAGATTTTCTCAGGACTAGCCCACTTTCTGACTGAGTCTACAGTATATTATATTAACAAGCGTTTCTTAACTGTCTACTATACACCTGGCACACTGCAAATATTACCTCGTTTGATCCTCACAATAGCCCTGGCAGGTAGTGGTTATTATCCTCCCAATTTTACAGGTGAGGACACTGAGATTGACAGGTTAAGTAACTTGCATGGAGCTTGTCACACACCTAGTAAAACTTGACCAAACTCAGGTCTTTGCTCTATCCACTGCACCATCTAACCACCTTAATCCATCAAGACAATTAGCAGGACACCAGGCTAGAAGATGCTAGAAGAGATATTACTATCTCAGGACTATACTGGCAAAATGTAGATATTAACCTTTTGTGGGAACCTCTCCAGGAAAATAAAGACACAGGGCATAAAATACATTTTTTGCAAAAGATTATGTCTGGAGTTTGGTAATCAGTGTAGCAGAAGATAGAAAAAAAAACTCTGCCTCAACAAATTGGCATCTAATCACAAAATACTTGACTATGGTAAGCCATGAAAAGGATGAAAATCCCACAAAGGTTTCAGGCCACCCATAAACATCAATTTAATTGTTGCTACTCTAAACAACCAAAGAATTGATAAACTATGACAAGACCTGAACAAAGGCCATATTTGGTATTTTCTCTAGGGAAAACAACCAGAAGTTGGTGCTGAAGGCTGGCTTTCAACTTCCCCTCAAAAATGTAAATAAATGAATGGGCAGACTTGGTTTCTTCTTGTGCACAATGAATGTCCACAGAAAGCATCATGAAGTTAACTGTACCTTAAATGTCAATATCTGTTGCACAGAAATTTATGTGAACTTGATTCTCTTAAACCAAGTCAATGCACACCTTTTTAAACTTGGTGACTTTGTTGCAAAAGGGGGCACAAGGGTGGTAGTGAAAAATATATGCAAAAATATGGTTCAAATCAATTAGTGAAAAATAATAAAGACTTGTAGATAATTCAGAACCCTGATATCTCTGTATTATGAATATGGCGAATGTCTAACATCATCAGAAAATATTATATTGACTATAACATAAGAGACTGGAAATGATTAGATACTAATGGGAATCATTTCAGAATCAGCAGTTTGTATGATCCTTCTAGGTGGTACAGTGAATAGAGCAGAAGCCTGGAGTCAGGAAGACTTGTTCATTCAGCCTCAGACACGTACTAGCTGCATGATACTGGGTAAGTCACTTAACTCTATTTGTCTTAGTTTCCTCATCTGTAAGATGAGCTAGAGAAGGAAATGGCAAACTACTCCAGGATCTTTGCCAAGAAAACCCCAAATGGGTTCACAAAGAATTGGACACAACTGAAATAAATGAACAATGACCATGACCACCATCAGAAGCTGAAGCAAAGCTTGACTTAACAGATTAGAAACAAGGACAAAGACAAATGCAGTCATACTAGTAAAATGTGAACTACTTAAACAAGCTATTAACTGGGGGGAAAATGGGAAATGGATAAAAGTAAAGACATCGGCTCTCATGATCACAATTTTTTTTTTTGCTGAAAGAGCCACTAGAGGGCCTCAGACCAGCAATTCCTTTAAAAAGATTTAACTGGGAAGAAACAGACCTGCCTTTACTTCTCTATCAGTCTATTCTCATGATGACACAAATTGGGCTAAACAGTCAATGAAATATATCTATCTATATCTATATCTATATATCTCTCTACATATACACACACACATATATATACATATATGTATATATGTGTGTGTATGTGTGTGTATACACACACACACACACACACACACACACACACGGCTCTTCCTGTATCCTCATTCCTCTCATTCCTCTCTACCTTTCTTAGAATTATAGAACCTGGAGTCAAGAAAACCCGAGTTCAAATTTGACCTCAGATACTAACTGTGTAACCCTGAGAAGTCATTTAACCTCTATCTCAGTTTCATCACCTGTAAAATGGATATAACAATTTCACCTACCTCCCAGGGTTGTTGTGAGGATCAAATGAGATAATAATTGTGAAGCATTTAGCACAGTGACTGGCACATAGTAAAGTGATATATTATAGATATATACAGATATAGATATAAAGTGGTAGTATTATTAGCATTATCATCAACTTTATCATTTCTTCAACAGATGACAAGCAACAAATTAACAAAATAGAAAATGGGATGGATGAGAGGGTCTAAGCACAGACTCAAGTAAGTGACATTTGAAAGTAAAAGAGTAGCCAGTAAAAAAAAAAATTATAAAATGCAGACACAAGGAGCCATTTAAAGAAGAGAAAAGAGAGAAAAAGACAGAGAGAGTGAGAGAGACAGAGACACACACAGAGAGAGAGAGGATAGAAAGATATAGATTATGCTCATGGTTCTTGAAGACATCACTACATCACAGCATTTTACAATAATTGATGTTCATAGGTTTCTTTTGATGCTTCAGTACTTAAAATAACAAACATTTAACTGCAAAACATACATCTCCCCCCAAAAGACTCATTTCTATAGAGTTTGAGATAGCCAGGGTATGTTATCACCCATATGACTAGCTTGGTTACCCAACTCCACTTTTCTTGGATCCTTTATAATGATTCCCAAGCAGAGGCTTCCTGGAGTAACTAGCACAAGACATCCTCATGTAACATTAGTACTGCTAAGACCTCACCTGGAATATGTTTATGTAACACGACAAGAAAAAATAGAGAGCATCTAATTCATGCCGAAGAGCCACTTGAAAACCCCAGAGATGTGTTTAAAGAACCTTGCCCACTGCATAATTAGGCTATAGGTCACCATCTGTTTCTAAGTCCTCGTAAAACTAACCATATGTTGTTTTCATCAGTTGCTGAACAAGAGTCATACCCCCTTGTCCAACTAAAATGCTACAAATGTGCACATTTTGTTCCCCAAATGCTCTCAAGATGGTAGTGGGGAGAGTGGAATAGAGCAAGACAGGCAAATAAATGCTGAGTAGCTTCAATTTCCAACACATTCAGGGATTCAAACTCTCTCAGTTTTCTTGTTAAAGAATTTAAATCAGGTTCTGAATTGGTTTGTCCCATTCTTAAAAATCGCTATATATCCTAGACATTGCTACCATTCATTATCCAGAAAAGTACACAGGAAAATAGCCGTATAACTAAAATTTTGCAAAGATTTCCAAAATATATACTAATTATGCCATTTGTTTTTGAAGTTTGTTCAGGATAAACTTTCAAGTTGAGACAACAGAGAGAATTTCATAGAATTAAATAGTGTGCCTCTTCTTGGCCAAATAAAGTCTAACTCTTTAACCTAATATTCAAAACCTTCCCATTTTCTATAGTCTTATTTCATATACTACCCTGCCATCCCTAGCTACATTATACTCTAGGTCCATGGGATTACTCTCCCAATACACGGCATTTCCTGCTGCCATATTTCTGTTTGCTCTTTCTTCCTGACCTCTACAGCTCTACTTTCATCTCAACTGACTGAAATTCTACCCATCACTCCCAAGACAAATGCATTACAATAAAGTCTTCCTGGGTACCTCAGTCAGAAATGGTATTTCCTTCAGCAATGTCACAGTAGATAGAACACTGTACTGGAAGGCAGAAAGATCTGGGTTCAATCCCAGCTTCAGATATTTACTTGCTGGGTGATCCTTGGCAAGTCAACTTCTCTCAGTTTCAATGTCCTTATCTGTACAATGGGAATAATATTAGCAATTCACTCCCAGGGTTGTTATGAAGATAAAATTATATCATATTTGTAAAGTAGTTTTTAAACCTTAAAGTTTAAAAGTGTTCAATTATTGCTATTATTCAGATCTCACCTAGCACTTCTAAATTGGTCTATTTTGTAAGAGTTATTTAGGTACAGTTTGTCAAGCATTTGGAGAGAATATCAGAGAGTAGTAAGAGCCAACATGATTTCATCTACAACAAATCACACCAGACTAAATTCATTTTCTCTACTGATAAATTTACTAGACCAAGGGAAATGCTGCATGTTTAATATAACTAGACTTCAGTAAAGCATCTGACAAGTCTCTTATGCAATGCTTATGAATAATAACAGCTTAAAATTGCACTCAGTCTTTTGGGACACCATGTAATATGGATGTGGGTTAAATGATGGCAGAATTAAGTGAATGCAGAACTGGCTGAATGAATTGAATTACCTCGAAAGTAATCATTAAATGGGTCAATGTCAACATGGAACAATTTCTCTTGGAGGGTCTAACTGAACTCTATCCCTGGTCTTCTGTTCTTCAACATTTTTAATGGTGTCTCAAATGAAGACATAGATGGGACCGGTTAGCAAATTTGCAGATTACACAAAGCTAGGAAGGCTTGCTACCACACTGGATGATGGTAAGATCTAAAAATTTCAACAAGTTTAGAACAATGGGTCAAATTGAGTGAAATTAATTTTAATAAGGACAAAGCTAAAGTCTAACTAAACTATACTAGCTAAAGCTAACTGAATACAAAAATTCAACAGTACAAATAAGAGTTGACATGTTATTACCTGATGTGAGCCTTAGAACAACTCCATAAGGAAGATTCAACCAGCATTATCCCCATTTTACAGTGGAAGAACAGCCCCAGAGAAGTTCAATGACTTTCCCATGGAGCAGAATTTGAATCAGGTCTCCCTGGCCACTGAGCCACTTTATCCATCATATCACATGGCTAGATAACGGTTCAGGTTATAAATTCTTGAGAGCTTCTGTGGACTGCATCCTCATCATAGCAACCACAATTCATGTGTTTATAGGACATACTGTGTGCGCTGACTGAGCACTTTATTCTAGAATGAAAAACCAAAAGCAAACCAAAACACATCCAGAGCATGTTAACCAGGACGATCAAAGGAACAGAGAAATGCCATATGAGGATCAGTTAAAGGCACTGGCAATGCTTATTGAGTCAACTGATAAGTGTTTTATTAAGGGCCTACCATGTGCTAGTCATTGTACTAAATGCTGGAGATACAAAGAAAGTCAAAGACAGTCCCTGCTCTCTAGGAGTTCCCAATCTTCTTTACAGCTTGAAGGGAAACCTTAAAGTGGGAAAAAGAGATTAGATTTGCTCTGCTTGTCCCCAGGAAGCAGGAGAAATGAACAAATACTTGAAATTGCAAAGAAATAAATTTTGATTAGATATAAGGGGGGAAATCCTACAAATCAGAGCTACCAAAAACTGAAAAGAGTAGCCTCAAATTTCAGAAGGTTCTCCATTACCATTGGTCTGGACCAACCAAAGGTGTCAAACCTGTGTCTCAAGCCTGAGGGCAGCCTGAAACAGATTAAAATGTTGGAAATGTTTAACAAAATAAATTCAATACAACACAGACAATGTTAATTAGTGGTTTTACCAAGGGAATGCCGGGCACAGAGTTTCCATTCTGTTTGAGTCTATGACCATTTATTCACCAGGTATACAGGAGAGAACTGTCTGTTCAGGTGTGCTTTGAACTACATGGCCTTTTAAGTTTCATTTAACTCTCAGATGCTGTGATCCTACCCCCATCTCCATCCCATGAATGAAAATTCTTTGAAGTCGGGGACCATGTCTTATTTATCTATGTACCTCCCACAACACTTAGCATACACTTCACTGGTATTTAATTTGTCAAACTGAACAATGTAAGATCTTCCATATGTATTTTACACCAGATTTCTAAAACTCTAGAATATCTATGATATTCTAGAGCCTATCATATCAATCATCACCATAATTTCAGAAAAACTGCATTTTAAAATAATAATTCCAATTGTGTACATCAATCTTCCTCATAAAACCATGTAAAAAGTGTAAGGAATGGACATGAAATGACATTTTGACTTGCAAGAGCAACAGATAGTCGTAAACTGACAAATATGTTCTCTCCCTCACAAAAACACCCTTCCCAAGAATGACTAAACAATCTGAATAAGAAACAGGAGAACAAAATGTTCTGATTTTTTTTTAACCAAAAGACAAACAATAAAAAATGATCTTTGAAATGTGTTTAGAGTTTAAAGCTTTTTAGGCAAGAAGAAAAGAAATATCTAAATAACAGAAGACAGTATAAACTCACAATAGAAACAGGTCATTAACACTTCTGCCAAAACAAATAAGGAATCTGTTCACCTATCTCCTGACATCCTTGAGAGGTGAACAGACTCCTCTCATCTGTGATCTACTCACAATAATATGTTGCTAATTTATAGCATTGGCCCCAACTCCTCAGTATGCAACAAAACATAATCCCATAATGCTAGATCTGGGTAAAGTGCTATACTCAAGTCTCAAAGAACTTGGGAAGTAGTGTAGACATGGAAAGCATAGATTGTAATTAACTTTAAAATTAATCTTTAGTCGCCAAAACTGAAGATCTTTTAACTCTTGTGGCACTGAGGTCCGATGACTACTAAATGTAAAAAAGCACTTTTTGGGGGGTGGTGCTAATGATAAAAGTGCTCTGGGCTCATCTGACGGAGAATTGTTCTAACAAAGAGGACAGGTTAATACCCTCTTTGCTCTAAGTTGCTTCTTGTCCTGAACTTTTCTTATTTGGGAGCTAAATCGTATGTGACCTTTGGCTAATAACTTTTCTGAGTCTGGTTCTACTCATCCATGAAATGAGGGGATTGGATCATTGATGGCCCCAAGTTCCCTTCCAGCTCTAAATGAAGATCCATTTGATAGGAAAGAATAAATGAAAAGAGTATTTTTATGTTATTTTGAAGTTAAATACAAAATAAGAAAGGAAAAGAGAAACAAATATTAAAGCTAAAATAATACAACATAAGAAAAGGGGGAAAAAAAGCACTGCCATGTGAACAGCAGAATGGGAGAGAGGATTCAAAATATGCAGCAATAAATTTTCATTTCAAGAAAGCCTATGTAATAAATACTACACATTGTGTTCGGAGCTGTCCATCTTTTCTTTGCTTCCCTGTAAGTTTTCTTTTGTTCTCTGCTGTGCATTTTTTACTTTGTTCTTCTCCCCCGCCCCCACCCCATTATAATTAAATGTGGCTCTATACACACACACACATACATATATAAATATATATAGGCATATGCACACAAATATATGCATACATATACCTGCACATACACACACTTACACATAATATACTTAGATATATAATTGTACTCACATGTGGACAAATACATTCATATGCATCTATGTAAGACCTTCCATATTTTTTTATCCTCTGTTTCTCTGAGAATGGATAACCCCTTCCTTCATAAGTCCAAGTCTTTCCATTTTTTTCCAAGTCTACCAACTCGTCATTTCTTACACCACAGAAATACTCCAATCTTAGACTGTCTAGTTGTTTTAAATAGTCCAAAACAGCACTGATGAAAGGTATTTATTTATAAAGCACTTACTATGTCACCAGAATCATGGTCACAAAACAAACGTCCTTGCCCTGAAGTAGTTTATGTTCTAACAATGGTGACATTTCACATAAGGGAGGGGCATTTGGTCTGGCATTTAGGGTCCTTGTCTATTAAATGGGACAATGGGATTAGACAGACATATTCCTTCCAGGAAAAATGGGCAAGATTGACTTAATCCTGGTTCCAGAACCGGAGGGGTTGTAGTAGAGACGGTATGGACATAAAAGATGACTAAGGGATTAGGAGGTGAAATGAGGCAGAGTTGGTGCAATCAGTCTGAAATAGAAGACCAGCTGAGACATTCACCAGTCAAGACGCTGGGCTCCCAGAATGGAAGTCCCAGAGATGAAGGGAGGGGTGGAGAGGCTGGCTGTAAACATCTGTTGGTTGCTGAGTTTCATTGCTTCGATGATTGATGCCTTAATCATTTGGGCACACTTTCCCCAAACACAGGTAACACCTCCCATCACATCTCAGAAGATGGGCTCCCTGAAATGCCTGGAAAAATAATTATATGGTAATCATCTCTTTGAATTTCATGTGATTAATGGATCCCCAAACTCATCTTCGATGCCTATAACCCAAGAATTGTTTTCAAAGGTCAATGAGATTCTCCTCTAAAAAACTTTAAAATAACTCTTCAAATCAAATTTTGGAGTGGCAGAGCTAACAAAAGGTCAGAGTGGAATACTTGTCAAGCCTAAGACAACTTGGGAGGTTGGTAGGGGAGGTCTGTGCCATCAGAGTGGGGGCCAGTGCAAAGCCTTAGACAGCCTTAGAGGCAGCCCAAAGGCAGTAGCAACTTTAGGAGCTGTCAGACCAGTGACAGTAAGGTGGTCAGACAACAAGTCAGAAAGAGATTACAAGGGACCCTTTGCTGGCACTGGATGCAACTGGTGCTTACTGGCAACTCCATTGCCCATACACAGTTCTAGGCCACAGTTCCAGGATGAAGAAGCAGGCTTGTGGTCAGTCACAAGTGAATCTGGTCACAGTCCCAAGGCAGAGAGGAGGATTGGAGTGTGCAGCTACAGTGGAGCAGGGGCCATTCCTCATGAAGGACCAGGAGAGCAGTGACCACACCTCCCTCCAGATCACACCACCCCGGAAGCACCAAAAACTTGCAGTTGTCCAGAACAACTTCTAAAAACAACAGTATAACAAGACTTAATGCTTGGGACCGCTAGTGCCTCCCCACTCCCAGGTGAGTAAAGCCCAGGTACAGTTCAAAATCAAGAAAGAGGCTGGGAAAATGAGCAAACAACACTAGAAAGGCTATAAAAATCTTTTGACCCAGCAACATCCCAAAGAGATCAAAGGAAAAGGAAGAGGATGCATATGTACAAAAATATTTCTAGTCGTCTTTTTGTGGTATCACAGAATTGGGTATTGGGGGAGTGCTCATCATGTGCAGAATGGCCAAACAAGTTGTGGGATATCATTGTGATGGAGTATGTTTGTGCCATAAGAAATGACAAGGGGGATGGTTTCAGAAAAAAAACACAAGACCTACGTGAATTGATTGCAAAGTGAAGTGAGAATGGGAGATCATTGTGTACAGCAACAGCAGTGTCATAATGATGATCAACTGGGAAAGACTTGGCTACTCTGATCAATACAATGATCCAAGACAATTCCAAAGGACTCACAATGAGAAAATGCCATCCACCTCCAGAGAGAAAACTATTAAACTCCAGATGCAAAATGAAGTGCATTTTTTCTTGCTTTCTGCATTTTTTTTTTTGCAATATGGATAATATGGAAATCACATGTATAATTAATTGATATCATTTTGCTTGCTTTCTCAGTAGATGAGGAGGGAGGGAGGGAAAGAACTTGGAACTTGAAATTTAAAAAGAAAAGAATGTTATAAATAAATGAATAATAAAAAATTGAGAAGGAAAATAAAGTGATGGAGAAAATATGAATAATACAGATTAATTTTTTTTTAAGTCAATGAGCTTGATTCTTAATCCTAGATAAATTTAAGGCTGTATAGAGACTAGAAGGAATTAGTTCCTGAGCTTTTAGGCAGCTAGGTGATACAGTGGATAAAACTGAAGCTGGAGTCCAAAAGACCTGAGTTCATATCCAGCCACAGGCTCTCATTACTAGCTGTGTGACCCTAGGTAAGTCACTTTAGCTCTCTGAGTCTCAGTTTTCTCATCTATGAAATGGGAATGAGCACCTATCTAACAGGGCCATTGAGAAGATAAAATGAGATAACATTTGTAAAGCAATTTTCAAACTTTAAAATGCTATATAAATGCTAGCTTTTTTTAATGAAGCAGCCATGAAAATTCAGTATCACTTCCAAGTATTACTTGAAATTCCTTCCAATTACTTCCAATTATGCCAAACTACACTTACTTTGTTTTTTGATAGAGTGTCAAATCAGAGAGATGCTACACATGCACACAGAGAGAGACACATAGTAGGATGAGAGATTTGTCCAGGTACCAAGTGCAAGGCGAAATTCAGGCGTTTTATTTATGTATACATACGTATGCATGTTCAGTGGGGTTCTTAGGAGGAGGGGTGATAGTACAGGAGAGGGTACAAGAAAACACTAAAGAATGTCACCCTAGGCTGTATTAATATAATCATGGTCCCCAGAAGAGAGCTAGGTCTTTTCATCCTGTCCTCCTCTGCCCTGGCCATCTGCCCCAAAGGTGTAATATAGACCTGGTACAGTGGATAGATAGCAGATGACTTGGAGTCAGGACCACAATTGTAGTACTTTATAATATACTGGGTATTATACCTTGGGAAGCACACTGACAAACATGAGCACGTCCAGAAGGTGGTCTTCATTAAAGAGAGCTATAGAGTGTGTGGCACAAGCATAGGTGGGTTAAAGGAACTCAGAACATTCACCAGATGTGATTAACCATCTCTTGAAGTACCTGAAGAGCTACAATGTGGAAAGACCTATTCTGCTTGATCCCAGAGGGCAGAACTGGGGGGGAGGGGGGAAAAGAAAGAGGGGGGAAAGGGAGATATCATAGGATATCACAGAAAGAGAGCTTTTGGCTTCACGTAAAAAAAAAGATTTTTTTTTTTAAACAATTAGAGCTATCCAAAAAGATAGCCTTGGAAGGTAGTATACATTTCACAACATAGATAGTATTTATGGGCCAATCAAAGCTGCATTGGCACAGGGTAAGACATATTGAAAAAGGAATTCTTTCCTGGGTACAATCTGAATTGAATGGTCTATCAGATGTCCACTCTGAGATTCTGTGGTCCTTTTTTTTCCTATCAACACAAATCACCTCAACTAAAATGCTACTGTACATAGAGTACGACAGAGGAAATCAGCAAAATTGCAATGGGAAAGATGTGGGGTTAGTTACAAGGAAAATCCTCTCTAGGATAAAGGCAGTCAAGACAGGTCACGAAGAAAGATTTCTAAGAAGACAGCCATCTGCCCCAAGGGATTGAGCAGTCTGCTGAGAGTCAGGGAAGAGAGACTGGATGGTCTCAGAACATTCCTCTATGATTTTCAGAAAATCAGCTAAACACTACAAACAGAAATATTGGGATAAACACAGAGTGGCAGTCTCTTACCATACCCTCCACTCCCATCGTCAATACTCATAAAGACCAATAACAATGGTCCAGATTTCACAAGCAGAATTAAAAGGAAAACAGGAACTTTCTTTAAATGAGTTTCTGGTGGCTAGATGGTACAGTGGATAGATAGCAGATGACTTGGAGTCAGGAAGACATGAGTTCAAATCTAGGCTCAAACATTTACTAACCATGTGGCTCTAAGTGATCCATTTAACTTCTCTGAGATTTAGTTTCTATATCTATAAAATGGGAGAAATAAGAGCACCAAACTCACAAAGTTTGAGGATAAGAGGTAATATAGACCTGGAACAATCGACACAGACACAGATACACACACACACATATGCATATAAAAATATATCATTCTTCTGGGGGAATCCATGTTCACAGGAAACGAATGCCTGAGAAGCACTAGCTAAGGCCTTACTGTGTGCCAAGCATTGTTCTAAGAGCTAGAGATACAAATATAAAAATATTTTACATATAAGTGCACACACACATACATGGATATATACATATGCTACCACATATACACTATATACATGTGTGTGCACATATACATACACAGAGAACACATATAACATGTGTGTGTGTGTGTGTGTGTGTGTGTGTGTGTGTGTGTGTGTGTGTAGATGACTCCTGGAAGATAGTAGCCAGCCAGGGGAGTTACGACCTACAAAGACAAAGATCTTGGGTGGCACAACAGGGCAGTGGATGGTCAGACCATTTTCCAAAGGCTAAGTAGTGTTGCTTTGACTACAGTTACCAGATCAAGAGGTAGAGAAAGGGAGGGGTCAGGAAGGGGCAATCAGAGCAGTTTATTGGTAGGATGAGAAATAACTAGGGTGAAGACGAGTGGTCTTCGATCATCCATCATCCAAGTGGTCTTCAGAAGCCAGCGGGCTTAGCTCCTCCTAGGTCAGTATTTTATATATTCTTCAAAATAAAGCCTTGATTGGTGCTGTGGGAAAGAAGTGACAATGAGAGGTGGGGGAAAGAGGGGAATAGGCTTCTTAAAGTAAAAGCTGAGATTTGAAAGGAGTTAGGGAGTTCCAAGAGACAGAGATGAGAAGGGAGAACATTCCAGTCATGGAAGGCAGGATCTGCAAAGGCATGGAAATGGGGGATGGAACATTATTTATGAGGAACAGCTAGATCTATTTGACTAGAACACAAACTACTTGATGAGGAGTAATGTGCCAAGAAAGGCAGGCTAGAGGCAGCTTAAGAAGGGCTTTCAATATTAAAATAGATGAGTTTGCATTTTGTTCTAAAATGGAAAGATCCTGAAGTTTCATAAGCAGATAAGTGACATGGTCAGATCAGCATTTTGGGTATATTAAATTAGCAGCTTTGTGGAGGATGGACTGGAGAGGGAAGATACTCAATACTGGGGGCCAGACACCCTAACTTCTATAACAGGCCCTCCCCTCAACTCTCTGGACTTTTACATCTTGTCTCGGCTCTGAGCACATACCTTCAATTTATGTATATTCACTTTTTCATAAATTATATATATTATAATGTTAATTTTGCATCATTACAAAGCACACAAAAATAGTGATTTAAATAAGATAAGTAAAATGAAATATTTATCAACAATATAAAAAAATTTGCTCCCACTAAAAATTTTGTTAACTTTTTTTTTAACAAAAACACTAAAATAAAGCATGTTTCATTACTTCTTATGACCTTGGTTTAACACTTTGTGTTAGACAGAATCAAGCCTTCAAATTACTTTAAGTTGAATTTATCCTGATATTTGGTTTTAATGGGAGAAGCAGAAGGAGAAACTTCACAAAGAGACTTAAGCTGGGATTTTGTTGGGTTTTTTTTTCCTTTTCTATCCACCAATTATGTAAGTCTTGTTGAAAGTTAACTAACAAGTATTCATCTTAAGACCTTGATGTCCATAAATGGTTCTTACAAATTTGTGAAAAAGGTTTACATTTTAATATTTCTAGCAAATGGATTCAAAATATACTAAAATCTTCCATTTGAGAGACCTTTTAAACATGTTAGAAAATTCTGTTCTAAGCTGTTTTTTTTTTAAGTGTACAGATGGGAGAGTTTTGTAGCTGATACATCTACATCATTTTTAGCAACCCAGAGAAAAGAGACTAAATGTAGGAGGAAAGGGCAGTCAACAGTGTACAAGGCTGCAGAAAGACCCAGGACTCAAACACACCCATCAGATTTGATAAATACAAGATCACTGGCAACTTTGGAGAGAGCAGTTTCAATTGACAGGGATAGAGAAACTGGGCAATGACAAAGATAGCCGTGTTCCCGAAGGAAAATTCTGAAGAAGAACAATTTCTTGGGAAAAGACAACATACTGAGATCTGTAATACAGCTCACAATTCATCTATGTGTGCTCATCAGGCACATCAAAAAGTGTGTGTCCACACATGGAGGGATGGGTGTAGAGGGAAGGTGTTACTCATCTCCCACTTCCCTACAGCAGAGTTCTCTCACCCAAAGGTGCCTCAGGAGTCATGAAATGATGAAGGGTTAGGTTTGGGGATGGAGGCAGGGGACATTGAGGACTTTATATGTTCCTTGGGTGAATGTCTAGCATTTTGAACTATAATAGATGAAAGGAGTACATTGTAAATGAGCCTAGAATCACCCTCTCATTGGTTAGTCACACACCCCGAGGACCGCACTTGGGAGACTCTTCTAGTCTAGACAAAAGAAATATCAAAGACTTCTTTAAAATCAAACAACAACCATACTCACCAACCGAAAGCAAAGCACAGTTAACAAAAAGAATATAATTTCTCATCTGCAAGGCTGATCACTTAATGAGAGCACCACAATATTATCTTACACAGTTCATCACCCTACTTCACAAGCTCATTGCCAAGGCATATTTTTATGTGTTACACAAGAGATTATGATGAAGGGTAATATAAATGGCACATTTAGGAGAGATGACATCAAACACAAGTCAGACACAATGCCTTCTCAAAAATCAGGATGAATTTTTTTTTTAATGAACAAATCCCAAAGGAGGGAAGGAAAACGAGGCTTGAGATTCTGACAACAACTTTTAATGGGTCAAGCACATGCCCTGCCATTGGTCATACCAGGTCAGAAGACATGGTTCAACTACCTTCTGGCACTTTGTCAATGACAGAGGTTTCCAGGAGTGAAATAGAATCCAATAAATTCACTTAGTCAGCTCTGCAGAGTTGGGCAGAATTCAGGCTGAACACAACCTTCCTGATCCCACTTCCAAGGGAGGATTAAGGCCACTGCCCTTATCCTTATGATTCAAAGTTAATCCCTGCTCAAGAAAAAATTCTGGCCTTGTTCTTTTATCTCCAATAATGCCTCTCTGTCCCCATTCTCTCATATCTACTCTTCTGCCTCCTAGGATTGACGTGAGAATAAAATGAGATAATATTCATAAAGTACTCTGAAAATCTTAAAACACTATATCAATGCTATATAATTATTATTACAATAATTATATTTAACATTCAATATTTATGGTATTTTATAATTATAGTTACAATATTTAATAACATAATGACAATTACATTGTTATAATTGTTGTGACAATGATATATAATTATAGAATGCCATCATGTTTATAGTAAAATTATCACAATATAATTATATATTTGTTACATACAATATTAATAGCATGTTATTTTATCACAATATAATTATATATCATCCATGTTATAGACAATACTAATATTAAATCATTTTTCTCAATATAATTATTTTTAATTGGCATTTACTTATAACAATGTTATCGTTATGATTATTATAACAATAACTAGAACATAGGTAGTGCTTTAAGGTTTGTGATGTACTTTACAAATATCAGCTTATTAAATCCTGCAACCCTGACAGGGGCTCTTGTTATCCCCACCTAGCAGATAAGGAACTAAGGATGAGGGCTTGAACTAAGGATGTGACTTATCCAGGGTCACATAGCTTGTGAGTTCATATTCACATTTGAACTCAGGTCTTTCTGACTCAAGTTTCCCTTTCTAACTCTATCCACTAGAGTACCTCATTCCCTGATCATTATTTTTATTCACCTCAACCCTATCCCTACCTAGTTCATATCATCCTCGGCCCCCTGATATCCTGCCTCAGTTGTTAAATTCTCCTTTATTCCAGATTTCTTCACTATATACACTCTCTACATTTTCTCATTAACAGAAATCTGGCTCCCTCTAAAAAACAGGGTGAAATCCTAGCCACCCCCCCAGTCTGTCCCTGGGTGCTCTCATTTCCCTAAAGCACCGGCCCCTCAGTGCCACCTGTAGACTTTCCCTTCATGTTTATCACTAAGCAACCTTGCCTCCTTTGATCCATCTTTGACACTCTCATCCAATGCCTTGTTCCTGCCATCTGAACTCTAGTTACTTCCCCTCCTTTTTCAAGGAGTTTACAGTCAGGGAGGGTCCAATTCTTGACCCAACACTCATCACTTATGGTAGGAATGTCTTATTCAATTGTTGTGGCCTCCTAATCAAGGTCAGTGCCTTGCTCACAACATGACTCTCTAATTTTGCTCTTCTCACTTCCCAATTGTTTGCAATCTGCCTTCTGATATAATCTTATTGAAACTCTTCTATCCAAAGCTAACAAAATGATTTCTTATTGCCAAATCTAATGGTCTTAGTCCTTTCTCCTTTCTGATTTCTCTGCTTCACTGCTTAATTTAAAAGACCTTAAGCTCTTCCTATGCTTAAAACAAGCGAGACAGTCCCTGCCCTCAAAGAGTTTCCATTCTAACAGAAGAAGATGACACACATAGGCAAGGAAGAGTTGGAAAATAGGTGGAGGCATGCTTGGAAATGGCTTTGGAATGGTGTGAAAGCCCAAGGTAAGAAGATTTCACCAGATTCCAAGGGTTGGAAGGACCATGGGAAGATCTTCACGTATCTCCCCTCCTGATTACTCTAGCATGCCTGGAATTTATAATGCAGCTCCTGGTTCTCTTCCTACCTAGCTGAACACTTCCCAGTCTCCTTTGCTGGATCACCCATCTATCATACCTGGGAAGTGTAGATGCCTCTCAAGGCTCTGACCTGCTGTTCTCCAGACCATAAAACCAAGCAGATTAAATGCAACAAAAAACATTTCATGGAAATTTATCCCTCTACTTAGTCTTCCAGGGAGATGATTCTAGTTATCTCATCCATGATATACTGGGCTACTCTTCAATAAGCGGTAAAATTATCATAGCTTCACACCCCTAACCGAAGCTGGACTCGGGCTATGCCCAATCGAACAGGGACCTGCAATCTTTTTTTTTTCCTAAATAATAAACAAAAACAAAAAAGGAAAGGTAAATACAAGAACTTGAGGAAAAAATAGGAAGGTGGGAAAGAGAGAAAAGAGGGAGACAGAGCTCTGATTACAAGAGAACTCGGTATTTTTTTTAGCCGCAGTGAAAGAAAAAAAACCAGGAAAAATCATTTTTAGAGCTACAAAATATTTTGTAGAATCTATTTTACATACAAAATAGAAGAATTTAATTGTGAATCTGGATGCCAGGACTGAACTTGAAATTTTTAAAAAAACTCTTCCTAGCTTGACAATGCCTAGTGTACACTGTGTTTCAACTCCAAGCCAAGAAAATGCAAGCAAAAACCAACAGGACGACAGAGTAGGTTAGTCTTGCTCTGGTTTTGTGTGTGTGTGTGTGTGTGTGTGTGTGTGTGTGTGTGTGTCTGTGTGTCTGTGTCTGTGTGTGTGTGTGTCTGTGTGTCTGTGTGTCTGTGTGTGTCTGTGTCTGTGCCTGTGTGTGTGTGTTTGTGTGTGTGTGTGTGTGTGTGTGTGTGAATACCCAGATGCACTTGTACATCTGAATGAGAGGCTTAAAAGTGGTATCATGGTTAGAAAGCTGTCCTCAGACCCAAGAAAACATGGGTTCAAGTATAACCACCCCAAAAAAGACCTTGTCACTTGATTCCTCAGTGCTTCTGACAACTCTCTGAAGTAATGTTACAGAAAAGATGCAAATATGAATTGGTTGAAAAAGTTCCTCACCAGGAACTCCCCACATGGGAGACACTACAGGCACGCTTGAAAAAAACAAACAAACCAGAAACATGGATATAAACAAGGTGACTTGGGCACACACATGCCCTGAAAGTTTGCAGAAGGGATCACATACATTTGTATAAAAAGGATGAAAAAGGTAGAAGAATTTTTTCATTGAAATCTATCTCCCCTTTATAGAAAAGCAAACATGTGTATATGTAATATACATAAATATATAACTGATACATTCATGCATAAATACATATTATATATATATAATTTAATATATGTATATAAAACAAAACTTTACTTCCTTCCAACTACACCTCCTTTTACTTTCAAACTCCTCCATTTCCAGTTTAGAGACCAGCTGAAGGCTGGAGGCAATTGACATTTTTTCTTTCCAGTTTCATTTGAGACTATAGAGACAAAGGGAGGAAGAAAGGGAAGTGACATTAGGGCAAATAGGTCTCATTACAGGGTACTGAAGTAGGAACTGTCATGCTCTGGAATAAAGGCAAGACGCTCATTTGGGAAGCCACCTCCCTTCTTTGAGGCTTACAGAAAATAAAGGATGACTAAAAGAGATTCTTTTAATAATAGAAACCATGTAAGTGGGTCGAGATTAAGAGAGGATATCACTTTTCAGAGACCTTGGCAAAATACAGTTCTTCATATGGCAGCTTTTGCAGGGAAAGGAACAAATATTCATACCACACCTATGATGTTGCCATGCATTGTGCCAAACATTTTTACAAATATTATTCATTTGATCCTTACAACAATCTTGGGAGGTAGGCACTATTACTATCCCCAATTTGCAGTTGAGGAAACTGAGGTGGGAAGAGGTTAAATGACTTGTCCAGGGTCACTTAGATACACAGTATCTGAAGCTGGATTTAAATTCATGTATTCCTGACTCCAAGGGGCAGCTAGGTGGCACAATGGATAGAGTGCCAGACCTAGAGCAGGAAGACATCTTTCCGAGTTCAAATCCAGCCTCAGACACTAGCTGTCTAGTGGACTGGACTAGTCACTTAATCCAGTTTGCCTCAGTTTCCTCATCTGTAAAATGAGTTGGAGAAAGAAATGGAAACCCATTCTAGTATCTCTGCCAAGAAAACTCCAAATAAGGTCACACAGAGTCAGACACATGACTGAAAACAACTGCACAATTGAAATTCCTGATGCTAAGCTTAGCACTCTGTCCTCCCAGCTACCTGGTAATGGGCCATCTGCAGCATCATTGTCACAACTTCCAGACCTTGTACTTTTCACTAATGCTTACATTTCAGAACTAAATTACTTGTAGTGTCTTTGGACAAATAGTCTTGCTGTATCTAAACTACTGAATTACTGGTCACTATTGAAAACATGAAAATGAAGAAACTCCAGCCC
This sequence comes from Pseudochirops corinnae, assembly GCA_028646515.1. Taxonomy (NCBI): domain Eukaryota; kingdom Metazoa; phylum Chordata; class Mammalia; order Diprotodontia; family Pseudocheiridae; genus Pseudochirops; species Pseudochirops corinnae. The sequence goes on along the minus strand of CM053592.1, from coordinate 24,995,271 downwards.
CAAAAAGAGATTTTTTAAAAAGAAAAACTCCCTGAGGGAAATTCTACCCATGTAGCTTTTTCCTAAACCCCCTCTCCAGCTAATTTTCTTCCTCCAACCTTACTCTTTCAATTCTCTATCTTTCCTGCTAATCCCTCAGAGCGGATAATTACCCAGTCAAAACTGCATCACACTACAAACAAGACCCAACTCCATGCAATGCGGAAGACCAACATGGATTAAGTCCTCATTTGTTGCATTAACAACTTAATACACTGTAAACTGTATTAAGAATGCTGTACATTATGCTACTGGCCTACGCTCAGCAAAGAAAAGGATTCTTTTCTTTTTGTTCTCAGCTTAACTGACATCCTGATTCAAAAAGAAGTGGGAGTGAGGGGGGGATAGGAGGAGAAACAACATTTTTTTTCAAAGTAACTTGGACAATGGGGAATGTGCTTATAAAAAAAAATGTGAGTATGGCTTAAGGGGCACATTGCAAACAAACCAGATTAATGGTCAATTTCACAAAAAGTTGATGTCATTTAGAGACCCCTTGGGGAGCAAGCTCACATGCTGAGAGAAATTCCCATCCTTGCTGCTAGTTCTGAATTTGTATGAAAAAAAAAAATGTTGCCTAGCACTGAATTCATATAAATTCATATAAATCTGGAAAGGAAACAAAAGCACTACTGAGAAGAAAAAAAAAAGGCTGAAAAAGATGGAAGAATTTTTTCATTGAAATCTATCTCCAACTTTGCGGGAAAGCATTTTACCCTTTAGTCATCTGAATACAACTCCATCAGGGTCTCCTAATGATCGAAGTCATTGTATTAATGGCCAAAAATCCCTGGGTAAACAGTTTTACAGTGCAGAGCTTTCTGAGGAATTCCTTGGACCAAAGAGAAAATGTAGCTGAAATCTTCCCACTAGCCTATTTTTCGCATTGTTATTTAATGTTTAGTGAGTCCCAATATTAAATTAAGCTATGCACTTAGCCTGCTACCCACAAAGGACCCATGATTACAAACAGCTTTGAGTTCACTAGATGAGAAAGGAGTTCATCATGATTTTTAAAAATACATCAGGGGAAGTCTAAACTAACAAAGTAAAAGGATGTACTCCCTTCATGAAGCTAGATAATTTAAGCAGACCCCAACACTGCCCTTCACATTAAATATCCAGATAACTAAAAAAAGCGAAATTATTTCTACAGTTGAATTTGACGAGGTGCCTCTGAATATTTTGGGGTGATTTTTGTGGCATAGTTGTAACTTCAGTCGTGTATATGTACCATCAGTTGTAACTCTGTTCCCTCCCTCCCCCCCAA
>CM053592.1:24954915-24993462 GCA_028646515.1 Pseudochirops corinnae | reverse complement strand
CTGTGTGGCCATTTTCTGTGATAAGATGTAATGTTGTGAATATTATAATGTTTTGAATAATTGTCTTGATTTGTAATGGAATAAACAGAGTGTTCACTATATTTTGTAATCTGAACTCTAAAAGCTGTTCACAGTAGCATTCCTTTGGGAATCTGCTGGTACATGGCATTATACCTCATGATCTTTCAATCTAGGAAGGAGGAAAGGGGAGGGGGGTAATCACCAATTCACCAATAATTCTGATACAAGTTAGGAAATGCTTAAGCCCATAAGAAAAGTTTAAAAAAAGCAGGGGCAGAGGGAGCCCAAACAGCAGTGCTGTTATCAACAGAGGCATCATGGTACAATGGAGAGAATGTATAGATTTCAGTATTCTGTAGCATGGTGATAACAAGACCCAGTATAAAATGGTGGTGTCAGATTCAAAACACAAATGGGGACCACTCATATGTGAGGATCCCTAATGTAGTATATCGATTTCAAAAACTACTTATTAATATATCTGTGTTCTATTATATTTTTATTTATTTTGTTCAATATTTCCCAATTATATTTTAATTTGGGGAGGGGGTTTGATACCTCTGGTATAAAGAATGTCACAGTCAAAGGATCTGTGATCAAATCCCAAATCTGTTTTCCTTATTTCCCTATTATCTATCTGTGTGACTGTGGACCTCACCTAACAGGGCTCAGTTTCAATCTCTGTAAAATGGGGGCCCGGGGGGAGGGGAGGAAACTAGATGACTTCAAAGTTCCCACTCTAGACCCGTAGCTTCCAGTGTTGGGAAGAGATAATATCCCCAATTCACCCCTTCCTAGGAGCCCAGGAATAGCTTGACTGGAGTGGAGAACAATTGCGAGAAATAAGGTCACTTAGGGAGGCCGGAGCTAGGTTTCAGGGGTCCTTGAAAAGCAAGCAGAAGTCTCTGGACCTGACAAAGTGAGCAGCAGGGAGCTATTACAGATCCTTAAGTAGACTAAGAGTATAAATAAAAGGCTCCTTTAGGAAGATTAGTCTGAGAACTCACTCTTAATAATAATAGCACTTCATATTTATATACTTCTTTAGGGTTCACCAGATGCTTTCCTCAGAGCAGTCCTATAATACAATCATCGTTATTCTGCTCTATAAATAAAGAAAATCAGGCCCAGAGAGGTTGAACAACACACCACAGTCACACAGTTAATAGCAGTCAAAGCCTGTTCTCAAACAGCAATCATAGAATTAAGAGGTGAAAGAATCTGGTGAGATTATTTAGTTCAAACAGCTTATTTTACAGATGAGAAAACCGGGTGCTAGAGGTTAAGTGATTAGCCTGAGATCTCTGGACTAAAGGAGAGTCAGAAGGCAAAGTAGCAGGAATGTGGGGAACAGGATCTAATCTAGAGTGATTGCCAGGGCAACGAACCCATGCAAGAAATGATAAAAAGAGCTAATATTTATGTAGCATTTTAAGGTTCAAAAAGCTCTTTAAATGTTTGGCTCTTCACAATAATCCTGTGAAGCAGGTGCTATTTACATGTTACAGGCAAGGAAACTGAGGCTAAGGGAGGGTTAAGTCTCTTGCTCAGGGTTACAGAACTAAGTAAGTATCCAAGTCAGGGTTTGAACTAAGTTCTTTCTGAGTCTAAGTTTGATACTCCATGCATTGAGTTGGCCATGATATGATTAGGTCAGAACTGTTTATGCCTGGGGTATGTCCTAGAGTGGGCTGTGCTGGTCACCTAGGGCAACAAAGGGATGGAAACTCTGGTCGCCGTAGGAGGCTGCAGCTTAGGACCTTGATTCAACATCGAGCACTAAGCGGAAGTCCTATGTGGAACACAGGATAAAGAGCCTTAGATAATGAACCCAGAAGACTTTGATTTGAAGTCAAGTTTTTCAATCTTTGGCAAATCTCTTTAGGTGTCTGGGCCTCAGTTTCCCAATCTGTAAAATGAAGGGGCTGTACTGGATGACCTGTAAGTTCCTTTCCAGCTCTAAATCCATTCACTTTCTTTACAACAGCCACTGAGAGGCAATTAGTAGGGAAAGCCACATTTTCCTCATGGTAAGGGACAGAAAGCTGAGGGAAACAATTCATATGATGACAACACCACTGTCAAAGTAAACAACTGTGAAAGACTTAAAAGTCCTGAGCAGCCAGGACTCTAGATGACTGATGAAGCAACCACCTGCCTCCTAACAGAAAGGCGCAGAATGAGGCATTTGTTTGTTTGGACATGACCAACATAGACATTTGTTTGTATGTTTATTGTCTTATATGTCTTTTTCTTCTCCCCAAATGGGGCAGGATGGGGTAGGAAAGAAAATAGATTTTTGTTAATTGAGAAAATTAAATCTGATTTTTAAAAATGAGGCTCAGAGACACTTGCCTATTATCACATAGCTAGCAATGTGGTCTGTGGTCTGGTCTGTCAGAATCAGAATTTAGGAGTCTCTCACCACTCCAAGGTTCATGTTCTTTTTGGACTAATCAGGTATTAGCTGCAAAAGGATACATCTGACTCAGGAGTATTCACACAGTCTAGACCCAAACTAAACTGCAAAGGAAATTCAGCAGTCTTCTAGTTCAATCCACGCCTGAAGAGGAATTTCCTCTCAAAATGACCCCATCAGACCTCCCTCCACTGGAGGACACCTTCATGACATTCAAGGCCATCCTTTCACTTTGGGGCAGCATGAATTGTTCGGGTCCAAGCAGAGTAACTCAGTCATGTTCCACTCGATGGCCCTTCAAATGCCTGAAAACAATTTTCACATCCCACATCTAAGTCATCGTATTTATAAGCTAATAACGGTTAGTTCTTTCACTTAAATCTAACAATGGCAAAATTTCCAGGCTTCTCACTATCCCAGTCTCGCTCCTCTGGAAACACACTCTTTGTTAATGATTGCATACTTCAAGGATATGGGGTTTAATCAAAGTGGTTATTCCCTATACTAGGGACCCTTGACTTCCCTTCTATGCAAATAGGATACATCCAGCCAGATCCTCCATCTCTTGGCATGGCAAGGCATACAGAGAGCATACAGGCTATCCATTGGTTACTTGTACTCCCACAATATGCCCAGCCTATTTTATGTCTCTTTGATGAAGACCATTACATGACCTTCCCCTGTTAGAAATGCATTTTAGCATATCCCCATCTACCCTGAGCCTTTTGGTTGGCCCTTGACCTTAATACTTATAAGACCAACATTCCATAACTCATAACTATACAGTATAACTGAAATAACTACCATTTAAGGGATGGACCATTGTTTTAAGGGAAGCTGTCTTTCCTGAAAAGACACCCAGAACTCACACAATAGGAATGCATTGTCACCTTGCTTGTTCTGGACATTACACCCCTATAAAAGGCTTCCTTTGGCTGCCACCTCACCCCTTGACTGTCTTTGATATGCAGTACATTAAAAGTCCAAGCTCTAGCATTGGTGATGGTGTTTTTAAAACAAGGAACACTGAACTTAAAGCCAAGAGACTGGTTCAAATCCAAACTTAAGCATGTATTCATTGTGTCACATTTTGAAGTCAGGTTACACATATTAGCACTCAGTTCTTAATGTCCTTTCTTGATCTAAAGCCTAGGACCCGGTGCTATCTGACCACATACTTCTCCCCCTTTATCTGTACAGTTAATTTTTTAATCCCCAGTACAAGACTTTACATTTATCCTTAATAATTTTCATTATATTTAACCCCCATCAATTCTAGACTGAATTATCTATACAATGTGCTAGGGATCTTTTGACATGGCATGGGTATCAATGAGATATATACGGTGTTCCCAAAGTCTTAGTGCCATTTTATACTATTAAAGCTTGACAGCCTTGAAATTGTAAAGGCTATTCATTAATGATCCCTTATACTTGATATGTGACCCCTAATATAGATGAAATCTATTAATAGCAATACCTTGAAATCTAGGTCCTGGGGGGAAAGGGTTTATTTAGAAGGGGGAAGAAGGGAATAAAGAGAAGTTCTTATCCTTTTCCTAATTGCAAAATTTGAAACCAGGCAGCTAACTTGCCTTTGATATCCTTTGAATTCCTTTCTTCTCATCAAAACTTTCATTCCTTCTACGCAGATAAACTCAGCTGGGTGTTGTGAAGAGCGCAGTCTGACTGGAATAATGGATACTGATGTATGACTAGCCTGTAGACTCATAGGGTTAAAAGCTGGAAGGGACCTACCTTCTAAACCCCAGCCCTCCTTTTTACAGAGGAAGAAAATTAGTTCCAGAGAAATGATCTCACACACAGGGACTAAGGACCAAAGCCCGGATTTGAAAAGAAGTCCCCTGAGTCTAAATCCAAATATCTCTCAAGTCTCCTGTGCCTTGTCTTTGGAATGAACTCCCTTACAATCCTGGCTTCTCTCCAATATCAGCCTCAATACCACCCCCCTCTTCCAAAAAACATTTCCTCATCTCCCAACTAGTTTCTCCCTTCTCTCCATATTACCTGAGGGGGGGGGGGAGGGAAGGAGGGAGGGAGGGAGAGACAGAGACAGAGGGGAGGAGAGAAAGAGACAGAGGGAGAGAGGGGAAAAAAGAGAGAGAGAGAGAGAGGGAGGGAGGGAGGAAGAAGGAGAGAGAGAAAGGGAGAGAGGGAGGGAGGGAGAGAGAGAGAGGAAGAGAAGGAGGGAGGGAGAGAGGGGGAGAGAGGGAGAGAGAGAGAGAGAGAGAGAGAGAGAGAGAGAGAGAGAGAGAGTGCGTACATTATTCCTCCAATAGAATGTAAACTCTTTGAGGGCAGAGACTATTTCCATAGAGTACAGATGAATAAGGATTCATTAATTGCCTACTATGTGCCAGGCACTGGCAATGGACACTTTGACAGCATCCTCAAAATTTGGATATGCTGTCTCATTATTGTAATGACAAGCTATAATGACATCGTCTCTTATTTCTAAGATTTGTTCTCTGACTCACTCATTCTTTAGGATTAAGTTATTTAGTCTCCAATAAATTTTCAATTGTTTCATTAAAAAAAAAAAGTGAGGGCAGGGGGAAGTTAGGTGGCATAGTGGATAGAGCACTAGCCCTGAAGTCAAGAGAACTTGAGTTCAGATGTGGCCTCAGACACTTGACATGTACTAGCTGCATGACCCTGGACAAGTCACTTAACCCAAACTGCCTTGCCAAAAAATAGAGACTAGAGAGAAAGGCAAAAACAAGACTTACCCTCAAGGAACTCTGATTGACATTTTTGTATTTTTAAAAGTCAATGCTTATTAACCCAAATACACATTTACCTGGTAAAGCCTCAGGCAACATAACAAAATGCAGGCAGTACAAGTTAAGTACAAGTTAAGGTATTTGGGACAAGTGTTATCCAAAAGGCAAGTCCCTTAACCTACCACTGCCTTCCCAGTTTCTTCCTTTCTTTCATTTCTTACTGCACAGAGTCTCTCGAAGCTCTGACTTTTCTCATAATGGATCTCTTCGCAGCAGCCAGTGTGGCTCTAATATGTGGAAGGGTAGGTCTTGTTTTTACCTCTGCATCCTATTTTTTTTCCTTTGGCAAGGCAGTTGGGGTTAAGTGACTTGCCCAGGGTCACACAGCTAGTACATGTCAAGCATCCAAGGGCACATTTGAACTCAGATCCTCTTGACTCCAGGGCCAGTGTTCTATCCACTATGCCACCTAGCTTTGCCCAATTTGGAGTATCCACCCCAAAAGTTCACACGGACTGTGTGTGTCCGACCTGTGGTACAGCATTCTGAGCTCATATTGGTCTGATCAGCCACAATCGGACACAATGAACCTTGACTCTAGCATAGCGATGTCATTTTGGTCCTCTTCAAGAATAAAGGACAACAACCAGAACAGAGGCTAGAAGAGAAGGAAGCCCTACCACGGGCTGCCCGGGGAAAAGGCCCCCAGGGACTGTAGCAACGCGTTCCAGTAGACACCTGACAGTTAAGTAATCCTGCAGCAGCCTCTTTAACTCGCAAAGTCATCTTTCTATTTATTCCATCTTCTCAAACCTAGGAATTAATACCCACCCTCAGCATGAAGGGGATGTAAACCCTGTTATTTGCACCCCACGGTTTATTTCTATGGCTAGAAATAGTTGCCACAGGCCCTTCTGCAAAAGATCAGGTTTCAGAGACTCAGAGACTTGTCCTGGTCAAGACACTTTCTGTTTGAAAATCTGGGCAGATACAGCATGTGTGACCAAAATGTGTGAACAGTCAATCAGTCCCTACTGGGGAAAGGAAAAGAAAGACGTGGTTAGACCCACCAGGACAGCAGTGGTTTTTGTCTTACAGTATAAGACAGCCAATGTGGAACTGCACTGCTAATGACAAAAAAAAAAAAAAATCCACGGAGAAAAGATATCTTTGTTTACTTTTTAAAGACAGAGTCTCCTTATCTTGCCCATTTTACTGATGGGGAAACTGAGGTAAATTATGTACCCGAGATGGCAGTTACAACTGGGATCTAATATGCTTAAGTCCAATACTTACACCAGGGTCCACTAGTTGTTACTTAATCTCTAAATCATTTAGATTATTTTAGGCTTATCACTCTCTGATTCAAAAATATGCTACTTGTTATCTTCGGTAAAACTCACTTAAAATCTATCTGGGCCTCAGCTGTCTCATCTGTAAAATGCTGGACTAGATGGCCTCTGAGATACTTCACAACTCTAAACCCATGATCCTACAATTCCTAGCCGGGACAGTATATCTCCTTTCTCTCCTCGAAAATGAATGTTTTGCTACAACTGTATAGATTCTGTCTGGCAAACTAACACCCTGTCGGGATGAACTACTCTCCCTGCACCTCTGACAGTGATATTCAAGAACTGAGTATAGGCTGACTGTGAATCAGTAATAAGTACTATTATAAAAATGGCTTATGTAATACGGGGGCATATTCAGAGGAGTAAGATACGCAAGCACGCCGAAGGAATCCTTCACATCTAATCTTAGCAGCAAGTCGGGATCTTATTTGGAATAAGATGTCTGCTTCGGGGCTCCCTCTCCTAAAAAAGGGAGAGATGAGTTGGAGTAAGTCCAAGATAGAGCTATTAAAATAACTTGATTTTCCAGAGAGCCTTTCTGCCTAAATGTGCAGGGTACTCTCTTACATCCATCATCTGGTTTGTCCTCAAAACATCACCACAAGGTGCTTTTTGCTGAGCCTCATAAATGAGACTCTGTTGCCCATCCTCCTAACTTTACACTATCTACCCACCATTTATGGAATACACTCCCTTCCATCCCACCACCTTTAGAATAAACACCAAGGTTGCTTCAGAGCCTGTCAGCTAAATGCCTTTCCTGCTCCTCTGAACTGCTGGTAAACACCTCCCAAAATTACAATAGATTTATTTTGTGCACATTTGTATGTGAGATTTTCTCTAACAGACGGGAAAGGCTCTGAAGGACGGTTTGGTTTCTTTGTATACCTACTGCCCAGAGCATAAGAGGTGGTTAATAAATGTAATGGCTTGAGGAAGAGAAATATATGATTAACTCCTCCTCATACAGACATGGGAAGGTCTTAACATAGGACCAAGATTGCACAATGAGTAAAGAATTACAAAAACTAAAGTTAAATTTCCTGATTTTCAGGGGAGTCCTTCACCCATTCTGCCAAGTAAATCATCTCTTGAAGCCTTTTCCCACTCTGTGATCTAACAAGACCTTTCAGAATATGGGACATGCTTATTCTCTGTTCGGGAAATAAAAAAAGCCAAGAAATCCTGTCCATTAAATGATTTTTTTTTTCCCTTGGGGAAAAGTTAATAACTCAGATCCCAGAGCCTAGGTAGGTACAGAGTTACTTGAAATGTCTCTTCCAAAACACCTGGGCAAATTGAACAATTTCAGAAAGGTCTTCTCACAGTATTGTTAGCATATTGTTTAAAAGCAACCCTTACACCAATACTTTCACAGCTACCTTCAGGCAGAAACTGAGTCAGTGCTGTCAAAAACAGGATGTGCCAAGTACTAACAGACAACTTGTATAAAGTGCCAAAAAATGGGCTGCCAAATAATTCATTGACAAAATGTTGTCTAACTCTTCTGCAGGGGCTGCCAGGACTTCTCCAAAGAAGGCTGGCTGACCACTTGTCAGGGATGCTGTAGGAGGGGCCCTTCTTCAGAAACAGGATAGACTAGGATCCCAAAGTCTGTGACTCTGTGCATAAAATCATGGGATACTGACTTTTTAAATCAGCCTGGCTTCTAATCCCCACCTCCCTTCAAACATCCTATAGGACAAGCATTTTTCTGTCCTCCCAAATGCCCGTTCTCCTTGGAATTAGTTTGAATTTATCATGTGTATATTTTATATTTCTTGACATCTCTACATCTTGCTTGCTCCTATAGAATGTAAATCCCTTGAAAACATATCATTTGGGTTTTTTCTTTACATTCCCAGTGCTAGGCACATAGTGTTGTTTAGTGATTTCAGTTCTATCCAACTTTTCATGACACCACTTGAGGTTTTCTTGGCAAAGATCCTAGAATGGTTTGGCATTCCCTTCTCCAGCTCATTTTACAGATGAGGAAACTGAGGCAAACAGCGTGAAGTGACTTGCCAAGGGTCACTCACCTAGTAAGTGTCCGAGGCCAGATTTGAACTCAAGAAGAGGAGTCTTCCTGATTCCAGGTTTGGCATACAATTTACTGTACCACCATAGTAGGCAGCAATAAATACTTGTTGACTAATTTCTCTAAAATCAAATCATTTTTCCCCAGAGTAAGAAATAAAATTTTCTGCATATTTTTATTTTGGTTAACTTAGTACAGTTTTGTTTTTGTTTTTTATTATCGTTGAGGGGAAAGGCAAGTGAGTAATGAGTCTTTCCAGAGCCTCAATAATCGCAAAGCTGACCTAGTAGAAGACTTAGCAGACTTAAAAGCTGAGTATCTAACAAGAGGCATTTCAGGAAAGAAAAAAACAACACTTAATTTGGAGTCAGAGGTCCCAGGTTCAACCTTCACATGGGCCACTTTTGTCACCTGGGCAGATTTGGGAACATCATTTAACCTGTCTGACCCTGAGTTTCCTCATCTATAAAATAAGGGAGTGAGACCAGCCCTGGTTTCAAATCCTACCTAGCTGATCCTGGGCAAGTCTCTGAGACTCTTTGAGCTTCAGTATCCCCAACTGTAAAATTATGGGGTTGGACCCAATGACTTCAGTGACCTAACTCTGAACATATGGGCCTATAATCTGTTTTCAAGGATCAAGAGTCATAAGTAAGGGTGATCATTGGAATTAATTTCACTTGAGTTGCTTTTCAGTATTGATTTCACTTACATTATTATAGTCTTTATATATACTCTTTCCTAGTTCTGCATCAATTTGTTCAAGTCAGGAAGGATCCATTTTTAATGCAAGTCAATTAGCATTTATTAAGTACCCACTATGCATCAGGTACTGTACCGAGCAATGGGGATACTGAGAAAGGCACACAACAATCCTTGCTCTAAGGAGTCTAAGAGATAATAACTTCTGAACAGGAGGAGCTGCACATGACTGTTTATTCCTTACCTGCTACTCTTGTCATTCATCATCTATTTCTTATCCTCTTTCTTAAAATAATGTAAAATATCCTTTAAAAAAAAAAAGGCAATCAGGGTTAAGTGACTTGCCCAGAGTCACACAGCTAGTAAGTGCCTGAAGCTGGATTTGAACTCAGTTCCTCCTGACTCCAGGGCTAGTCTCCTATCCACTACATCACCTAGCTGCCCAAATATAAAACAGCTTAACTTTCCCATATATTCTTTCCCATGGGTTCCACTGCTGCCGCTCTACCCTTCATAGTCAAACACCAGAGACTATGCCAGGAAGGAATTGCCACTTTTCACCTGACTCTCCAGTCCTCCTTGTAACCTACCCATTTTCTCTCACTAGCACTAAAAATTTTATAATCAAACCATGGAACTATTGCTTCTAGAGAGGCCATGTCAGCAGACTGCCTCTTGGTTCCACTCGCCATTTTTATGACTTTCCAGTTCATAACTTCCTTCTCCAAATCACCACTCCACCATTAAAATATAAGCTCAATGAGGGCAGGAACTATGTCCCTTTCATATTTCTATCTCCAATGATTAACATTTGCCACATAAAAAGCACTTGAGAAATGCTTGTCATTCATTCATTCCTACATAACTCACCAAGACAAATTATTTTATCAATATCTATGGTAATTATTAGTACTCAACTTTTTCAAAGGAAACTAAAACAAAAACAATAATAAAATAATGAGAGCAAAATTGACAACTTTAATTGTGTTCCTCAAATTCCTCAAGCAAGTTAAATTAATAGCCTTCTCTCATCCCCTTATTTCTGGGTGACTATTTTCATAGAAAACTTACCCCAAAAGAAGACAGACAACTTAATATGTGTTCCTAAATATTCTCCATTCCCAAAACAACTACAAATAATGTCATCGAGAAAAAAGTCTTACTGGAAAGACTTACATGAACTGATGTTGAGTGAAGTGAGAAGAACCAGTAGAATATTGTACACAGTAAGAGCAACATTATGTGATGACCAACTATGATTGACTTAGCTTTTCTCAGAAATACAACAATCCAAGACAATTCCAAAAGACTCATCATGGAAAACATTATCCATATCAGAGAAAGAACTGTGGAGTCTGAAGGTAGATCAATGCACACGACTTTCACTTTTTTGGTTGTTTTTCATGGCTTTCTCCTTTTTTCTCTTTCTTCTCTCACAACATGCCTAATGTAGAAATATGTTTACATGATTACACATGCATAACCCATATCAGATTGCTGACTTGTGGAGAGAGGATGGGAAAGAAGGAGAAAGAAAAAAAATTTGGAACTCAAAATCTTACAAAAATGAATGTTCAAAATTATCTTTACATGTAATTAGAAAAAATAAAATACTATTTTACCTCCAAATTTTTTTTAAAAGGTTTGGAGTAAATGCTTTCTGAGTTGGGATACTTATTTTTCATTGCCCACCCCAAAGTAAACCCAGAGTGACAGCATGTTTTAAGGAACTTACATAACTAAACTACGATAACTTACTAGAAAAGATGGAAGAAAATGAGATGAGTTATTTATAGTCCCTTTCTATTGCCAGAGAAAATAGCTGAAATGCTGGAAAAGCCTTAAGGCTATTTAAACTCAACTGAGAAACTTCTGTGCTATGAGTTAATGCTTATTGGCAGTGACTAAGAAAGGGCATGGTGTCATGGGAAAAGCAGTGGTTTGGGTATCAGAAGATCTGAATTCTGATCCTGACAGTGTTACTTGCCATCTACATGACCTTGAGTAATCACTCTAGCTCACTGGACCTCAGTTTCCTCATCTGTAAACTAAGGAAATTGAACTAGTCACTGCTAGTTCTAAATGCTATTAAGTACAAGTAAATGAATCAATGAATAATAAAGGTGTTAAATGTTTAAATGACTCAAAAGTTAGGAATGAAGCACTAGAAAATTCTAAAACACCGATTCCAAAAACATTTATAGAATATCTACTACTGAGCCCAACTGGTCATTCGTATACTTATAAATCCCTGAAAATAAATCAGCATTTTTAGAAAGAGAGTAACTCAGCAGGTTTTACAAGGTAACATTGCCAGTATTGAAACATTCTTCAGGAGATGTCTGGGATCTAAGAAAATTCTGAAAGACTCATGAAGGAAAATGCTATCCATGTCCAGAGAATCATGGAGTCTGAATCAAAGCATATTATTGGCACTTTGGGGCTTGTTTTTTTCTTTCTCTTGGTTTTTCCCTTTTGTTCTGATTCTTCTTTCACAACATGACTAATGTGGAAATATGTTTAATATGATTGTACATGTATAGCCTATATGAGATTGCATGCCCTCTTGGGAAGGGGAGAGGGGAGGGAGGAAGAGGGAAAAACTTGAAACTCAAAATCTTATAAAAGTAAATGTTGAAAACTAAAATTAAATAAATAAATTTTTAAAAATAGGATCTCTCTGGGACCTCATTCGCCATAGTCTTCCTACCAGAGCCACAAGAAGAACATTCAACTGACTGGTAGGACCCCAACCCCTTTAACCTATGTACTTTACACTAGGGGGTGTAACCATGTAACAATCAATGAGTCTTAGAATCAGGAGTACACAGATATCTGGCTCAGAGAAGATGCAGAGGGAGGGGTAGAGATATGACTGTGACAATATATTCTACTTGCCTGAAGGAGAAACTGGAAATTTTTCTGGAGATAGTACCTATCATATTCTACAGCCACCAGAAATGAATTATGTGACTAATTGATCTTTGCCCCACAGAAGGGATGAAGAAATAAGCCTGTCCTTTCCTCAGCAAGATAGAAGACCGTGGAAATATCTGTGATGTGATATCATATACACAAGAGTTTCTTAGATAAAACAAATGGGTCTCACCTCAGATGCTTACTAGCTGTGTGATTTTGAGAAAATCATTTCACCCAAGTTTCTATTTCCTTACAATGTAAGATGGGGACAATAATCCTTTATCCTCATCTATCCCATAGAGTTGTCTTAAGAAAAGCATTTTGAAAACCTTAAAGTGCTGTATAAATGTGCACAATTACTTTATAATAATAGAATAATGGTACGTACCTACAAGAACACCTCCTTTCCAATTCAATCCATGGGAAGCAGAGCCAAGATGGCAGAGAGAAGCCAACTGCATGAATGGTTCAATGCCAGGCTAACCTTTTCAATAACATCTTTTATAGGACATTTTCGTTTGATTCAACAAGTATTTATCTATCAGGTGCTTAGCATGCTGGCAACATTAGAGATGAGAAATTTAATGGGTAAAAGCATCAGGATATGATCCGAGTTTGAGCCCCCAACTCACCAAGTAACCACAGACAGGTCCATATTAGATCCATCTACTTCAGCACCCTCATTTTGCTAAATATTGCAGCAACATGGTGCCACAGATCTGGCACCAGAGAATCTGGGCTCTTATTATATTGTGGCCTTTATGTCCATAGGAAAACCATTCGACATCTCAGTTTCCTCATCTGTAAATTAATGGTGCCACACTAGGTGACTTCTGAAGACCTTCCTAGGAACACCTAGCACTGGGTTCAAATCCTGCCTCTGACACTTAGTAGTTGAATGACACTGGGGTAAGTCTTCATTTCTCTGAGCCTCAGTTTCCTCATTTGTAAAGTGAGAGAGTTGAACTATGTTGCCTCTATGGTCTCTTCTACCTCTCAGTCTTTTTAAGAGCTGAATCCATTATTCTAAACAACCTAGAAAGCAGTCATGTAAACTCACATTTCTATAGCATTTTAAGGTTTCCAAAGCATTGCATTCAGAGCAACCTTGTACAATAGGCTGTTGTTCAGCTGTTCAGTCACGTCCAACTCTCTGTGACCCTACCATGGGTTTTATTGGCAAAGATAGTGGAATGGATTGCCATTTCTTCCTCCAATGTGCCCCCATTTTTACAGATAAGGCAAATAGGGGTTAGATTACGTGTCCAGGGTCACACAGCTAGGAAGGGTCTAAGGCCAGATTTGAAGTTGGGAAGATGAGTCCTCTGACTCCAAGCCCAGCATTGTATCCATTGTGCCACCTAGCTGCCCATGTACAATAGGTAGGCACATCAAAACTGATGCCCAGAGAATGGCTTGCTCCAAAATTACATAGCTCACTAATGGCAGTGCGTTAGAGGAAAACCAAGGTCTTGACTCCCAATTCAGTATTCTTTATTACAATTCAGTTTTCATTCTACAATGCCTCTCAACTTCCCTACTGGGCACATTTAGACTTAAACTTTTTCTTCTTATCCAGTGTTTCCTTAATTTTCCACAGTATCGAGCTGTGAATGACCAATCTCACCCCACCTTAGAAATGAAATACACCCCTCCTTTCCTTATTGAGATGGAGGACTGTGTATGAAATTTTCCATATACTATCAGAGTGGTCACTTTAACCAATTATTTTTTTCTTCACGTTTTGTTATAATGGAATGTTCGGGGGGGTGCAGGGGGAAAGCAGTATCATATCCTGAAATGACTTTCCTGTCAAAATAAGAGGCATCAGCAAATTAAGAGTAAATAAAACGAATTCCATAAATACCCTGCGTTCTTGAAGTCATGGAGAACGTGCTTTTTGGATAAGGTTTCCCAGAGTAACTGCTCTGGCTTACAGCAGTTTCTGAGTCACCTCCCTTCCCACCTCCACAGTTCTCCAGTCCAGAGACAGCCAAGCCTGAAAACTGTATAGAGAAAAAGTATCTTCTTCTTAGAATTTTATTTCTCTATTTCTCAGGATAACAATTTAAAATTATCCTATGGCAAAATCTGGGCTTGAGTGGAAATGATATATGCAGTGTGACTGATATCTATGAGCAGCCCCTACTAAATTAAAAGAATCAGCATTCAGCCTGATGACCAAGCCAAATTTCTTCTCTCCAGCTGTCCCTTAAAACACAAAAAGCATGAAATTGTTCATAATGAAAAGCCCCATCCCCTTAAAGGTCCTCTCAAACAAACATCTCCTAGGTCTATGACATAAATAATTCAACATGTCAGCAAGTTGTCCTCTGAAGATTAATATCAAGGAAGCAGTAAAATTAAGCTTGCCACCATCCTGGGGGACAGAGACCAAATCAAAGAGTAGCCTCTTTTAGGGAGGAATTTTAAGCCTGGAATAAAAGCGAGCTAACATTTGTATAGCTCAGTAAGGTTTACAAAGTGCTTTACAAACATTATCTCATTTTAGTTCCCAACAACCCTGAGTGGCAGATGTTTTTCCTTCTGTTTTACCAATGAGTCAGTTAAGTGACTTGCCCTGGATTACACAGTTAGTACACGTCAGAAGTTGGATTTGAATTCAGTCCTGACTCTAGGTCCAGCACTCTATCCACTGTGCTACCTAATTGTCTGAGGATCTGGAGACTTTTAATATACATACATATACACATGTGTGTACACACACATATATATGCATATGCGGATATACACTCATATATACACATATTTACATTACTGTATTGGCTTCCCTTGAAATCTTAATATTTTTTGCATTTAAAACTATTATTCTGAAAAGGGATCCATAGGCTTCACCACACCACCACAAAGGAGTCCATACCACCAAAAAAAAAAAAAAAAAAAAGAGAGAGAGAGAGAGGTCAAGTAGCCCTGGCATAGAAAGTGAGATTTTCCAGATGCCCCAACAAGGTAAAATGACCTGCCCATAGAATCAAAGGAAGCAAGTCATGGGCGACAAAAACAAGTCATCCCAGTTCCCCAGTGCAGCATTCCTGCTTCCATCATGCTGCTTCTCAACTTCATCATTCTGTTTTGAAAATTGTTATCCCATATTGTACAAAGTAACAGCAATATTGTGCAGAGATCAACTATGATAGACTTAGCTGTTCTCAGCAATAAAAAATGATCCAAGATAATTCTGAAGAACTCATGATGGAAAATGCTATCCACATCCAAAGAAAGAACTATAGAGTTTGAATGAAGATCAAAGCTACTGTTTTCACTTTTTTTGTCATGGTTTTTCCCTTTTGTTCTGTTTCTTCTTTCACAATATGGCTAATGTGGAAATATGTTTAACATGATGGCACACATATAACCTATATCACATTGTTTGTCATCTTGGGGAGTGGGGAAGGGAGAGGGAGAGAGAGGAAAAATTTGGAACTCAAAAATCTTATAAAAAATGAATGTTGAAAACTATCTTTACAAGTAATTGGAAAAAATTACTATGTCATATACACACAAAAAGGAAATTGATGTTTCAACAACCTATTACTAAACAACCAGGGCATACACAATGTGTATCTTGGTTTAAGAGGACTTTAGCTTTCATAAAAGCCAAGCTGTTGGTCACTGAGGAAACAAGTACAACCTCCAGGTGGTCCTAGTCAAAAGCAAGGGATGGAAAAGGCAAAGAGAATTTAGAACACAATATTATGAATGGGGATTGAGCAAAAAATAAAAAGGAGTCAGATGGCAAATGAGATGACCCCATGAGCTTCATTTTACCAGGCAGGACTGTGCTGAATTGAATACAAACAGGATTATATAATTATATAATCTGACCAGGAAATGCCCAAGACCCAGTCAACTCTCTACCATCACCATCAGAAGTAGTGTATTTACATAACAGATTTAAAGTTAGAAGGGGGGAGGGAGAGAGACAGAGATGGGGGGGGAAGAGAAGAGAAAGAAAGAAAAAGAGAAAGGGGAGAAGAGAAAGAGAGAGAAAGAGAGGGGAGAGAGGAAGGAAGAGAGGAAGAAGGGAGAGAGGGAAGAAAGGAGGGTGGGAGGAAGGGAGGGAAGAAAGGAGAGAGGGAAGAAAGGAGGGAGGAAGGGAGGGAGGGACGAAGGAAAGAAGGACGGAAGGATGGATGGAAGGAAGGAAGGAAGGAAGGAAGGAAGGAAGGAAGGAAGGAAGGAAAGAAGGAAGGAAGGATGGATGGAAGGAAGGAAAGGAGGGAGGGAGGAAGAAGGAAGGAAGGAAATATTTAATTAAAAAGTATGACCTCAGGTAAATTAGAAATGTAAATGGAACAGAGTTCACAGATCTCAGTCAGTTGGTCATTGGGACATAAACATTTTCAACCACAGAAATGCAATTTTTCACACTCAACTTCTAGTTTGTTGCCCTTATCCATGCTTCCATTTAACCATGACGATGACTTGAAAAGAAGTTGGTCCTTAGCCAACCCATGTGGGTAGCCAAGTGTGTGGAGGGGTTGGTGGAAGAGAGAGACTGCTTAGATACCACAGCATTTGTTTCAGCAACTCCTATCTGGAACCATCTCCTGGTGGGCATTATCCCAATACAACATAAGCCAGGAAGCACACACTACCCAGATGTGCTCAGCTCTCTCTCTTTGCCCATATTTCATTCCAAAAATGCAATCTCATCACAAGAATCACAATCTCATCTGGCAATAGCAACACTCTTCCTATGCCCTCAAGAAATGGAAAGATCTGAAAAGGAAGGTTGGTAAGACATATAATGCCCAGTACTCCAAGCAGCTGACATTAGACTGTGAGTCAATTACCAGAATGGAAGACATCTAACCCCAATAGGATTTGTGAGAACAATGAGCCACATTTTATTGAAATGCTCTGTTTATACCAATCTTTCCCTTCTTGTCATACTCTCTAGAGTGAAATGCATTTGCAATCCAAAAGCACGAATACAACAAAAGCTCTGTAGCAACAGCTATAAACCCATCAAGGGTATTGTTTTTAAAAAGCAATTTTGGGCCAGAATCATAATTTCCACCTGCACCCACAGATGAGGGTATGTAATCAGGCACACAATGATTACTTTTTATGCTGTAATCTGTAGTTCTTTATGGCAAGCAATATAGTTGTGGGCTTAGGTTTTTGTTTTTTGCATTCCACAGTACATTCATAAAAACTACAGCTAGAAGTCTCATTCATTCCTACCTATTGAACTTATTTTCAAATATTCATGGGAATTGGTCAAGCCCCCAAATTTACCACCTGTTTTAAAATTAAATTAAAAGTGGAAAAAGTTTGTTAAAGTGCTCTTGAAACTACTGTGTGAAAAGCTGTTGACTGTCACAGCTATGATCATGAAGAAAAGCTTGTTACAGTTGCTGTGTTTTTTCAATCTACGTTAGCCAACAGCAGAACAAGGTCACAATATTTAATGTATTTCCAGCCCACAGGACAAGGATTTTCAATTGCTTTTTTTTTTTAAACACACAGTTCTTTTCTTCATTCTGATTCTTACTGGAAAATGAAAAAACAGTCATTCTTCCACAGTAATCATATTGTGATCTTTATTTATCCTTTTGTTAGAAAACCACCTTCAGAGAACAAGGAACAATATGGCAATAAACTCAAGCAGTCATACAAGCAGTAGATACTGCTTATTTTCTCTAGGTGATAGAGAAACCAATTACAGTAGGACTTTGAGCCATCTACAATGTCAGGCTGAAAATGAGTATCAATTGAACATCGAGTTTACTGAAAGTTTTCACATTTTTCTCCTCTGACTGAACTTGGTCAGATTTTTAGCAATTTTGGGAAGTAAAGCAGTACAAACAATGGCTTTAATTTTATTTTCCTGTTCTGAGCTTACACTTGACACTGGATTTGGGAGGGGGGGGGGGTGGTTCTTACTGCTTATATATCCCACTGTGGGAAAATGTTCAACTGGTTTTTCATGGTATGGAACCTCCACCACATATTTGAAGATGGAAAACATTCCATCAGAGATTTCAAATCAGAAATATCATGCCAACCTTCTTCCCAAGGCTCAGATGCATTTATAAGAGTCTGGTGATCATTTGAATGCAATTTCACATTTGTTTTCTCTTTTCTTGAGGGGGGGGGGGTGGAGTGGGGGCAGGGCACACATTGAAATGTGAATGCTAAAACCAGCTACAATCCTGAGTCCACACAACACAAAAGAGTCTCAAAGCACCATTTTTCCAATGAGTGGTTCTGGTAGCAACACAGCCAAGTGGATTCCAAAAGGGAGTCACTTCTGTGTGTTTATACAAAGCATTCGATTCTATTAAATAATCTATAGAAAGTAACACTACATGAGAAGAGGGCAAGTCTAATAACCACTAACAAGTAATTCCATCAGTCTTCAAATCTTCATTTGTAAACAAAGTTCTTCCAGGAGTTCTACAAACGTCTGGTGACTGACTGATAACCATCCAGAAGGTTGTCTCAAGGGCCAGGTGAGACTCTAATGGATGTGTGGGGTTTGGATGTTTCCTCCCCAACCCATCCATGCCTATGTGACTCTCAATCATGTCCTCCTATGAGCTCACCACAAAAGGGTCCATCCGACAGACTTCCTTTCAAAGATGATAGCGGTCAAATAATTCATAAGAAAGAAACCCAAGGAAGTTAATTAACTGTAAAGTTCGAATTATTCACTTGCATACATTCTCCATAGAGCTTATAAATTTACTATGCATTTGCCTTCCTCCCTTATCGTAATTTCAATAAGCATTTCGTTTAATTTATAAGCATTTGATTTTATTTATAATGAATTAAGAGCTGGCCTTGAAGCCAGGAAGTCTGAAGTTCCTACCCAGTCTCAAACACTTACACTCCTAGCTCAAACACTAACCTGTCTCAGCCTCAGTTTCTCCACCTGTAAAATAGAGACCATTAGAGTACCTACCTCCCAGAGCTCTGGAGAAGAACAAATGAGATAATACTTGTATAGTACTTTGCAAACTTTAAAGTACTTTATAAAATGCTAGCTATTAGCTTTTATCAGGGAAACTTACATGAAGCCCAAGATTACTGCTTACAGACTGATATTGTAAGGAATTTTCTTGTTAGAGAGACAGAGAAGACGAGATTAGAATTTCAACTCTTCTGCTTACTACCTGTATGCAGCTAATGGCAACTCTGGACATTTTAAAAAATTCATCCTCATCTAGGGAAATTTGATTTCTAGCATGAAATCTTGTTTCTGTTTGAGTTCCTTACAGATGCATCCTGTCCTGGTGGATAGGGTATTGAACTTGGGAGTCCAAAAAAACATGGGCCTGGAAGTTTCCAGATTACTAAGGGTATGGTTCCCTCCCACACTCATTTCCAATTTCCCCCACTCCTCACCTGCCGCCTCCATCTGTGTGTTTAGCCTAAACTGCCCTAACCCTAAGTGTTCTGGGTACCACAATGAGGACTTTAGGGACTCACTCTTAACTGATTTTTTTTCTTCTGTTCATTTGTCTGTATACTGACCAAATACAGCCATTACAAAGTTTGAGAGACAGTCAGATGGAGGATTAGGGGTAGCCACTCAGCTGAACTCTCCCAATATTCCCCTCCAAACAACTTTAAAATAATGCCTCAAATCAAATTTTGGAGCAGCAGAGCCAATAAAAGATCAGGGTGAGACATTTTTCCAGCCTAAGAAAACTTAAGAGATTGGCAGGAAAAGTCTGTAGCATCATCGGAAAGGTCCCTCTGGAGCCCACACAGGCAGCCAACACAGCAGTAGCTTTGGGAGCTCTCAGCCCAGAGATGGTAAGGTCTCCAAATACCTGGTCAGAGATTGATGGCACTGGGTACAGATGGTGCTGATTGGTAACTCTGTTACCCGTATAAAGTGGGAGCAAAAGAGAGAATTTGAAACACAAAAATTTAAAAGAAAATAATGCTTAAAATAAATAAATATTTTTTAAAGAAGAGAAGACATGGGTTTGAAGTCTTCCTCCAAAACATACTAGTTATGAGGACCTAAGCAAGTTCTCTAAGTACCCTGTGCCTCAGTTTCCCCAAAGGAGGGTGCTGAATTCAGTGACTTCTAAATCTACATGGCTCCTATAATGGCAACCAACATCTTCTCTATGAAAAAATTCAAAGTCTGGGGATTGGGAGCTACAAAACAGGATGTATCCTCCTCATTCAGTACGAAACTTGGGAGGGGGGAAATAAATGAGATTGCCCCACCTCAAAGGGCAGTTGTGAAGCAAGTGACTATAATGGAAACTAGAGGGACAGTCCAGGCTATCACAGTGAGGAAAGAGGAAAACCTCAGAAGAATTCAGGGGCAAAAGCAGTCAAATTAATCTTCAGTAGACTATGACTTCTTCCCTTCACTTCCCTTTTCTATAAAAATGTGTCTGCCTTTTTTACACATATGTGTGTGTGTATAAAAATATTTCTGCCTTCTACTAAAAATTTCTTCATTCCCTATTTTCTTTGCCTCAGTTCTCACTCCTCTCTAGTTCTCTTATATGGGACTAGTCTCTTCAAGAGATTTGTGACTCAGATGACATTTGGATATTTCCCTCTGATTTGGAATATAACCCTTGCAATACTTGTTCTGTGCAGTTTTCATCTTTGTTTTCCCAAAAATCTAGCCCAAGATGTTGAAACCAGAGTAATGGTAGGGCTGTCTATCTACTGTCTCTTCTTTCCTTGTGACATCTTGCCACATTTCCATTCAGATGAGACAAGAACTGGTCCTGGGATTTCGATGGTCTAGTGAACTCCCTCTTCTGTGATGGGTTAGCACCTTCTAGGCAGCTTAAAGAGGCTCACAAAGCCAATGTGTGTCAGAATTAGGATTTGAATCCAAATCCTTCTGACTTCAAAGCCAGCTCTCTGTTCAACTGTCACAGCTGTCTTTTCAATCAAATAAATGTTTAATGACATGTTTTATACCATCTCATGCATACTATCATTAATGCTCATCACGTAGCTTTCCAGTGCCCACCTGAGTACTTATCATTTTGATTCTCTGAAGATTCTGACATTCCATAGCCTTCAGCCACAAGGCATCATGGGTAGAATACTAATGTTTAAAAGATGGGCTTTTGTGAGAGTATGCTGCAAAGGATCACTAAAAACATTGTTCAGTTTCCCAAATGTGATCAAATTCTACCTCTTCCCTGCCCCTCCCACAAGTCTGTGCCCAGTTCATCTCATATCTGCGGTACCTGTCCAAAAATTCTACATATTGCTAAACTATATGACCATATAGTTGGATCATCATAATCAGAGCAATATGCAAATTTAAATGTTTTATTGATGCCTTTTAAATGATGATAATTTTCTACTAAATCTCCTTTAGTTAATGGAGCTAAGTGGGATTTCTGCAGAAAGCCATGGGAAAGCTAATGTGGGGTGTACCAACCTATCAACTGAGAAGGAGCAGCTGCCCAAAAGACAACATCCCCAGGACTCTGCTTCCTGCTTTGTTGTCTCAAAGCCAGTTCAAGTTTTTGGCCATTGTATTCAAAGCCTTGAACTGGACAGGTCCCAAATAGCCAAGAAACCATCTGTCCCTGGATTCGACCCATCACAAACTATGCTCTCCGACAGCTGTTGACCCTCCCTAGCCACCTTTTATGATCACAATCATCAGGATGAGCAAAGGCCTCTTAAACTGAGACCCTCTTGGGTTAGACTCTTGGACGTACCTTTAGTGCAGGGGTTCTTAACCTGAAGCCCTTATGTATCTCTATATTGCTTTAAGGAGGTCCATGAACTTGGATGAGGAAAAATGCATCTTTATTTTCACTAACTTCTAACTAAAATTTAGTATTTCCTTCAATTATACTTTTAGGGGAAAAAATATTTTGAGAAGAGGTCCATATGTTTTACTAGATTGCCAAAGGGGTACACAACACATTTTTTAAAAGTTTGCAGCAGGGAATAACCATTTTATAGCACATACACCATTTATTTACCATGCTAAGCATTTTTAACAAATATTATCTCATTTTATCCTCACAACTCTGGGAGGCAGATGTTATTAGACAGAGAGAGGTTAAGTGACTTGCCCAGGGTAACACAACTAGTTAATGTCTAAGGCTGAATTTGAACTGAGGGCTTAACTCTGAGTTCAGCACTGGAAACACTATGCCACCAACTGCTATTGAGATATATATTATCTACCTGACAAAATCCATCACCCCTTTTAAATCAAGCACACTGTAGATCTGAGATCCACTGTCTCCTCACATCAACTATGATTGTCTACCATCTTTAGAAAAAAAAGCATGTACTTTTTACAGAATCAAGGAGCTGCATTCTTTCTCCTTGTTATGTTTATCCTTTGATTCTACAATAGGCGCTTTTCAAGCCCAATCACTCAGATTCCACAAAGCCCATGAAGGAAGAAAAGCAGGCTCAGCACTCTGAAATCAGAAAGTAGCAGGATCACAGACTCGCTTCTGAGTTGACACAATCCAGAACAAGCCTCAGCACTCACTCACACTGTACGGGCCATGCTGCAATTGTGCTATATATATGGAGAGAAAACTCAAACAAGCTGCATCTGCATCTTTTGTATAGAAGCAAAAAATAAACTGAAAATGAATTTTAATTTCATGAACTGAAACCACCTGCACATCAAGCGGTATCAGCATAAAAACTGTCCTGGAAATTTACACGAAAGGAAGGGAAGTTGGCACTCATCTGACAAGTCTGTAATACAGATGTCAGAGCAGCTGTGCACAAGCCAGAGGGCTCAAGTGAATTACATCCCTGGCAAGGTTATATGTTTGTCTCTCCTAGCCCTGAATTTGTGTGTGTGCATGTGTGTGTGTGTGTGTGTGTATGTGTGCGTGTGTGAAAGAGAGAGAGAGAGAGAATGAGAATGAGTGAGAGTGTGAGTGTGTGCGAGTGTGTGTATGAGTATGTGTGTGTTTAGTGGAGGCAGAGAAGCAAAAAAAGAAGAAAACATTTCCATTTTAAATACTACAGTGGAGGGACAGACGAACATTCTCAAACCCCATACAGCTGTTAAAATCACAGCGTAGGCTAAAGAAAGAAGTCTATCAAAAACTGCTTTCTCTTCACCCATCCAAAACGCATACTGTTTAAACCTTTAAAATCTGATCTTGGTTGTCTCCTTGTGGGAACTCACTTAGCAAACATTTAACTTCTATTGTGGTGAATTTTGTTAGGTTTTACATTTTTAAAATGATAAAAACAAGACTTCCCTTCAGTTAGCAGGAGGAGTGATAGTAGTTATTGTGGTCACGATGCCGGGAGTGGTTTGTCAACTCACATTCATTAATGCTAGTTAGCATTGGCTAGCTGCAGAGGTAGCTAGATGGTGACAGTGGATAAAGTGTCAGGCCTGGGGTTGTGAAGCCCTGAGCTGAAATCTGACCACAGATATATTTACTAGGTGTATGACCCTGGACAACATTTCTCCTCTGCTTGCCTCATCTGTAAATGGAGATAACATCACCTACCTTCCAAGTTTGTTGTGCAAATTCAGAGATAATGTTTATAAAGGGCTTTCCAAACCTTAAAATCCTATATAAATATTAATATAGTTATTTCATATCCCAGCTTTCCCAGTCTTGGATTCAGGGGGTGGGCATAAGAAATTAAATGAGAATTTTTTCGTGGAAGTCCCAGACAATACACGAAGGTCAATAGATCACACAAAGTTAAGAAATTCAGATATGCATAAAATATACATATGGTATTGTATAATACCAATATATTTTATCTTTTAATATCATAATAATTCAGACTTCTTCTGTGGTGTGATTTATCCTCACAGCCCTGGGAGGCAGATGTTTTTAGTCAGACAGAGGTTAAGAGATTTGCCCTGAGTGACACAGCAAGTTAGTGTCTCAGGCTGAATTTGAACTGAGGTCTTAACTCTGAACGCAGCACTTGAAACACTACACCACCAACTGCTATCAAGATATACATTATCCACCTGACAAAAATCGTCGCCCCTTTTAAACCAGGAGTACTTGAAGACCAAGATCCACTTTGTTACTCAGATTTTCCACATCACTGGAGCACCAAGCCCTTAACCCCTAAGATGTGGAAGGGATGTACTGTTGTTATGCACCTACCATGGAAAGCACTATGTGAAGTGCTAAGAATGCAAAAAAAGGGTAAAAACAGTCTCCACTCTCAAGGAGCCCACCACCTAAGGGGGAGGCAACAGAGAAACAGCCTATCTACAAACAAGATATAGGCAAGACAAGGCACACAGTGGGAAGGCACTCAGATAAATGAGGACTACAGGTATTTTGAAGAAGGTGGGACTTTAGCTGAGACACAAGGAAAGCCAGGGAAGCTTGGTGGGGGTGAGCAAGGAGGCAATTCTACTTATGGGGGGGGTGGGGGGAGTGGGAGACAATCAGTGAAAAAGCCCAGAGTCTGGAGATAGAATATCTTATGTACATAAGACCAAGGTGACTAGTCACCAGTTTCTTTATTAGGGGCTCAAATCAATTCCCCAGTCCTGTTTGTGGTTGCTTCTTTTGACAGGAACTTACAATTATATTGTCAAGTCCAATTAGCATGAATCATTTGCCAGGCATGGTGCTAAGTGCTAGGCATACAAAGAAAGACAAAATATAGTCCCTGCCCTCAAGGGGCTTGCAGTCTAAGTAGCAGCAGGAGCAAATCAGAGACACAATTCAGAATCACCTGAGACCATGTCTAGCATTTTATTCATGATACTTTTGTGCCTACACATTAGCCATTGTTGCAACTTGCCATCGATTAATATGTTAAATTGCTGGCATCAGAAGGAAGGAAAAATTAAAGTGGTAAGCCTGAATACTTAACCACAGAGACAGTTAAGTATTAAGACAGAAGGGGTGGCTAGGTGGTACTGTGAATAGAGCACTGGCCCTGGAATCAGGAGGACCTGAATTCAAATCCAGCCTCAGACACTTAACATAAAACTAGCCATGTGACCTTGTGCAAAGTCACTTAACCCCAATTGCCCTCCCTTTCCCCCTCCAAAAAGAAAAAAAAAGTATTAAGACAGAAGTTGCAAAAGCTTCTCTTTTCCTTTAACACTAGGTAAAAGTGGGCATAGATCTTCATCCTGCTAGAGCTCAAAAAACTTATCTGTGAAATCAGAGGACTAGAAGACAAAGCCTATAGAGTCCTTCTCAGAATATTATTCCTAAATGCAGAAAATACATAGCATTGCAAAGAAAATCAATTATATTAAAACACAAATTATCAAAATGTTGTTAAGAATAAAAAAACAACCAAGCCCACAGACCTTGGATTAAAAGCCTTTGCACTAAGATGGATAGAGTGCTGAACTTGGAGTCAGGAGGTGTTTGTTGTTCAGTTGTTTCAGTGGAACAAAAGGGATCTTCGTGATCCCTTTTGGGGGTTTTCTTGGCAGAGACACAGGAGTGGTTTGCCATTTCCTTCTCTAGTTCATTTTACAGAGGAGGAAACTGAGGCAAACAGGGTTAAGTGACTTGCCCAGGGTCACACAGCTAATAAGTATCAGAGGCTAGATTTGAACTCAGGTCTTCCTGAATCCAGGCCCAGCACTCTTATCTACTGTACCACCAAGATGCCCTTGCCTGGCACACAGTAGGTGTTTAATAGTTGCTTTTCCATCCCCCAACAAGTCACTGAACCTATCAACCTCAGTTTCCTCATCTTTAAAATGGGGACAAAAGTAGCACCAACCTCACAGAACTGACAAGATTAAATGGGACAATATGGGTTAAATCTTAGCTGTAATTGCTCTCATCCCTTTCCACTATAACGCTCTCTTAGGTGCCTGCAATTCTGATGGTTGACTGCCCTCAGTCCTTGTTAATTCCTGTGATAAAGGGATCCACAAGGCCTGCCCACAGAAGCAAAGAAGAGGGAGAAGATGCGTAGGGCAGGGGATA
Organism: Pseudochirops corinnae; assembly: GCA_028646515.1. Classification (NCBI taxonomy): domain Eukaryota; kingdom Metazoa; phylum Chordata; class Mammalia; order Diprotodontia; family Pseudocheiridae; genus Pseudochirops; species Pseudochirops corinnae. The sequence goes on along the minus strand of CM053592.1, from coordinate 24,967,360 downwards.
GAGTTATCAAGTCAAAATAATAGATGTAGAAGACCATAAAATCTGATGCTATCATTTTACAAGAGAGATAACAGTCACTATCATTAATAATAATAAAGTTGGAGTGGCTAGTAGTGCAGTGAATAGAGCACCGGCCCTGGAGTCAGGAGGACCTGAGTTCAAATCCAGCCTGAGACACTTAACACTTACTAGCCGTGTGACCTTGGGCAAGTCACTTAACACCAACTGCCCTACTTCCTCCCCTCCAAAAAGACAAAAACAAACAATAAAGTTGACATTTTTATACCACTTAAAGTTTGCAAAATGCTTCACAAATATCACCTCATGCTATCCGTAAAACAACCGTGTGAGGTGAATGCTAATATTATTCCCATTTTACAGATAAAGAAATTGAAACTGAATAAGTTAAGTGACTTGCCCAGAGTCACACAGCTAGAAAAATGTCTGAAGCTAGATTTGAACTCAGGCCTTTGTGAGTGCAAGTTCAGTGCTCTCTACTATGGCACTTAACGATCTCCTTTTTAAACTTTATTTTCAGGTTTTCATTTGTCTCTAGAAATAACTTTATTTGCCTCAGTCTTGATCAAGCCACACTAAATTGTTGCAGCCTCCCTGAGCAGACATCTCCATGGGTTCCTAATAAGATTCGATTGTTTCAGGGCAAACAGCGGGGCACCACTTCAAAGGATCCCTAGAAAGCCCAGCAGATTAAGGCAAGAATGAATAAGACTGTGCCCACCGTCAAAATGAGCACTGACTAGGCGGTGATGTTCAGCGAGACTGTCATCTCCTGAAAAGAAATAACTAACAAGTCACCATCAAATGGTGAGGAAACTAAGGAAACATCTGTCACGAGAACTTCTAGTCCTACAGTTTGGGACTAAATTATTTCATTCCTCAAAAGCTGTTCTTTCTAGAATTAGAGAACTTTACTTTAGGTATCCACTTAAAATCTATATTAGAAAAGATAAACTTCTAAATGAACATTATATGGATGAAGATAATTTAATTGCTTTGGGGGGGGAGTGATTTGGACAGTACTGAAAACTCCAGGTGTGTGAACTCCCTCCGCCAATGTAGATTTAGACTCAAGTCTAAAATTACAGACATTGGGAACCTGCAGCCTGGAGCCCCAGGTAGCCCTCTAAGGTCCTCAGTTGGGACCCTTTGACTGACTTCTAAACTTCACAGAACAAATCCCTTTAATAAAAGGATTTGACTCAGTCAAAAGGCTGTACCCAAGGACCTAGAAGGCTTCATGTGGCCCCAGGGCTAGAGGTTTCCCACTCCTGGAAGAGTTCCTCCGGGACCTTGACTTGCCCAGAGGTCACCCAGCCAGTATGTGCCAAAAACAAGCTTAAACCTAGGTCTTGACTCCAAGGCTGGCTGTTTTTCACTATATCATTGTGCACTTTGTTTTTAGAATTAATCTGATCAATAAATGGTGGGCCAAACCTGCCAAACAATTTATACAACACAGTAAAGCCAAACGACTATGAGAGACTTAAAAACTCTGATCGATCAAGGACCAACCATTAGACAAAGAATATTCACAATCTTTTGATAGAAAGGTGAGGGGTTCAAAATACAAAATGAGACACATTTTTGAACATAGCCAATGTGGGAATTTGTTTTGCAGATTCAGTACAAGTGGGGGGTTTTCCCCTTCATTAGGGAGTAAAGGAGAAGACGTGAGAGAAAGAAAAAATAAATGCTTAATTTGAAAATATCTTAGAAAAACAATGCCTTTTGGATAGTTTCCAAATCTGGATACAGATATACACACACACACACACACACACACACACACACACACACACACACACACACAAAATAATAAATATATTTATTATAATAAAATAATAAGATAATAATTATCTCAATATAATAAAAATATACATGTTTGTTTATATACATATATATGTATGTATGTATAAAATATAATTGTCTAGACACATAAAATATAATTATATAAATATATATATGAAGTCAATGTTGTTGAGGCACTATTTATTGGTGTTACCTTGAAATAGCCCCACAATTCTGGATTTAATTTACAATTATGCAAAAAAAGTGACTAGACTGTACATATGCTTTAATCCAATAGTCTCACTAGTACCACAAACTCCTAAGGAAGACAAAGAGAAACAAATATTGAACATATCCCCAAATATTCATGGCAGCACTCTTCCGGGAGCAAAGATCTAGAAACATAGGGAATGCCCATCTACTAGAGAAAAGACTGTGGGGGTGGCTAGGTGGCACAGTGAATACAGCATCAGCCCTGGAGTCAGGAGGACCTGAGTTCAAATCTGGCCTCCGACACTTAATACTTACTAGCTGTGTGACCTTGGGCAAGTCACTTAACCCCAACTGTCCTCCCTTCCCCCCTCCAAAAAGACCCCCCCAAAATTGTGGTATATGAAAGCAATGGCATACTATTGTTCAGTAAGAAATGACTGATATGAGAAATTCAGAGAAATACAAGAATGTTTGTAACAACTAACTCAGGGAGAAAAGAGCAGAATTCAGAGAATAATTTAAATAATGACTATAACAATACAGGGTTGGGTGACTTTCTGGTCATTTATAACACGCAATTAATAGAGAATAGATGAATATAAATTATCACATAAAGATATCTACACTAATATTCCTTTTTCTGAATACAGTAAGGTCTCAAGAATACTTGGCCTAATTCTATCATCCTAAATGAATGAATTATGTTACTTGGCAGAGCAAAGCATCACACTGTAAGTCTGAAAAAGTAGGGCCTAAGGCCAAGTCTGAACTCAGTAGAAAATTAGCATCTGGACCCTTAAAGTCACCCTTATTTCTTACACGTTTGTATAGCCAACATGGGTTATTTACTACCCAATGTGAAAGTGTCCCAGAGAACACCACCAGATTGTGCAAGAAGGGTTATTCATTTCTGAGTATCTTAAAAAGCTACGTTAGAATAATTCAACAACCACTTGGTTTTACATGTGCTTGTAGTCTCTGACTACAGATAGGGAAACCTGAAAATGAAAATGGATTTTTTTTTTCCAAAAGAAAAAAATGCACTTTAAAAGCAAATTGTATTAATAAACCTTAGAGGCCTCCTGCCCTCCCGTTTCTGAGATTAATAAAATAATAATAATGATGATAGCAGCTAGCATGTATATAGTGTTTTTATGGTTTGCAGAATGCTTTACAAACATTATTTCATTTTATCTTCACAAAAACCCCAGGAGGTTAAGTGCTATTATTCCCATTTCACAGCTGAGTAAACTGAGGCAGGAACTGGTTAAGTAACTTGCTCAGGCTCACACAACTAACATCTGTGGCTGTATTTGAACTCAAGTCTCACTGAATCTAGGTCTGGGGCTCTATCCACTACACCACTCAGCTGCCTCAGTACTTGGTGTAGAGATGGCATACGTCTTAGAAAATTTTTCCAAAAAGAAGTAACTAATTCTAATTAGCATTGTAATTAGTTTGGGTAGAGCTCCAAACACTCATTTATTCCTTAATCTTCACCACAAATCCAAGAAGCAAGCACGATCATACATTTTTTGTATGACTAGAGAAAATTAACTGATGTCACATAGGTCTACAAGTACATTTCAGAGAGAGACTTCCAGATATAAAAACAGCAATTAGTGTTCAATTCCACCTTAAAAGGCACATTGATGAACCTGTTTTAATTTAAGACCACCATCAAAAAAGGGGGGGAAAAGATAAGCCAACTCCTCAAAGAGTTCTCTTCTATAAAGTCTATCATCTAAAACACCATGAAATACACTTTGCTAGGCGAAATGCAGTTTTTAAAAATTCCATCCAAATGCATCTGAGCTGGATTAAACTAATTTGATCAAGAAATCAGCAGAACACAGTCTAAGGTGATGCTAAGTACCAACATTGAGATTTGGGATCAGTCAGAACACTAACTGGTGTTCCCTTTCCGTTTTACTATCTGAATGCAAACACTGAGTGACCCAGCACTGCCCAATGGCTCTGGAGAGTAGTCTACCAAGCAGAAACGGCTGCAAATTCAAGAAACCACATGCAAATAAAGGAGAAAAGCTACCCAAAAGGGAAGTAAGAGTAGGAATAAAAATAGTGTGCTAGTAATAGGTCCTGATTAGTGTAAATAATAAATCTTCTGAAAGAGTCACATGTACTTGAATTCCCATTATTTCAAGTTATAATCATGTAAAATACGGTCATTGGTTCCAACCCAATTGAAATCTGCTGTACAAATTCCTAAAATGCAACCACTTTAGGAGCCCTGTTACTTACAATAATCAGAGTCTAGCTGTATTCCAAACTGTATGGTTAATAGATTTCACTCAAGTCACTTGGCAAACACAAAGCCTTCAGTTTTGAGTGCCTACTGCCTTTGGCCTCTCCAATTTCTCCATAGTTGTTCTCATACTTTCTAGCAGTCTTTCCCCAGATCCCTTTGGGTAACATCTCCATCTTTGCAAGTGACAATGGTTAATTGGTACTATCAATGCAACTCTAAAAAAACAATTCTCTCCCAAGCAAACTAGGTGCTTCCTGCCAACAACAGAAAATCTACCTTTTTCTTTATTAGATCAATTAGCGGCATGTACTCATTCCTTCTGAAAGATACCATCATGGTTACAGATGAAAATGTTGAATGCCGAAATCTTCTTTATAATTAAGAAAACATACATCTCTTGCCTGAGACATATTTTACAGTTCATCCTATTCACATAAGGATAAACTGAACATCAAGAGATTGTCTCCTAGCCCATCTTGCAAAGGTAGGTCCTCATCCCAATGAATAGACCACTGGGCCTAGAGTCAGGAAGACCTGAGTTCAAATCTAGCCTCAGACACTTAGCTTTATGATCCTGGACAAATTACTTAACCTTTACCTGCCTCAGTTTCCTTATCTGTAAAATCTGTAATAATAGCAACTATCTCCAAGGTCGTTGTGAGCACAAAATGGAATAATATTTGCACAGTGTCTGCCAAACCTTTTTTGTTTGGTTCTTTTTAATATATCTGTGTATGTGTGTATACACATATGTATTTATGTATGTATATATATATATATGTAATTTATTTTGTTAAATATGTCCCAATTACATATAAAATTTTTAACATCATTTTTTTTTTGAGTCCCAAATTCCTTCCCCCTGTCCTGCCCTACCCCTTGAGAAGGCAAGCAATGTGGTATGAATTACATATGTGACATCATCTGGCAAATCTTACATTCTACATAAATGCTAGCTATTGTCATCATTTTTATTGCAATCAATTTTAGGTTAACTTGACAAGAAACTTTTATAAAGCAAAAGGAACGTGAGAGAAAACTTTTCCTAAAGGATGTCAAAACTAGTTTTCCCAAGATTACTCACTGTACAGGAAACACAGTGTTTTGGAAGAGTCATATTCATTTGCATAGATTTTTCCCTGCTAGCAGATATCATAATGCTAAAATAGTGAGGCATGTCAGCATTTTGTCCTCATTTCATCATACCTACATAAATGAAACTAGATTTAATACAACTGCAATTATAGACTCACTAGGACATAATCCCCACTCCCCCAACACAAAATTCCCCTCCTTATTCTCTCTGCCCAATTAGGTAAAAGTAAATAGCAAACAATGTTAGAGTCTTTTTAGAGGCCAGTTGTGTTAAAAAAGAAAGGATGATTTTCTGGAGAAAAATAATCCCATATTTAATTCCTCAAAATTAGGATGATGGTAAGAAAATGAGAGATAGAGTAGAAAGGAAAATACAGAAGGGAGATAATAAAATTATATAATACATAAAAGAAAGTTAGTGTTGGATGGTGGAAAGAGTCAGCCTCAAGGTCAGGATGATCCAGGTTCAAGTAATGCCTTTTGACTCTGGACAAGTCACTTAACCTCTGAATGTCCCTTATGTTACCTTGCCCCCAGCAATTCTCTATGCCCTGGTATCTCTGGATTTTGGTTCTGACATTCCTGTGTATTTTAATTTGTATTTAAATTTGTAATTTAATTCATGAAGTGACAGGTGGATTCTTCCTATTTTCACTTTGCCCTCTGGTTCTAACAGATCTTCTCAGTTTTCATTATGTTTTCTTGAAATAGTGTCCAGACTTTGGGGAAGGAGGAAAGAGTCATGATTTCCAAGTAGTCAGAAATTCTTAGATTATCTCTCCTTGACCTGTTTTGCAGGTCAGTTTTTAACATATTGGGGTTTTTTTGAAAAATGTGTGATTTTGCTTTAATGTGTCTTACTGTCTCATGGAGACAGGGCTTTTTGTTTGACCTATTCTAATTTTCAAGTTCAAATCTTATTACGTAAGGTTTGCCACCATCCATTCCAAACCATTAAGTCCCCTCTATCTTCTCTAACCAGCATTTCCTTTATAAGTTTGTTTTGTAGCTCTTTTTTTCACTCTTTCCATGAAATCATGGGTAGAAACCAAAATTACATATATTTTTTAAACATGTAAGAAAAAAAATGTAACAGAAAGCAAGGTATGATTCCCTCCAAATGATTAAGGAAATTTAAAATGTCAATTCCATAAGCTCCATTCTCCTCCCTTTGTTAGACTTCTAAGAAAAAGGCTTAGTTCTAACTTCCATCCAAATATGGTCATTATTAAGAAGGTGGGACAAATAAATTCTCATATCACAAATGAATTGAGCAGCTAGGTGAGGCAGTAATAGAGTCCCAGACCAGGAGTCAGCAAGGCTCATCTTCCTGAGTCTAAATCTGGACTGAAACACTACCTCTGTGACCCTGATGAAGTCACTTAACCCTGGTTGCCTCAGTTTCCTCATCTGTAAAATGAGCTGGAGAAGGAAATGACAAACCACTCCAATATCTTTGCCAAGAAAACCCCAAATGGGGTCATGAAGAGTTGAAAACAACCGGAAAACCACTAAAAAACAACAAAATATCACAATAAAATCCACTGGCCAGAAGATCTGCCTCTGTGTAAGTGCTGTAAGAAATGATAGCTCTATCTGCCATACATGTATGAGCAAGAAAGCCAGTCTAGTTGAATTGTAGAATGAGAGAAAGGAAAATGTGTACAATGAGGCTGGAAAGGTAGGGAAGGAGGGCCAGGTTATGAAGGATTCTAAAAGTTGTAAGAGGAATGAATATAAATTATTTCCACACCTGAATCTTTTACTGTTCTTGATTATATCCTACGGTAACAAATGTCCATGACAAGTGTGTTTTTACTGTTTTACAACAATAAAATGCAAATTCATATGAAAAAAAAAAAAAAAAGAAATGATAGCTCTGTTCATCCAGAGGAATAGAGACTTCATCCTTGGGAATTGCTCTGTCTTGTGACATTCTTCTTTTAAAAGTGAGTGGGCTGGAGATATGATAAATAAATCTTTGGTCTAGATATGCTGTCATGAGTCATGAAGAATAATCAACCATAAAAATACACGGCCTCTTGTGGTATATTGGCCTCCCTTGCCATTAAATAACAGCTCAGCCCAGATTTCTGAGACTGCAAGTCTTTTATAGGTGCTGAGGGCTATGGGTAGCCCCATCAAGAGTCTAATCCTACAGAGAAAAGACCCCATGTCATTCCCACCCACCCACCCAATCAAAAGAATGAAAATGAAGCTAAATTATCTCCAGGCCCCAAAGTATGCCGAGCCCAGATAAGGGGACATGTAATTCTCGCAATATTCAATAAGATTTCAGTGGAAGATGTTCCCTTTCTTTAAAGTATAAAAAACAAATCTTATTTTCAGTCAATAGCAAACAACTATTAAGCATTTGCTCTACATAGAGCACTGGTCTGCATGCTGAGGCTGTAAAGACAAAAAAAGAAATTAAGTGGTCCCTACCTTCCAAGAGCTTACATTCTACCAGGGTGTAACAGTAATGTAATTTGACCCCTTTGTATTGGCAAAGCTAACAGGTACTTAGCACTTAGTAATTAACCAAGCTTCTATTAAAGAAACAGAAGGTATGAACCCCTGTTGCTGACTTTCCTGAAACAGGAAAAGGCTGAAACAGGAAGGAGCTAATGCCATGTGTGTATACAAGGAGAAGCCCCTGTTGGGTCAGACAGATAGATCTTCTTGGAGCCTGGTTCTGGAGGCTGAGGAAGAGAGGCCAAGGCTGGAGAGAATGACTTATTTTGAGAACCTGGATGAAGTGATTTTGATTCTGGGAACCACCTGAAACTTCTGCTGAGTCTGAGGGCCAGGCAGAGCTGCAGAAGACTGAAGAAGCAAGACTGTGGTGTCGGTATTTTGTCTGTTTGTGTCTTTGTTAAGCCTTGACTTCCTAAGGATAGAGACTGAAGGATTTAAGGTGGACTAGACACTGTGAGCTTCAGCATGGAACAGGAACAGCACAGAGAGCTGGACAAGAAGCTGGGAGCTGTCTGCCTTTGAACTCAGGTGACAGTTTGGTGAATCCAGGTAGGAGCTGGGACAATGGAAGGGGATCCAGGGAATGAGAGCCTACTTCGGGTCAAGATGAAGAGATCTCTCCATGGATACTGAGTAACAACTGATTGAAGTTGGATACTGAGTAACGACTGATTGAAGTTGCAACTTATTTGTGACTGAGGGGTGGATGGCCTGTGTATTTTACATTATCCCTTAAGAGAGTGCTGAGTACTGACTGATATTGTAACCTAGTGTGCCCCATGAGTGGAGAACTTTGACTTTTGTATTTTATGACCCTTAAGGAGGTAAGGATGATTGAATGATTGAGTTGATTGAATGATTGAGTTACTAAGTGATTGATTGACTAAATGATAGTACTTTGTTCAAAACTATGTGACCATTGTGGTGAAAACTATATGGCCATCTTAGCGATAAGTTGTCGCGAATGCTGTATTATGATTTTCTGTGAATCTTTTGCTCTGATTTATTATTGAATAAAGTGTTCACTATACCATGTAATCAGAACCTTGAAAGCTGTTCACAGCAGCAGTCCTCTGGAAAGCTGCTCATGCATGGCTTTACACAGGGGAAGAGTGGAATATAAAATATATGTAGATAAGTTTATTATAAAGTGGGGAGTAAAAGGAGCTAAAGTAAATCAAAAGAGCTTTAGAAAAAATAAGGAAGGGGATACTAACAACTCGGGGCAATCGTGAATGGCTACCAGGAAGAGGAAAAGTCTAAGCTAGGCTCTTTTTTTTTTTCTTCCCTTGGAGGCAATTAGGGTCAAGTGACTAAGCTAGGTCTTCAAAGAAAATAAGAGTTCTACAAGATGGAAAGGAAAATATGGAAAATGGTTTCCTCAAATGTATAGAATTAGGATATACTGCCTGGACCACAGAGTAGGATGAAGGAAATGGCCTGAAATGCCAAGAGATAACACGTGTGCACTCACATGTGTATGTGTATACTCATATATGTATGTATACATGTATACATACATATATGTTGTAGGTTACTCATTTACTTATAAAAAATTAGCTATGAGATTTAAGAGTTCCCCTAGCACATTTAAAACATACTTTAATTTACCAAAAAAAAAAATCTACATCGAATTTTTCAAAAGCATGTCTACCTTAACATTAACCAACTAGGTGGCACAAATAGAATCAAGAAGCCCAAGGATCAAAGTCAGCCTCAGACACTTACTAGCTTTATGACCTTGGGGAAGTCACTTAACCTCTTCCTGATTCAGGTTCCTCAATGGTAAAAGGAAGATAATAACTCTCAGGGTTTTTCTGAGGATCGAATGACATAATATTTGTAAAGTACTTGGCAGAGTCTGGCACAGAGTAGGCACTTCATACATGGCGGTTCCTTTCCCTACACAAAACAATAGTGGTTAATATTTTTGTAGTGTTTTAAGTAGTATATAAGGTATACTCTAAGTATCCTCTCATTGCTTATTAGCCCATCTTCTCTTATTGCCATACAATTCATTGAAGATTTTTCTATTCTATTTTTTAAATTTTTTTTATTGTTCTATTTTTTTTTAATGTTTTCTATTCTTCTAAGCTCCTCATTGGTTATAGGTTACAGCCTGTTCACACCACCCCCTACCTTTCCGTTGCCCTCTCTGGGATGATAATCATTTTTAGTTCTTCCAAGGCAATATTATTCCATGTCTTGTTGCCATACTGCAATATTGCTAAAATATTAGTAATTCAAAAGATGAGCCTTGGCTTTTATGGGAAGCCTGGGGCCAAGAAAATGCTTTGCAAATTTCCAAAGGGAATCAAGCCTACCATCCCTCTCCTTGTGAACTCTGAGTCCCATTCACACTCCAACCATATTGTCTGTTCCAGATATATATTCTGTTGGACAGGCTCTATAGGATATCCATCCAAATGCAGCTGAAATCTGATAAGACATTCTTTATCCACTTGGTCATTTCTGTGTGGATGGACAGGTTAAACTCCTCTGAGGGATTACATATTTCCTCCAAGAGTATCTGTTATTTTTAGGGACTCAATACAATCAATTCCATATCATCTATAAATGGCTGCATCTGGAGAACCTCATCATCCAAAGGAATATGCTTAACTTTGGCTCTGTCTGGTGACGTCTCATAAAATACATAGGCTTATTGTTGATATTCAGTCATTTTTCAGCCATATCTGATTCTTTGTGACCCCAGTTGGGATTTTCTTGGCAAAGATACTGGAGTGGTTTGACAGTTCCTTCTCTAGGTCATTTTACAGATGAGGAAACTGAGGCAAAGAGTGAAGTGACTTGCCCAGGGTCACAGAGCTAGTAAGTATCTGAGGCTGGCTTTGAACTCAGGAAGATGAGTCTTCCTGACTCTAGCACAGCATTCCATCCTCTGCACCACAAAGCTGCCAAAATAGGCTTACTAAGGACACCCAATTACATTGACATAAAAATATTTTTTTTCCCCATCCAAGTTAAAGCTCTCGCCAAAAAAGTTTATCCACAAACCATTCCATGGACCCCAGGTAAAGAACCCTTAATTTCATGCCATTTCTAATGCCTCTATAAGCACTTTAGGAACTATAAAATTAGGATCTAAATATGGTAGTTCCTTGATATCCTTGGAGAAAACAGTTTGTGGAAATGGTTCTTACAAATCTTTTCCATATTTCTCCTTTCATTTTTATCCTTAAATGTCCTTAAGATAACTTTGTTTACTTGCATATGTTGCCAAGCTTTCTTTAAGCTGGTTTTACCATGCACTGCTTTTCTCTCCTTGATGAGATGATACCTCTCATAAAAACAAGTTTATATTCTAACCTAAAGTTGCTTTTGGCTGCCACCTCCATTTGGCAGCAAGTCAGAGGTTTGCAAATTAAGGATCTCTCTGGGCTCCTCAGGTCTTCTCATGGCTTTTCTGACTACAGTCAACTGTCTGTCCACTACACTTCTACACTGCCACAAATGCCACAGCTGGCTCTTTTTAAATGAGGTATATCTCTACAAGAAAATACCACATTAGAAAACAACAAACATATGTTCTTTAAATGCCGAAAGAAGGCAGGTAGAAGGGGCAGACTGCCATGGCTGGAGAACTCTAGATCTTAGATGTATATGATTGTTTGTATGTTGTCTCTTCCATAAATGAGAGCCGCCTGAAGCCAGGGGCTGTTTTGTCTTTGTACCTCAAGAGCTTATTAGAAGTGCCTGGTATACACAGGGTGTTTAATAAATGCTTGTTACCTGCCCAACTGGTCTTGGAATCACTAACACATACTGGCTATCATCATTGCCTATGTTGGATAAGTAACTTGATCTCTTGACACTGAATTGCCGGTCTGCGTTGTGAGTGGGAATTTCCTCACGGGGAGTTCCTTGCATCAAAGCTATCAAAAGTCCCACCTCCTCTCCAACAAAAAAAAGTATGAGAGACGTGCATAGTCATGTTAAATGGCTAATCACTGTAAAAATACAGCCTAAGAACCCTTCTAGCATGAATTCTTGGGTTTGATATTAGACCATTTGATGACTTGGCTTTCTTAAGGAAAATCCCTCTACCCCCAAACTTGCAGCTCTCTCCCATACTTGCAAACCAAGCGTGGTTTAGTTAAAATAACACTACTAGGGGAGGCTAAGTGTCACAGTGAATAGAGCATCAGCTCTGGAAACAGGAGGACCTGAGTTCAAATCCGGCCTCAGACACTTGACACAAAACTAGCTGTGTGACCTTGGGCAAGTCACTTTAACCCCAATTGCCCTACCTTCCCCCTCCAAAAAAGCTAAAACATTAAAAATTAAATAAAATAACACTACTGGATCTGGAGTCAAAAGACCTGGGTTTGAATCACAGTTCTGTAACACTACTGGGTATGGGCTGAATAAGAGAAAATTACTAAAGCTAAAGCCTTGAGAGATTAAGTGGCCTAGAGGTTTGTAACAACAAGCACCCTAGCATGCCTAGGGCGGCTACTAGCACAGGTTCTTAGATCTGCTTTTCTAAAGGAAAGCAACTCAAAATGGGTTAACAAGCTTACTTTAATCAAACATATCATTTACCTAGTTCAGGAGGAA
>CM053592.1:24899749-24954415 GCA_028646515.1 Pseudochirops corinnae | reverse complement strand
TGGCGCCACAGGCTCCATGTGACCACATTCAGCCTATTAAGGAACAGAGTATACTTTCAAATATCCAAGGGTCCTCAGAGGTGATCACGTAGCCACATTAGCAAAGGGCCTAGGGGCAGGGAAGATCTTTAGATTCCCATAACAAGGTTATGCACGGGAGACAAGCCCTGGGTTCATGTTCGGCTACTGAAATTCACTAGCTGTGTAGCCCGTGGGTGAGTCACTTGACCTCTCACACCTCTAGTCAACTGTATGACTGTAAGAGCTGGTTAACTGCAATGGAGGGAGTTTCCCCATCAAGAGTTCCCTAGAGAGACGAAGTCATAGGTTGGAACAACAACAAAAAACCAAAAACTGGAATCTGTTTTATTTTTCAAAGTGGCAAATCCCAAAAGCATCATTTATAATTCCAGCCAAATAAACTCCTCCTCCCCATCCTCCCATCTCATGCTGTCCCTCTTCCTGGCTCTTTCCACCTCTGGACACTTGCTTAGCATATTCACGTACTTGTTCATCTCCCATAAAACCTGGAACAGATGTCCTCAAATATCTCTACCTACTGAAAACCAGCTCAGGAGTCTTCCTCATCCTTCTGACGCCTCCCTAAATTCTCATGTCACCATCCGACATCTCCAAAATGCTTAATCACATTCTCACTTTCGTTAGAGTTACTTATGCACGTGTCTAGACAATAAATTTCTTGGGAGCAGGAACTACCATTTGAAAATGTCTGCCTCTCCCTTCCACATGGTAGGCATTTAATATATGTTTCTTGAATTGAACTAAAGATTTTCATTAGGGAATTAAAATGTTTTTTTTTTTTAAGTCTTTTATCAGCTCCTAGATAGACATGTTTTTGTAAGAAATGACACCTGTAGAACCCTCCCAAACGTGAGTAGATAATTAAATCTTATCAGAAATTCCCATGGAGTGGTATGATGAATAAGAGATATGGATTTAAATCCTGCCTCAGGCACTAAGAAGTTCTATGACCCTGAGCAAAGCACTTAACCCCTATGGGACTCAGTTTCCTCATCTGTAAAATGAGGAGGTTGGATTCATTGACCCCTAATGTCCCTTCCAGCACTAGATGACCTATAAAAATCATTCTTTATTTCAAACAAATAACCATTATAATCCTATAAACTGACTCCCAGGAAAAGAACACCAAATTTTCTTTGCTCAGTTTTTCCTCAGAATTTCTTCAGCTTCTGAAGCACGTTCCAATGTATAACAAACGAATACTGTTTCAAACATAGGTTGGTATCCCTCATGTGATACACTGATACATTGACCTAAATAGTTTCTATTTTCACAGAAACTCTCTTATCTCAGGCTCTGTTTTTGTAGCAAGGAAACACTGTTAATGACCTTCAACACATGGCATTTTCCCTTCAGTCTTAACCCAAATTAATCCTAAACTTCAGAAACCTTTAATAAACTGACGTGATTTCTTGTGTAGTTTATGGTCATTTCCATTAAAGTTACTTAAGAGAAAAGGATTAGCCATATAGAGGTATCCAATGGCCATGATGAAGGGCAACACCCAATGGGCATACACCCCAACACTGTCAGAAGCAGAAAGAAGGTATGCATATATATTAAAATATTAATAGCAGCACTTTTTGTAGTAGCAACAAACTAGAAACAAAGTGAATGCTAAGCAAAGCAGGAGAACCAGGATAATGCAATGCAAATAAAATACAGTAAAATACAACCAAAACCAAGACAACTCCAAAAGGTGACTCAGACTGTAATATCCAATCAGGACCAGTGGACAGATGATGGAAAACACCTCCCTTCTGTCAGTCAAGAGGTGGGGGAGTGGAGATTCCTTGTGAAGATCTGCACCTAGTACAATGCCCAGCACAGAGTACACAGCCAATAAACACTAGCTGGATTACATTGAGTCAAGGAGATATTAGTGAATGGCTGTCCTGTAAAAATAAAAGGACGTTTTTCAAAACAAAAATAATTGCAAAGGAGTCAAAATAAGAAGTCTTTTTAGAAGAAAGTCTTGGCATATAGAAAGTCTTAGTAGGAGGGAAAGTCTAGTGTTTTATCAAGTGCCTGAATTTGGTCCAGATTCTGCCAGAAAGTTATGTGACCTTAGCAAGTACTTTACGCTCTAAACCTAGGTTCTTTCCTTTGTAAAATGAGGGGGTTGGACCAAACCATGTCTGATAATTCTGAGCAATGACTTTACTGTCAAGATGCAACATTTCCAACTACCCAAAACTTAGAAAACAGCCATTGCTAAAAGAAAAAAGAGTTTGCAATCAGCCTTAAACTCTTTCTCCCCCATAAGTATATTTATGTAAAAAAAAATTATCAAAAAATAATCTGATAAACAAAGATTGCCTGAGAATTGTCTATATACCCATTATGGTGCCCACAGCTGCCAGGGAAACAGAAGACTGACATGGGTGGTCCCAGTTTTTGCATAGCTTACAGTCAAGTCAGGAACAATCAGAATGATTAAACACTGACTTCAAAGAGAATTGGAATTTAGAAATCAGTATAGGTTGAAGATGTTAGAGAAGGCTGATCATTCAAGAATGATTTTTTTCTCCTGCTATTGCCCAGCCCACTAATATCTGTTCCTTGTCCAGACATTCCCCATCCTCCAGGTTCAGGTCATGTCCTTTCTCCTCCAAACTACTGTCCTCAAATGTTTCAAGCCATAATGAGATGCCAGGCATTTGTCTTTTGTCTCATTACTCATTGCTTGATGCTTATGTCTTATCTCCCTAACTAGACCACTAGCCCTTTAAGAACAGAGAGAAAGAAAAAGCATAGGGTAGTGTAAAGAATGAGAAGGGGGGGGGTGGGGGGAAGAGGGGAAAAGAAGGAAGAAAATGGAAGAGAGAGGTGAAAAGTGAAGGGGAGGCAAAGAATTCCTCACCCCTCAAAGTTCACAAACCCACCTCACCCCCAATCTATCCAAAAACTCCTTGGAAATCTGTGCACCCCACAGCTAAAAAGTCTTGTTCTAAAGCATTTTAAAACCAATTATTTCAAAATATTAAAAACTGCTGCTTTTTCCCTGATTTTTTTCTATAAATAGTAAAAAAAAAAAGTAGAATAATTTATTTAGGGCTGTACTCAGCATAGAAAGCCTTAAGCTAAAAATGTAGGATCAGGTAGCTGCATAAGACTTCCTTCTTTCCAAGGTCACAAAATCATGGACCCAGAGCTTAGAGCATTAAAAATGCTTAGCACCTAGTAAGTGGTACATAAACACATATTCCCTTCCCTCCGTTCCCCAGAGGCTACCTAATCCAACTCATTCTTTCTACAGACAAGGAAACTGAGGCCAAAAGAGGCTAAGGGAGGGACATAGGTGATTGAGGAGGTATTTGAATGCAAGTCCTCTGCCTCTGAACACTTTCTACCATACTGAATTAATTCCCTCCACTGACTTAACTTTTTAAAGGCTCCTAAGAAAGCATTTAAAAACTGAACAGGTAATCTTTATCAGAAATTCCCCAACTTTTAGACCATCAAAGTATGGTAGATTCTGTCTGAAGAAGTTGTTGGGTTTCAGATACACCTTAGTCATTTTTCAAAGGCATTCCAAAACTAAGGAGATTAGTGGAGAAAGTGCAGAGGTGAACCCAAATAGGAAGTCAAATATTTAGGCACAAATTAGGAAGACTAGTTCACTCACTGGGTCAAAGCAAGGACAGAAAACAACTTCGTCACTGGCGCTCAGTCTTACTACCACCCTGGCTCCCTGACTGGGGAGGTACCATCTGGAAAGCTGAGAGGACAGAGGGCATTTTAATTGCTTGGTTGGAATGTTTCTGAGGCTGGCAAGAAACCCAAGAAGCCAGAAGAAGACAATAACATCATTCTGATTACCTGGTTTTGCCTTTCTCTAAGAGGCTCCAATTACACCATATGTTAGCCATTTAACCATTATAGCAGCCTCACAAATATTTTTTCCAAAATCATTAGACCTGCCAAAAATAAATTTTCAGGACTGAGAATTTTGTCAGTCCTACCCACATGTCCATCTGATTTAGTGGTCTAAGGGGATACATGCATCTTCCTAAGCTTCCATGAAACCTTGTGCCAAGGAAGCATGGAAAAAAAGACAGAAATTCCAAAAAGTAGATCTACCACCTCAATCTCCCATTGGACCCTGGGTGGGTGGGTTTTGAAGATGCTGTTTTTACATTGACTCAGGTTGTATCTATTCACAAGAATCAATAGTTCAAGGAATGCCACCTATCATTTATCCAGAGTACTAGTTCTGCAGAGGCCCGAAATTCAAATCTGGTGTTTGATGCTTCCTAAGAATGTGAGCTAGAAAAAAAATCACTGAACTTCCTTAGGCCTCAGTGTACTCATATGTAACATGAGGGCGTTGAACTCCCTGGTCTTTGAGGTGCTTTACTGGTCTAGATTTTTTATATAGGACAATTAACTAATCGATCAACAAGCATATTAAGGGCCTAGGATCTATCAGGCACTGTGCTAAAGGGTAAATAGAAACATGAAAAGTAAAACAATCCCTCCCTTTAAGGAGTTTACTTTCTACTGGGAGAGATTGCTCTGTGCCTGTGTAAGTATGTGTGTACAGAATGGATATATGTAGAAAAATACAAAGCAAGTAGAAGACAGTTAAATATAAGTTATGCAGACAGGTGGGCTCTTAGCAGGCAGAGGGATCAGGAAAGACTTCTTGCAGGGAGTGGTACTTAAGCTATCTTGAAGGAGGAAAGGGATTATTATATTTTATATAAATATAATTATATATTTTATATTAAATATAAATATGTTAATTATATATTAATAGATAAGTGACATTTTGAAAGTTTGAGAGGCAGTTTCTGGGCAATTTAATCATTCTATTAATAAGGCTAGCATGTTATTAATAAAAGATGTCAATGGCATTCTTGAATGCCAAAGACAATTATGGCAGCAGGCTCCTGCTTTATATGCCTTTGGAAAAGTAGATATTGCAGAGGGTGGCAATCAACTCTGGTTAACAATTTGTGAAAGAATGTATATTATAATGAGAGGTTGGACCTATTCTAATGAACTTTGATTATGCAATTTACTTCTAAACTGCCCAGCCTTGGGCAATCTATTCAAAGAACTTATCCCCACCCAAACCCAGAGTAGAGAAAGTTGGATGGGGTCTGTCCAGGAGAAAGTTAATTCAACCTTCAGAATTGTTTGTTGTTTGTCCTGACCAAGACTTCAGAAAAGTGATGCCTTGACTTGCAAGTGAATTGGACTGAAGTGAGAGAAAGCTGTGCAAAGTCATCAGTCTCACTTTCTCCTCTGGAACCATCTGGGTCCAGTGGCAAGATATAAATCAGGATGACTTGGAGATGGCTCCCTCAACCTTTAGAGACTAAGGTTTTAAAAGGAGAACTTTAGAAAAAAGGGGGAAACCCTGGATCTCCCCAAATTACTGACTATTAATCATTTCTCTCAATTGTATATCATATTATTATACAATGATGACTCTTTACACATTTTATCTTATTTTATACTCACAATAACCCTGGGAGGCAGGTGTTATCACCCATTTTACAGATAAGGACACCGCTCAAAGTCCCTCAGCTGGTAAGAGTCTGAATCAGAACGTGAACTCAGGTCTTCTCAGTTCCAGCTCCAGTACTCTGTCCACTGTGCCATCTACTCCCCACCCCATTATATGAGACCAAAGGGGTAAGGAGTAAACTTCAGGCATGTGACACAGCCAGTACAAATGTGCAGAGAAAGGATGATGGATTGCTGTTTATAAAGAACAGAAATCAAGCTCATTTGCGTTGCACTGCAAAGTATAAGAAGAAATAACATAGAAGGAAGCTGGAAAATTCATTTGGAGCCAAGTTGTATAGTACTTTCAAAGTCAAACAAAGAATTTTATATTTGATCTTAAAGGCAACATCAAGTCACTGGAGTGACATGATTAGATCTGTACTTAGGGAAAATCACTTTTCAGCTACATTGAAGATGAATTTGAGGGAGGGAGGGGAAGACCAATTAGGAGGCTATTGCAATAGACTTCAGTGAACAGAGAAGAAATCCATACAATGAAACCTTATTGACTGATATGGGACAGCCACATGCTAGCCATTATATCATTTACAAAAATGAATAAATCCTCCTGGTCACCACCATCCAGATCATTAATTTATTGGTAGGCGTTTTATGTTTGTGGAATAAACCCAAGGCTCTGAAAAGATCTTTCAAGACTTGCTATCCCAAAGAGCTCAGCTCCAACTCTATCCACCAACTAAAAGAGAACCAGTCAGCCAATCTTCCCCTGAGGCAGGTTAGCTTCAGGTTTGAATTGAAGGTCAAGTTGAGGCCAGCTCATGCCTCCTAGTAGTTTCTTGGTAAAACAAGACCATTCTTGCTTCTTTCCTCTAAGCACTAGATTCTTTGTGTTTCTAGAAAGACTGAAAAGCCAAGGTATGGACATTCCAGCTGCAAGCTGTTAGTTAGTCTGATAACAGAAAGGACTTCTCAAGCTTCACAGGAAAATTTAAAAAAAGCCTCAAACTCTTCCAATTAAAAGGTTGCCAGTTTTTTATTGGAAATATTCTCTCCATCCACTTATTCATTCACTCAACAAGCACATCTATTAAATGCCTTATGGGAGCCAGGCACAGTGTACTAAGTAGTCACTGGGTTCCTGGAGCTTTTATTCTGTTGTGGAGCATGAGGGAGATGTGGATAGTCCTCCATAGATGGTGTTGATGGAAGTGAAGGATTCCCCGAAGCTCATTTGTTTTCTGTATTTGTGACAGTTTTGTTAGGCATGGAACCACAGAATGTTCAAGGACTTTAGAAGTCATCAAACCCAAATTCATTACCATCAGATGAACAGGTATGAGACGCAGAGCTGAATGACACAGAGACAGTCAGCCTTCCTTCTATCAACATACTGAATGATACAGGGCTAGCCAGCCTTCCTTCTGCTAGCTCCATGACAAAGCTCAACGAGGATCATAGATCATAGCTGGCTCAGGGGCCAACTAGTACAATATCCCACCCCCAATTTTACAAATGAAGAAATTGAGACCCAAGAAGATAAAATGACTTTCCTCATGTCTCTCTGTTGTCAGAGGTGAGATTTGAACCTAGGTCATCTGATTTCAAAACCAGTGTTCTTTCCACCTCACAAGGCTACCTCCTGTTAAGTCTCAGGCAGAATGCATTCCAGGAAGGAAGAAAAAAAGGAAGGAAGGAAGGAAGGAAGGAAGGAACAGAGAGATGGAGAGGGAGGAGAGGGGGAGAGAGAGAGGGAGAGAGACAGGGAGATGTAGAGAGAGACAGGGAGATGTAGAGAGAGACAGGGAGATGTAGAGAGAGACAGGAAGATGTAGAGAGAGACAGGGAGAGGGAAGGGGAGAAGGAGAGAGAGAAAAAAACTCCGTTAGGGTTGCCTTTTGGAAGGGAAGAGGGATTTCCAGAAAGACATAGCCCCAAGCAACAAAAATGGAATGAGACATGTTGGGGCACAAAGAGTCTTGCATAAGAGCTGCAGGAAAGGACTATCAGGGAATATAAGTGCCAGGCTAAGAAGAAACTTGGGCTAGTTCTCCCTATGAAGTTGGTATGGAGTACCTGAGCAAGCTTTTAAGATTTTTTTATACTTGAAAATCTTTTCCCGTTGTTTGTTTTAAGTCTATAGGTTTCTCTATATTGATTACTGCTGTCTCTCATATGTGTGTATGTATGTTCGCACATATATAAAACATTTTAAAAACCTCACTGATACTTGAATTGTTATGGATATCTTATTACTAACAATAATAATAGTAGCTAGCATTGTCATAAGACTCTGAGGTTTGCAAAGCATTGTATGTCATCATATTTGACTTTTGTGAGAGATCTGGGAGGCAGGTCCTATTAGTAGTCCCATTTCACAAATGTGAAAATTGAGACTGAGTTCAGTGACTTGTCCAAAGTGCCACACAGCTAGGAAGTATCTGAGGAAGGTTTTGAACTCAGTGTTTCATATTCCAAGTCCAGAGCTCTTTCTTACCCATAGAGCCACCCAGCAGTCTCATTTCATATAATGAAACCCATTTATTCAAGTGCAATAGTTGTCAAGTATATCTAATTCATTTTGTTGATGTCATTTTTTTAAATGCCCTGAAGGAGAACTGCATATGCATTCCAGGGATTTGCAAGGCAGGCAAATTAGTAAACTAGAACTCTGGAGCCCAATGAAAAAGACAATAGGAACAAAGGTATAAGCAGGGAGGAGGGGGCAGCCCAAGATTCCCAAGGTCTCTCTGCAGCAAGAAAGCAGGTGGTGCCCCCACACACCAAGGAAAGACATGACAGCTGCTGGAGAAACAAGTAAATATGAAAATTAGAGTAAAAAAATATTTTGTTTTGTGCCTTCAGGCTGACAGATGCAATCTAAATTAGAACACAAGTGACCATCCTTCAGGGGGCTAAAGATGTTCTATGAACCCAAACTGAGCATGAACAGAAAATGCCTGGAAACAAAACTCTTAAATGATATTAAAAGTCTCAATTCCTTGAGGCTTTAAGAGACTCTAGCAAGGAATCTTAGCTGCAGGAAAACAAAAACTAGGGTTTTTTTCCTCCACACCCCTAAATTGCTTCTTTTTTGCAATCTACATATCTGCACCCTCCCATACCATCCCTCCCATATCTATCTCTCCAGCTACTTAAAGAGCTGAAACAAAGTTTGTTGTGAGCAAAGTAAGTAAGGCTAAACTGCTGTTCTTATAATACATTCATTAGGCTCCCCTCAATTTTAGCCCCCAGAATCAAACTGTAAGACATAAGAAAGGTTTTTGGCCTTATTAAAATAAAGCAATGTGGCAATTTCTTGGCCAAAAAGTAATCAGATAGTTCAGTGGTTAGAGAGAAAGCAATCTGAGCAACACATCTTCAAGGTTTAAATTAAATTCAAGACTCAAATCATCTGTCCCATAATCCAGTGGAAAGAGCATCAACTCTGGAGTCAGTAGGACCTGAGTTCAAATCCCACCTCCAACACTTGACACTTGCTAGCTGTGTGACCCTAGACAAGTCATTTAACTCTGATTGCCTTCCCCCCTCCAAAAAAAGGGGACCTTGGGCAAGTCCCTTAACCTTCCTCAGTCTCTGTTTCCTCACAATAAAATGAAGAATCTGGACTAGAAGACCTTAGAAATCCTTCTGGTTCTAGCTCTAGACCCCTCTTATTTTATCTGATATGTGAAATGCAATCTGACTGAAGTTCCTGTGACATAGTGGTGCCATGTAGATTTCCAATAATACAAATGCTTAAAAAAAGGAAATACCAAGCATTATTATGATACAGCCACATCTACAATGGTGCCAAGTTGGTGAAGCTGTGAACTGCTAATTATCCTAGAAAAGTGGTTAAATTGTACGAACACTTTGACCCAATAATTCCACTCCTGGACATACAACCCAAGGAGGTCAAAGACGGAGAAGAAAAGGTTCTATTTATACAGAAATATTCACAGTTGTCCTCTTGAGAGTGGTATCTAACTGGAAGAAGAGTGTGTGCCAGTGGATTTGGAACAGTCACAAGTTGTGGCTTATGAATACAATGGAAGATGACTGGACACTAAGAAATGATGAATATGAAGAAGACTGGGAAACTTGGGAAAGGCTGAACTGATGCAGAGTAAAATAAGCAGAAGCAGAAGAATAATGTTGATGACAATAATAAGAAGGAAAACAAGATTGAAAGACTTCCGAAGTCTGATCACCACAGTGCCAATCAAAAGTGGGAGGCTGGTTCAGTGAAACAGGCTTAGGAGCAGATGGGGCAAACTGAAGGCCACAGACCTGCTAATTGTTGAGTTGTATTACTTTACTATTGTTTACTAGGGAGGGTTCTGTCAGGAAGAAGGGAATCACTAGAAAATAATAGTAAAGTTGTTGTGTGTTTTTTAAAGGAGCACTAATAAAATGAAAAAAAAAAAAAAGGTTAAGAAAACCAAAGAGAAAAAAAAAAGATGCACATATCCTTCAGAGTTACAAAGAATCTTGGACCAGCCCATGTTAGCTTTACTTCAAAGGAATAATGGTCACTACAGTATTGATGGCAGACTTTTCAAACAATCCTGGCTCCTATTATCAATTTACAAAGGCTCTATGACTCTACCACAGGAAGATATCCACAGAGCTAATATTTCAATTTAGACAATAATATTTTCAAATAAAATGATTCTGCTGACCAAAATTGTGTTGTTAAGCCATTTCAGTCATCTCGACCCTCTGTGAACCCATTTGGGGTTTTCTTGGTAAAGATATTGGATTGGTTTGCCATTTCCTTTTCCAGCTCATTTTACAGATGAGGAAACTGAGGTAAACAGGGTTAAGTGATTTGTCCAAGGTCACACAGCTAGTAAGTGTCAGAGGCCAGATTTGAAATCAAGAAGATGAGTCTTCTTGGTTCCAAACCCAGTGCTCTATCCCATTGGGCCACCTAGATGCCCCAGACCAAAATTTAGTTCAAGATATTTTTACAAACTATTCTTATATGTACTAGACTGGCAAATTTGACAAAGCCCTATTCATAGGCTACCTGGATTTCAGCATGGCATTTAATGAAGTGGAGAGGATTAGAGGGGGGTTGGATTAGAACACAATCATAGTTGCAATTAGTAGAACAGGGACCCAAAGAGTGTTGATTCATGAATTCATCTACACCTAAAGGGAGTCCTCTAGTGGCATGCTACAGAAGGGCTTTGTCCTGTTCAATGCTTACCAATGGCTAGCATGAAGGCATAAGGCATGCTTATTAAATCAGTGGACAAAACAGAGCTGACTAATATGAGGGATGATAATTAATAATAATCATTGGCACAGTACTTAAGGTTTGCACCTTGAAAGGCAGGTGGTGTAATATTTTCTCCATTTTACAAATAAGGAAACTGAGGTTCAGTGAGAAAAAGTAGCTGGCCTAATACCACACAACTAGTAAGTGTCAGAGCCAAGGCTTAAAGCCAAGACTCTTCATCAGCACCATATCACCTCCAGTTAGAATGGAAATAGATCCTAAAAGACTGGAATAATGTGCCAAGTAACACTGGGCCAAAAGGAGAACTTCACAGGGGATGGACATAAGCCTTTCGCTAGAAGGGGAGAAATCCACCATATAAATATAAAGGGAGGTGGAAACATGGCAGTTCACTTGAAAAAAAGCCCCGGGGAGACTCAATGTATTGTCAAAGATCAGTCTGAGCCAATAGTATCATATGGGAGCCAAAGCAGCTAAGGTTAGGCTGCATTAAGAGGAGTCTAGACTAGAACAAAAGAGACTAGAGTCCCACAGGACTCTGCCATGATCAATTGTGAACTCCCAGGCTTTGGAGGGACACTGACAAGAGCCCATGATGGTAAGAGGACACAAAACCAAGCAATCCAAGAGAAGAAAAGCCTGAGGTGGGGTGGGAGGAGACGTATCTGACTGCAGTCTTCAAATATTTAAAGATTTCATCTATGAAGGGTTTAAACTTATTCTTCCTGGTCTCAGAGGTCAGGGGGAAAAAACCAATAAATGGAATCTTGAGGAAAGTAGATTTTAACTTAATACAAGGAAGGATATACTAAGTAGAGCTGTCCAAACATAAAAAGGGCTGCCTAGACAAGTAGCAAATTCCCTGTCTTGTAGAGGATAGTAATGCTTCAGGAAGGGGGCGGATTAAGTGGTTTTTATAATCCTTTCTGAGATTACATCTATTACTAAATCTACTAATTATCATACTAGACTTGTTTCTAGCAGCATTCTTATCTTCGATCTTTTTTCTAAAGATGACACTCTAATTTACCTGTCAATGAATTAAAGGTAGCAACTAGCTTACATCTGTATCTGGTAAATTTCATAATCTGAAGCCGGTTAGGAAAAATGAATTGATTGCCAGAAATAAAAAAGGGTGGCACGTTGGATAGAGTAGCAACCTTGGAGTCAGGAGGACCTGAGTTCAAATCTAGCCTCTGATATTTACTAGGTAGGTGACTCTGGACAAGTCACTTAACACTGATTGCCCCTCCCCCCCCCAAAAAAATACAAAAAAATAATCTTATTCTATTAAGATTTCCTCATTCTA
Organism: Pseudochirops corinnae; assembly: GCA_028646515.1. NCBI lineage: Eukaryota > Metazoa > Chordata > Mammalia > Diprotodontia > Pseudocheiridae > Pseudochirops > Pseudochirops corinnae. The sequence goes on along the minus strand of CM053592.1, from coordinate 24,942,335 downwards.
CCTGAGTCCCAATGCAGCAAGAAATTCCTAGGCGTGGGCACTAAATATTTTTTTTTTTCCAAAATAGAATGTCTGTGAATTTGCAGATTGAGTTAATTACTACAGAGTCTCCTAAAACTTGATTGCAGGTTTTAAAAATTAAACATGAAGAGTACTTTAGATGACTGAAAATTTTAAATAATGCCGATACCATTCAGCTTAATGTATCCAATATGCAATTTTTATGTGCAAATTAATTGAATTGCCTTCGTGTTCTCTGCTAACTTAAAAGTCACATATGGAATCCATATGAGGATCCATATGATTCGAAGGCTGTTCATTCCAAAGCACTCTAGTAATACATAATAAATATCCAGAGGACTTATTTAACATATGTAACATTGATGTTAATCAAAGTGGCTGAGCCAAAACTGTTTAGTAAAACCAAATGGGAGAGAACACTTTGTAACTTGGAGACAGAGGTAATAAATGCATTGTGCACACATCTTACCAGTAACACAGGCAAAACACTGATTTCATCTTAATGATATGTGTAAATGGGAAACAGATGCTTCTCCTCTTCCCTCCTCGGCACATATACCCTGGGTTGTATCCGCAGGGATTGGGCTGTTTGACCTATTTGCCTTGCCACAGGCAGCCTACACAAGCAAACTCAAGTGTGGTATTTATGGAAAGCCACCTGTTGGTGTCCGTGTGTCAGACATCTACACGGCCAAGAACAAACGGGCATTTGGAGTTACACTGTCCTGCTTGGATGCGTCCACCTTTGTCTGAGTTGGGCAGGTGAGGCAGTAAGAGAAGAGACCAGCCCTGTGATTTCACAGGTGCAGAGAACTCCAATTTGAGGGACTCCCTGCATTGAGGAAGATCATCAAGCCCCCTGTTACATAAAGGATCACAGACTCAGAGCTGAAAAGGGAGGACCTTATAAACCATCTAGTCCAGGGATCAGCAAACCACATCGGAGTGGGGAGGTGTGTGTCAAATCCAACACAAGCTAAGAATGGTTTTTACATTTTAAAATAAAGTTGTATTGGGCTTTTAAAAATATAAAAACCATTCTTAGCTTGGCTACAGGAGGCTAAGCAGTCCCATTTGATGGATGAGGAAGCTGAGACTCAGGTAAATGGTTTACTCCAAGTCAATGACTTCAATCTCAGCATCCTTTCTCCTGTACCACCTGCTCTTGCAAAGTTGCTGGGGCTTTGAGTGGTAAAGTGACTCCCACTCCCACTGTGTATCAAGACTTGTACCCAGGTAGCATAGTGGATAGAACACTGAGCTTGGATTCAGGAGGATCTGAGTTCAAATGCAGCCTCAGGAAGTTACTGACTCTGAGTAACTCACTTAACCTCTGTTTGCCTCCATTTCCTCAACAACCTTTCAGAATTGAGATAATATTTTTAAAGGGCTAACTACAATGTCTGGTACATAGCAAGTGCTTAAGGCTTATTTCCTTCCTTCCCTTCCTTCCTTCCTTCCAGGCTGGTCCAATAAGCTGAAGAGGTCAAAGATGGTCCATAACTCGCATGCTATCCTGAAAAGCAAGAGACTGTGATAGTGAACAAAGAAAGCTGCTGACGGCCTAGGGCAGGCCTCCAATTCCTTGCTCCCCCTGCCCACTCCAAAGAAGTGTGGATGCACTGGGGACTCAGCAATAAAAATCAGAAACTCCTATTAACACTATATGGTTGTTGTATAAGCCCAGGCCATGTCTTATCCAAGCCTTGAGTCTTTCCCAGCGCTTCACCACATTCTGCACCCCAAGCATAAACATTTTTTAAATTTGAATTTGAATCCCACCCCCCAGGGGACTCTGAGACCTAGAAGAGTTTTTCCAACAGCTTGGCTAGATCTTTCAGCCAGAAAAAAAAAAAAAAAAAAAAGGAAAGCCTGCCAAAGCTGTCCAAAGTGGAGGGTCTAACAAGCTGGGGAGTTCGCCAGACTCCATTCTCCCAGAGAGAACAAGTAATCTTCCCCACATGCCCCAAAAGCTTTGAGATTGCTTAACTTCATTCACTGTGGCTGGCTGGACCATATTCACTTAAAAGCACACTAAAGCCTATAGGAACCAGCACTGCCTAACCTCCACCTCACGTTCAGTAATACGTTCAAGAATCTGTACGAAGGACTTGTGGTCAAAATGGAAAGGTCCCGGAGGAGCGGTCCTCCTCACATATACTCTAGCAAAGATGAAATTATGATTAAAAAAAAAAAAAGCCTAAGACTGCACTGAAAACAAGCCAGAAACTGTAGGAACTAGAATATGCTGAAACCAACACCCATTGGGGTAAAAAGGCCTGAAACTTGCATCTCTAGGCTCTTAGCTGCTAGAAAACTGAAGTATCACAACTGGCAGAAGACTGTGGATCTTCTCCCTGGGGCACTGAACACATATCCCAGGAGAGGTTAAAAAGCCAACAGAAGAAGCCTAGGAAATAACAGGTGGGACCCCATGGGGCCTGCCCAATCCATCCAAAGTAGGGATGGAGGCAGAACTGAGTCCTGACACAAAATCCCAAACCAGGAATGGAGACGGGAGCTATGAAAAGACATAAAACATGGAACACAATGAGGAAATACTATAGGGCAAGGGACTATAAGTCTCTTCCCTGAACTTCATTCTGTTCACACTAATTGCCTATAAGATATGTCAAATTGGATGTCCCTGGTACATTTTAAACTCAGTATGTCCAAAACCAATGTCATCTTTCTGTCAATGCCTCCCCCCACAACTTCCCTACTTCTATGAAAGGCAACTCCATCCTTCCCAACTCCCAGCTTCATGTTCTTGGCCTCCTCACTCTTCCTCACTAACAAAAAGCCAATCATCTGCCCAGTCTTGCCAGTCCCCCCCATCTGAGCCCTTCTCTTCACTCATACACCTTAGATCAGGCACTTATCGCCACTCACCTAAATTATGGCCACAAATTGAACTCTGTATTTGAAATCTCCCTCCACTCCAGTCTACCATAGAGAAAGATACCAAATCCTTAAGCATAGAGAGTCTGACCATGTAATTCCCATATTCAATTAACTCCAATGACTCCCTGTTATCTCAAGGATCGAACATTCGACTTTTTAAAACCCTTACACAAGGTGGACCCAACCTATCTTTCCGGCTAATTGGACACTATATTTCCTCTTTCCCTAAGATCCTGCCATGTTGACTTCAGTTTTGAACACGCTGAGTTTAAGATGTGCCAGAGCAATCCAGTTTGAAATGTCTCCCAGGCAATCAGTGCCACCAGAATGAAGTTCAGGGGAGAGACTCTTGGTAGTCTCTTGATCCATAGTATTTCCCTGTTGTGTTTGGTGTTTTCTGTTTATTCCTATCTCCAGTCTCCATTCCTGGTTTAGGACTTTGTGTTAGGACTCCATTCTAGCCCCTCCTCTATTTTGGATGGGTTGGGCAGGCCCCATGTGGTCCCACCTACTGCATCACCTGCCTTTGCATTGGCCATCCCACATGCTTAGAATGTGCTCTCTCACTTCTCCATCTCTTCAAGGTGCAAATCAGGCACTCAAGTCTTTCCTGACCCTCCCAACTGCTAGTGCCCTCTTTCCCAAATTACCTTGTTTAACTACTTTGTATATACTTATATTCATTCATTTTTAGATCAGTGATGTATATATTTTTATATTTCCTTGTCTCTCCCATCAGAATATAAGCTCAACAAAAGTAGGGACTGTTTTACTCTTTATACTTGTATTCTCAGTGCCTAGCACACAGTAGGTGACTGATTAATTAGTATTTGGTGAATCAAACAAAAGAGTTCAACAGAAAAAAATTTGCTGTAGGATATGTTATAAGCAATGGGGAAAGGGATAGGAGATGCGAAAGACAAAAGATTCACTGAAGGAATACGGTTATCCCTTCCACATCATGGGGGTTAGAGGGACGGTGCCCCACAATCTGGAAAATTTGCCTAAAATGTTTTGGTCCTCCCTTGGTACCAGAAAGAAGTCTGAATTTTTTCTTTTTCTTTTATGGGGTATTTTTATTACAGTAACTTACTGTAAAAATTGGGTTAAGTATTTGGTCATAAGCTATATGTAGGTCAATGTTAAGTAAAACCTAGTGTATGAAAAAGAAACTATTTTAACTTTAAAAAAGAAATTGTGTATATGGTATTAGAAGATAAAACACACTGATAATATATAATACTATAAATATATATTATGCATTTCTGAGTTTCTAACCTTTTTTTGTATCATCTTCTGACAATTGGTGTTATTGACAGCTTCCACAAAACTCCCCAAATATTCCCACTTAATTTCTTATGCCGACCCACAATATATCAAAACCCTGATGGGAAAAGCTGTGATGTGGAAGGGATAACTGTACTCACATACGAAAAAAAGCTTTAAATGAAAGAGAGAGTGAGAGAATGAGAGAGTGAGAGTCAGAGTGAGAAAGAGAGAAAAGAGAGAGAGAATATGAGAGAATGAATGAGAGAGAGAGGGTGAGAGAGAGAGAGGGTGAGAGTGAGAGACAGAGAGAAAAAGAGACAGAGACAGAGAGAATGAGAGTGGGAGTGAGAGAGAGAAGGGAGAGAGAAAGGCAGAGAGAAAGACAGAGGGAAAGAGAGGGGAGGGAGAGGGAGAGGGGGAGAAAGGGAGAGAGAGAGAGAGAGAGAGAGAGAGAGAGAGAGAGAGAGAGAGAGTGTGTGTGTGTGTGTGTGTGTGTGTAAGAACCAGAGATATGAATCTGGGTTTGGTAAAGACATGAGGGAAGAAGAATGGGAGACCAAGTTCAATAGCAAGAAAGAAAGAAGGGCAAAAACCATCTTTGATATTAGCACTAAGCATCGGTGCTTGGCACACAGCAAGTTTTTTTCATTCATCCTAAAGGATTCATTCCTAAAAGATGCCTGAAGAAGCATCTTTTCAGCAGACCAGTCCAGCAGCAGTGTGGAAGGCTCACTGGTTCCATTCTGTGTGTCCTGGAGGAAGACACTGAGCCTTTCTGGGCCATGGTCTCAAAATCCCTTCGGAGTCTGATTAGACTTCTTAGCATAAAACTGATCAATGGGACAGCCTACCCCGAAACTTAGACAATTTTCAAAGCTTCAGAGGCAACCATGCTAGTCTTAAGCTGACTTTTTTTTGCCTGTTTTCTCCATAGTTTATTGCTAATATACTAACAATTATACTTATTTAGTACCTTACATCACTCATTTCTAAGAAACTCACAGCTTGAGAAAAAAAATTGCTTTGTCTTTATTTCTACATAGAAAGTATAACTTGATTTTATACATAAGGGGATGGGCATGTTCTTTTGGAGATGTCATACCCTCAAATCCACAAAAAAGAACACCACTTGATAATGCTATACCAGTGCAGTTAATTTCAAAATGGCAGATTGCAAATTGGGCAGCTGGGTGGCACAGGGAATAGAGTTCCAGGCCTGGAATCAGGAGGACTTGAGCTCAAATCTGACCTCAGACATTTAACATCTATGTGACCCTGGGCAAGTCATTTTTCCTCATCCATAAAATGAGCTGGAGAAGAAAATAGCAAACTGTTCCAGTATCTTTGTCAAGAAAATCCCAGCTGGGCTCACAAAAGAATTGAACACAACTGAAAAACAATAAAATATTGCAAACTGCATTCACAGTATATCATTTCCTAATTTTTTTATTAAAAAATACAAGGCTTACACATCATTTTCATTTATTTCTGAATATATCCCTTGTCCCCACCCCCATCCCAGCAAAGCATCTCATGCAAAGTCATTCGGAAAAGCCAATTACATCTCCAGAGTTTGACAGCATATGCAAGGTTCCACATTCTCAGGTACCCAGCTCTGCAAGGAAAGAAGAGCATTGTCTGGTCTCTTCTCTCTACCCAAGTTTGCATATACTATTTTTTTAAAAGTAAAGAGAGAATACATGAATATTAGGGATTTCTATATCCAGAGGCTTTTTTCCCCCAACTACGCACACATCTATTTTGAAATAGTTCCAAGGATCTCATGTAGCATAAAAAAGTCTTGTCCCAGCTCTAGCACTAAGTGACTGGATGACCTTGGAAAAGTCACTTCATGTTATGAAGTCTCAGTTTTCCCACCTGTAAAATGGACTAGATTGCTTAGATTCCTTCCAACTTTAATATTACATCAGTAACATTCTATTGTTAAAAAAAAAAAAACCGTCCCCAAACATTTAGTGATTCCCTTCATAGTTTGTTGGAAATACTCTACAAAAGAAGTCATATTAAACCCTGTTTTCATCAAACTTTTCTTTGTTTCATTCTCTTTTGAGGATAACTTTAAAATATCATCAATATACAAAAAAAGAATACTTTAAATATAACTAGCCATTTCTGTAGGAGAAAAATGACAATAATTACATTATTTATTTACTTTATTCACTTAACCTTTTCCCTTTATTCACATTTTACTCTCAAAAAGAGTTCAATTAAATAGGAATGACACAAAGAACATGCAAATCCTCTCTAAGCTTCAAGTTATGAGATTTAAAAAAACAACAACAGAAACTTAACCCTTTCTATATAAGTTGTCAAGAACCATCCTCCAGCTAAAACATATTTTGAAAATAAAGGATATAAGTAAATATAAAAGTAGGTGGTTGAAGAAGTCACTAATCTCTGCTTATCTATCCAAATCAAGGTCATTTGTGTTTCAGTCCTGTGCCACTCTTTAGGAGTCCATTTGGGGTTTTCTTGGCAGGGATATTGAAGTGGTTTGTCATTTCCTTCTCCAGATGAGGAAATTGAAGCAAACAGGGTTAAATGACTTTTTTCCCTGGGTCCCACAGCTAGTAAGTGTCTGAGGCCAGATTTGAACTAATGAAAATGCATCTTCCCAGTTCCAAACTCAGTGCTCTATCCACTGTACCACCTGGCTACCTTAATCAAGGTCATGCTGGAAATCACATCCATCAAATCTCCTTGTTTAAAAAAAAACAAACATCATTTGATATTGTGAATCCTTCTTTGAAAGTACAGAGATTTCCAACTGCCTGGAGGAGATGTATTGATTTTTTTTTTTCCCTCTGGTTCTCTGAAATTGATAGTTCATTCACAAGACAATGTGTATAGAGTATTTCTTCTATATGTTGCCCCTAAGAATAACAATTAATTGAAAAGAAGAAACTGGTAATGTAGAACTAGATGTTTAAACAACAAAAATAACAAAAATCTGTAACTCAAATTCCAATTTTGAGATACTACAACTGACTCAGGTCTCATGGTCCTCAACCAAAATGACCTAGGACTCCAAAATCTTTGGGGAGGGGGACTGTACCCCAAGGCACACTGTCCTCTATGGCCTGATTCTTTTAATTGGGATCACTCAATACCTTCTAGTTATGGTTCTTTCTAGTTAAGGATCTTAAAGTACTTACTAAACAAGCCATCTGTCCAAATATTATGAATCAAGGTCTCCTATACACTTGTGTCAAGGATCCCAAAGGTAGGAATTAGTGCAGTTTTCCTAATGGCTTTGGATGACCTAATTTTTTCAATGACTCAAAGACAAATACCAATTACTAGTCCACCTTCTTCTGGATGGGAAAGAGGGGAAAGAAAAGAAAGGAGATAAATCCCATAAACTTAGCAGTAAGCTTAGATTCTATCATTCATAGATTTGTTTGGGTTAATAAGTTCCTCTTTTAATTCAGTACTGATGCAAAGCAGAAGTAAGAGAATGCCATTCCCAGTGACCACAATAACATAAAAGTTAAAAAAAAAACCACTAAAAGACAACAGAAGTCATACTCCTTTAATGGCCAGTCCTGATTCCAAAGGATTGAAGATGTACCCTATTCTCCATCTCCCTAAAAGAAGAGATGGTTTATTGTGGTTATGCAACATTACAAAGAGTTCATCTGTTTTGCTTACCGTTCTGTTTTTCTTACAAGGGAGGGAATCTTCGGGGGAGAGGATTATTGGTGAGTAGCTACAATGTGGAAAAAAAAAAAAGCAATAATTTTTTTTTTAATGTTATAGAAGGGCTCAACTATGTTATTCATACCTAGCTGTGATAGACTGTGGAAATGATCTTGTTTTCCTTGAGATAATCTAGAATTAGGTTGAGGGAGTCTAATGTAAAGAAAGGGAATGAGAAAGCTGGGATCTAGAGTCTGAAGGGAATTTACAGATCATTTATCCAACACCTTCATTTTTACAGATGAGGAAACTCAGAAAGGGAAAGTGAATGATTGAACTAGAATTTTAACCTGGGACCTAACTCCAAAGAGCTTCCTTTCCAGTTCTCAACATTTGAAGAAAACCAATTCCGAAGCCTTAGATACTTTCTAGAAGAAGCTATGGAAGTAGAATGGAGAGTCCTTCAAACAACCACCTGGTACTTTGGGAGATGGTGTAAGAGAGTTACCAAGGAGTGGGAGAGAATTAAAGAGCATTTGTTGTATTGTTTTTGAGGTGACTAGACAAACTTTAATGGTCTGGATTGGTTCTCCTTCTACCCCTCCTTCCCTGAATTCATGGGAGAAGAGATATCTAATTAACTAAGACACTACCCTCATAACATGGACATCACTGTACATTAATTATAAAATGTCCTGATGGAGAGTAAACAATAATTCCTATCTGAAGCACTGAGAAAAGTCCATTAAAAAATCAGTGTTTGATGCAGTTTCCAGTTGTCACGGTGGGTGAGCGTTGGGGAAGGAGAAGGGGAACAGGAAGAGAGTGATAACCAGTCTGAAGACGATAAAACCACACAGTGCTATAGCGACGGCAAGGGTGGGAAAAGATCAAGGACCAGACCAGGCCTGGGGAACTTTAATTAAAGATCAGGTCAGCAGTCTTAGCCACCACTTAATCTTAATCTGCCTCCAGGCTATTTTATTTTCTTCACACTCCTACTGTACATCTTCTTGGTATATCTGTTTAGGAATTTGAATATTCTTTTCCCTTGTTTAAAAAAAAATCTAGAAAACTGTACTCTACTGCTCTGGAATTTGTAGGAGAAAGGCATTAGAAAGAGGATATGTTATTCCAGGATCGCACATACAGATACAGTGGCTGGTGCAAAAGGAAGAAAGGGGAACTAGTGCTCCAATGTAGCAGAACCCTGAACCCAGGAAGGCCGACAGGATCTAGGGCTGAATGGTCCAGAAGACTCTATGCCTCGGGAAATGTTTAAAAATGATGTAAGGTAAAAGTTCTGAGGCTAAAGATCAAGATCCCCGGGACTCATTCCAAAGGAGGTGCTAGTACTGCAGTAAAATGAAATGGGCCCAGGAATCAGGGCTCAGCTGCTGGACAGTACCCAATGCAAGTTTCAACAACTTTGCAATTTTGCCTGGGGCCCTGGTCCTGCAAATCCCTGAATCTACTATTGAGTGGACTACACCTGCATTAGTTTGTTAGTTTACTAAAGGAACAAGCCTCCCTGAATTCCCACACTGTGCTAGGCACACACAGTCCAGAACATTAAGAAGGCATTGTTCCTTCTTTAGTGAGATTCATGCCCTATCGTGAAGTCTTCTAGAAGACTGAACACCCATGCAAAACTCCCACCCCTGCACATTAACCCTTAATTGCCACTGGTCTCTTTTTTCCAACTCAGGCTGAGAGAGAAAATCCATGGCTCTCTAAGTGACTAAAAAAATTCTTTTTGTTCAGTTTGCAAAGGGGTGGTACACTATCCTATTTTTCCTTTTAGACAGACCTAAAAAACATATTACCTATTTTCAGTCACACTGACAAACTCTTCATTCTAAAGAAACTATCCTGCTTGCTTTGCCTTATTTTCCCTCTGCTTAATTAACAAGCATTCCCTAAATACTCGGTAAAGGGCTACACTAGATGCCCAGGATTCAGACAGAAATGAAGTTGTCCCAGCCTATTCTCAAGGACCTTATCCAGGGAAACAAGGCATACACAAAATAGATCATTTTAATTACATAACATTGAAAAGCTTTTGAATAAACAAAATTAATGCAACTAGGATAAAGTGGGGTCGGGGGAGCCAACCGAGAAAAACAACTTTGCTCAATTATTTCCAACAAAGGTTTGATAGTCAAGAAACATAGACAACTAATTCAGCCTCAGACACTTAACACTTACTAGCTGTGTGACCTTGGGCAAGTCACTGAACCCCAATTGCCCTGCCCTCTCCCCTCCAAAAAGAAAAAAAAGAAAAGAAATATAGACAACTAACAGAAACATTGTATACGAAACCAAGTCATTCCCTAATAGGGAACTGAAGATATTCACTAAGAGATAACTGAGCATCTGTTCAAAGATTATGAACAAATAGTTCTTGAGAGGAATGATTTATTGGACCCCTATTTAATTCCACCAGCGTTAATCAGTTTGGTGTGATTCCATAGGCGAATGATTGTTAGTGATTATTAGTGATCTACTCATCTAGTAAAATACTAACCAGTCTAGATAGACAGTCTAGTTAAAGAATATTAGCATAAGAATTACACAGGGGCAGCTAGGTGATACGGTGGATAGAGCACTGGCCCTGGGAACAGCAGAATGTGAGTTCGAATCTAGCCTCAGATACTTACTAGCTGTGTGACTCTGGGCAGATCACTTAACCCCAACTGCCTCCACACTCACCAAAAATAACAAAATAAAATAAAAGAATTACATATATATTACTATGTATTTTGCACATTTTATACTTAGGGATAATTAGATAAGATAGATTCAAACTTTAAACTAAAGCTAAAAGTTTACTGTTCAAATGTTCACTAACCTATTATAAAGTTCACTTGCCTAAACCACAAGAATGCTGACTAGAGGTCTCCACCCTTTTGGGTGTTGAGTGAGTGACCAAATCCAGGATGGGTGGGATGTTTTGACGTGTTACGGAAAGTCCCCCAACTTATTTTTGTATCTGCAGACTACCCTTTGGCCCTACATGAGGAGGGCCCGTCTTATGACCACTCAGTCAATGGAGATGACCTTTGCCTTGCCCATCCTGCCCATCCTGTGACCACCCACCCTGGTGCATCATTTCTGGCCCTCCCAGAGCATCATGAGCATGGTCTATCAACCAATAAGTCTCTGTATTTTACTTTGCCTCTTCTGCATGTCTAGGTATCAAGCAATATAAAAGTAAATCCCTAGGGAGAGAGGGCATCACAGATCATGAAGATGATCTGAGTTCCCATTCACTGAAGGGGCCCAGTCTCTTTAATAAATAGTCAATGACTCAGAGTTCTGCCTCAGTTGTTTTTTGGGCAATTTAAAACTCTACATCTGAATGCTCCAATAAGAGTAAGTCAGATCAGAATAAAATAACTTTTTTTTTAAGCAGAGCCTTTTTTTTTTTAGCAACAAAAATCACTCTTTAGAGTTTATCTTACAACCAGAAAAATTGGTAAAGATGACATGAACTGGAAATAGTATTAAAGGAGTTGAGAAAGGTGGATACATTAAAGGTGGAACTCTGAATGATTCTAGCCATTCTGGAATCAAGTATGGAATTGTTCCAGCAAAGTAACTAATGCATCCTTGCAACTCTGACCCAGGGATCCCACAGCTAGACATATATTCCAAGTAGATCAATGACAAAAAGCAAGACCCCATATCTACCCTTATATACGTGTGTATACATATATATGTGTGTGTGTACATATATATACACAGAGAGCAAGAGCGTGCACAGCATTTTCTTGTAGTATGAAAAAAACGGAAACAAAGTAGATATCTACCAATAGAGAAGGGCTAAATAAGTTGTGGGATATAAATACCAGTGCCATATTAAGATTAAGGACTACAGAGAAGCATGAGAAAACTTGCATAAATTGATGCAAAACCAGAAAAACAATAAATATAATGACTAGTAGTCACTGTAGTCATAATAATAGCCCCCATTTATGTAGAGTTTAGTGAGTGCCAGACTATAAGTAGAAAAAAACAAGAAAATAAATAAAAGTGAATGCTATGAAATTATAATAACTAAATTTGGCTCTAAAGAACAACTATGAGGGGATCACAAGGGTAGAGAATTAAGGGTGTGGAGCAGAAGAGTGAAGTCAGATTTTTTGATGTGTTGGTCAGCTCTGAAATGGGTTGTTGGGTTTTTTTTTTCTCCTTTTTTGTTCTTTTCCCAAGGTGTGAATTCCCAGACTTAAGGACAGACTGTACAAAAGGAATGGAGATTGAGAAGACTGCAGTGCATGAAGTGATGTAATGTTTGAGAAGTCTAGAAAGTGGCATGAGAGTCAAGCTATAAAGGGTCAAATAGAGAGTGCCATATTTTATTTTAAGATGCAGTAGGGAACCATAGCAGTCTGCTGAGCAAAGGAATAACTTGGTCAAACCCAGGCTTTAGGATGTCCCTTTGGCAATGGTCAAGAGTGAACTGGAGAGAGTAGAGACTTGGGGCAGAGAAGATAATTTAGAAGGTTACTTCAAAATTTGACTGATTTTGTACTGATTCATGTACCTGGTATTAGCTCCATTTGCCCAAAATGGTCCCCTGACCTTCATAAATCTACCTACAATTTCAGAAGGAAGCAAAATGCATTGCCATGATAACAGGAAAAGGGAGGCAGAAAAACTGAGACTTGGAATGGCCAGGAGACCAGCCAAGTTGTCATTTTCAAAGAGAAGATTTCAACACTTAAACAGGAAGTTCAAGCTAAAACCCCAAGGTCTGCCTCAACTAAATCCTGGGGGGAGGCTTGTGATCTGTGTTGGTGGAAAGAATACCTATACCCCAGAGATTAAAGATCCCTGGAGGGCTGGCATCATCCAGACCCTGCTTCTCAGTCCTTGGTAATCTGATGCTCCAGTGTGGCAGAGGAATTGGATTAGGTTTGATTAGGAAAGGAAAACAAAGAAAGTATCATTAGCGAATAGCAGTAGATGGGAATCTATGTTTTGGTGATCATGACAGCAAACATCGTGGCTATGGCAGTCATTAGAAAGACAAGAACAGTATGGGCAGCAAGGTATAGTGGAAAAAGTGCTGACTCAGGGAGAAGGGGGGAGGGAGACAGAGAAAATGGAGGAGGAGACTGGGAATGGGAAAAGGGGAGGGAAAAAAAAAGAATTGGGGAGAAAGGAAGGAGGGAGAGAGAACATTCATTAAGATCTATGTGCAAGGCATGGTGCTAAGCGCTGGCAATACATGCAAATAACCTCAAGGACCTTACGTTCTAATGGGAGAACAAAAAACATGAAAGGGGCCATATACACCTTTTCCCATTCAGAAGAAGATGTAAATGGATTTTGTGGCCTTTAAGGTCCCTTCCAACACCCTAAACCTGTGCTCCTGCTGGATGCACTTTCATTGGCAGACTGTAGTTGAGAAGAAAAAGCTTATGCCTTGATGTGAGATAAATATATGTGTGTATGTGTATATATATATATACACACACACACACACACGCATATATAGAGAAGCAAAGAAAACTTCGAAATCAAACATTGGAAAGGTGAGGGAGGGGCTATAAATGATGACTCATTCTACATATGAATCAATTTAACAGTTTTTGCCACTGCAGATAAACTTCTACACAAAGTTAATGAAGTTCTGGATTATGACAAATTATAGGGAGTGTGCTGTTATTTGCATAAATGTGTATAAAGTCTCAATCAATATCAAAGTATTTAGTGCCAGAGAACTCTTCTGTGGCATTCAAGATTTCTTCTTTGATTAGAGCTACTGACTTGGCAGAATGAAGTTTTAAAGCTGTTTGGGGAAATTTAAGTTGGAAGCAAAATATTACACTTAGAGAAATGCTGAAGGCAAGTATTTCTCTTTTACTGGGACTAGTTAATTAAGTACAAAGCATTAAAATGGCTGGCCTGAATATTTATTAGAGCACCAGCTGTTCTCTCCAGATTTTTAGAAATTCTAGCCTCAGTGCCAAGCATAACGTAGAAAAGATTTTTCAGCAAAAAAAAAAAAATCTATGCCTTCTATTGTTTTTCAAAACAATAAATGGCCATTAGTCATGCTATAGAATTTTACAATGCATTTGATAGGCTAGGAACCAAATGTTTGCCAGTCACCCTCCTGTTTTTTTTATCTCATCTTGCTAGAGAGTTTAAACCAAGATCATATTGGCATTCCTCATTTATATTCAGGACTGCTGTCCTTTGTGTACAAATGATCATGGCACAATACTGACAATGTCAGCGGTGCCTTGAATTGCTTTTTCAGTGGTAGCAATAACAGTGACTACAACCAATAAATCTCTCAGAAAGCATTTATGTTTTTATTTCTTTACAAGCAGCTGGGTAGCATAGTTCAAATTTTCCCTGGGAAGCTTGCCATGTGATCCCAGGGAAAGCACTCAATCTGCCTCAGTTTCCTCATCAGGGATAACGACAGCACCTACCTCCCAGGAATGTTTCAAGGATGAAGTGAGATATTTGTCAAGTGCTTTGTAGATCTTAAAGCACTATATAAAATGCTAGCTTTATCATTATTTATTAATATTATTGCAACTTTAGGGAAATTATTACATTTACAGAAGGCCTGTAGAATCCCAGAACAAAAGATAACGTGAACTACTGAATAAGAGTGAGAACCCTGATCCTAGAAGGTAGTGTAGAATAGCAGGGGAAAACCTTGGAGTTAGACCACTTGTGTGACCTTGGTGAGAGGTTGCTTCAGCCCTCTTGGCCTCAATTCTTTCATCTGTGTGATGAGGGGACTAGGCTAAATGATGTCTAACCCTAATGCTATTTAGTGTAACTTGTTATTCAGTAGTGTCCAGACTCTTCAGCACCCAGTGGGCCATGCTGTCCAGGGGGAGTTTTCTTGGCAAAAAATACTGGAGTTATTTGTCATTTCTTTCTCCAGTATATTAAGGCAAACAAATAGAGGTTAAGTGACTTGTCCAGAGTAACACAGCTAGTAAGTGTCTGAGGCTAGATTTGAACTCAGATCTTCTGGACTCCAAACCCAGGGCGCTGCCTCTAATATAATAACCTAAAAGTTCCCCCACCCCAGACATAACCAATCCATACAAGAGTACTGTCTACACTTTAAAAAAAAAATTTCTCTGATCTACTTTGCAAACTCACCCAGAAATTTCCCATCTGTAGAATTATTGCAGAACTCAGTTTAAGCAAACATTTATTAGGCACCTATTATGTATAATCCATCTAACAAATATATCATAAAGATTCTGTGGTAGAAAGCATCCCCAAGGGAGAGTTGTTCCTAGAGCTAGAGACAAAAAAGGGAGACTGCAAGGTAGAGAAAATCTCCTTCACACAGCAGAACCCGGAGGAAATGGTCACCAGCTTGACTGAGACTAAGAGTGAAGTCTGTCTTTCTGCACATTTTGAAATCTGGTCCACCAAACTGAAAGTACCCACAACATGGAGTATTCTGACTATGCAGGAAAACTTTGTTCCATCAGAGCAAAGGAATGCAAAGAATATGTCTTCCTTCCCAGCTTCTACCCCAAAATATATTTATTTCTTAGCAAATCAATTTCAGAGTCAGTGCCTCTCTATACCAATCATTCTCATTTTAATTTTAGTTGTCTTATAAATAAACAGGCTTTTTTTTGACTAATTAAAAAAATCACAAGGAAAAAGACAGGACAACAAAAAGGTGTTAAGCGGGGCAGTTGGGTAGCCCAGTGGATAGAGCCTATAGCGTAGAATGGCAGTGACCTAACTCCCAGGGTTGTTGTGAACATCAAATGAGATAACTGTAAAAAGCCTAGCACAGTATTGGGCACATACTAAGTGGGATACAAATGCTACCCATTATCACCATGATCATCATTATTACGGAAGCCCCAGACTCCATGAGCAGCCATCTACATCTACAGTTTCCAGAATTCCTGGGATTCTCTCCCTTCCTTGAATAAAAAGGTACTCTGGGCTGAGAGCACTCCCCCTGGGCTATGAGGTTACTGAAAAATAAAAGGACATTGAGATACAAACCTCCCTAAACTCCACACAGTATTATATAAGAGTAAGATGACAGAAACAAGGTCCTACAGAATTCATCTTAAGTCAAATGAGATAATGGTTGTAAAGGATTTAGCTCAAGGTGTTATATAAGATGCCGATTTTTATTATTATTACAGGAAAAGCACGTCCTGGCTGCAACATTTCAAGAAGTTCATAAATGGAGTCAGGAGTAACGATTTTGAAAACTTTCAGACAAATCAAGGTTCAAAAAAGCTGTCCAAGGTCTTAGGCTAAAACAAAATGAAATGTAACAAGAGTAAAGCCCTATGCTTAGTTTCAAAATATCAATAGCACAAGCATGGAAGGGGAAGATTCCTTAAAGAACGGCTCATGTGAGGGGGAAAAAAGGTAACCCACCCCACCTGAAGCTTGTTTCCTCTCAGAGCCAAGGGTACAGTTGTGGCTACAAGACAAAATCCTTCCATTCCCAGAGCTTTCTCTTTTCCAGGGTAAGCATTTCCATTTCCTTGAAACTTTCTTTATGCCATGATCCATCCAGAGCAATTCAACACAGACACTGGAAAAACCAAAAGCATTGTCTAGAGGAGCAGCTTAGGAAAATAGCAATGCTTAGATATCGTGGGCAGATGGGCAAAACAATAATCTTCAAACACGGACACAATTCTACAAAAACATTGTAGAACTGATCTTAGGAGGCTGCAAACAGCTTCTTGAGATGCCTGCACTCAATTATATCTCCGGTCTCAGTTCTAAGATACAAATGCCAGAGGACATTTGTCAGTGTAGTAACATGTTTAAAATACATGTGACTCACTGAAATAATCTTTCCAAAATACTTTTACTCTTAGAGATTTTTAAAAGATCATCATAATATGATGGTTTATTATTCTGTTGTGGTCTTCAAGGGACAAGGTAGCACAATGGATAAGGGTGAACCTGATGATCAAGTCTCATTTCTAGCATATACTGAATGGGTGATCCTGTCCAAGTTACTCTCAGTATATCCAGGCAATTTTCTAAGACTGTAATTTTCAGCTGAGTTGTGAAGGCATCTTCCATACCCAGGGAAGATCAAAGGGCACTATCCAGAGGTTCCTCTTCTTTGCCCTCTTCTCCCCTCCCCCCCCCAAAAAAAGTAGTGGATTTTTTTTCCTTTTGTCCTTCTACTAGATTAAGGTATTAAGTTAAATAAAACATGTCCACAAAACCAAGATCCCCTTTGGAATACTGTCAGATGTAAATAGCTTACTCGGTATTTTCTTTTAAAGTACCCAGCATTCTAATTTTGGTTCTTGAAAACAAATTTCACTCCAAGAAACTAGCTCAAGGATCCCAGTAAAAAAAATTTTAAAATTCCTAGCTGTAGTGCTCAATGCTCTGGTGTTTCAAGGAAAGATTGAATCCACATCTCTGTGCTTAGATTTCTTGTGCTGTCAGATAGGAAAGAGCATATGTTTTTAAAGTGCTTTGAAATCTTCAGATCAATTACAAAGCACCCTTCCTAAATGAAGTTTACTTTCACTTTTTGCCAGGGGCTAAATATTATAGGGGCAGCTAGATGGTGAAGTGGACAGAGCCCTGGGCTTGGAATCAGGAAGACTCATTTTCTTGAGTTTAAATCCAGCCTCAGGTACTTCCTAGCTGTGTGACCCTGGGCAAGTCACTTAACCCCATTTGCCTCAGTTTCCTCATCTGTAAAAACGAGCTGGACAAGGAAATGGCAAACCACTTCAGTATCTTTTTGCCAAGAAAACCCCAAATGGGGTAATATTTTTTAAATGACTGAACAAAAAAATATTATAGACATATTAAGATGGGATGGTCCATCTAAATGATCTCACCTTGGTCATTTATTGTGGGTGTTGCATTATTTGTTTTCATACGTTTCTTCTTCTGCTCCATCCAACCTCCTTAAAGGCATCCTCAAGGGAAAAGACGGCAGTGCCTTCTCAGCAACCCAGAACGCATGCAACTTGGGTAGGCGGGGTAGTATTCAATTACTTTTCCCACCGAGAAATCCATATCCCTTCCTTACACTTTCCCATATGACATTTACATAACCATATTTAGCTTTCCTCCTACTATCTCCCTGTAAAAATTCAAAAGGCAGTTTAGACTCCCATATGGTTGCCACTGAAGCTAACAGATGCCTAGCAAATTAAGGCAAAAATTATGACATGTAAAATGCTGATGTATCATCATTCTAACACATCTTGCAATTTATTGTGAATCACAAGATTCATATCCCTGTCTGATATACCCAAGACTTCCTAAATTTTCCCTGTTTTCTGAATTTAAGTACCACAGAACAAAATGAAAAGATAAAACTCTGCCCTCCAGTCATGTCAAGAAGCTATGATTAAACAGGAATCTAGTATGCCCTCTGAACTGTGCTACTAAGCTCTTGGCCATAGAGAGGCAAAAACACCCCAAAAAACAAAAACCAGTTCCTGCCCTCAAGGAACTCACAGTTTAAAAGGGCAAATGATTATGTCAAAACAAGACAGAGTCAGGACCAACTGGAGATTAACTCAGAGGAAGAGTACTAACATTAAGGCAAGTGGGGAGAGGCTTCTTCCAGAATGTGGGGGTTTGGGCTGCCATTTGAAGGATGCAAGGAGGCAGAGACAAGGATAAAGAGAGTCCAAGACATGAGGGATAGTCAGTGAAAATATACAGTCAGGAGATGGAATGTCTTGCCTGAGGAACAGCAAGGAGGTCAGTGTCACTGGGTTGAAGAGTACATAAAAGGGACTATGATGTAATAATAATGGCAGAAGTGGGATGGGTTATGAAGGGTTTCAAAAGCCAGATTTTATATAGATCCCAAAGACAATGGGGACTCACTGGAGTTTATTGACCAGGAGGAATGGAGTGATCACACCTGCAATTTGATAGAATGGATTAGAGAGGAGAAAACCTGAGGTAGGGAACCAAAAAGTCCAAGCATGAGATGGTAAGAGCCTGTACCAAGGTGGTGGCAATGCAAGAGGAGAGAAAGGGGCTAAAAGAGGGATGTTTGGAAGGTAAAAATGGCTGGACTTGGCAGCAGATTGGAAGACTAAATGAGTAGAGGATGACACCTCCACCAAGTTGTATGCTTCCCCTCTACAAGCACAATATGAGATCTGTATGTACAATTGAGAAATAAATCAAGGCAAAAGTCTCTAACCACTGGAGGGAAGAGCAATGGTTCAGACTCAGAAGAACTAGGTTCTAGTTCTAGTTCTTCTACTACCTGGCTCTATGGACTTGGTAAGTGTCATTGAAACTCTTTAAACCTATTTCTTCTTGGGATTCTACAACATGGGGGAGGAGAAGAGGAAAGTGAGAGGAAGCTAGGTAGTGGTAGAGTAGGTATAGCACTGGGCCTGGAATCAGGATGACCGAAGTTTAAATCTGACCTCAGATACTTGACTAGCTGTGTGCAAGTCACTTAACCTCAATTTCCTCTACTGTAAAAGGCACTTACCTCCCAGTGTTGTGGGGAGGATCAAAAGAGATTAATATTTGTAAAGCACTTAGCACAATACCTTGCATGCAGTAGATGGTTAATAATTATTCCCTTCCCTCTTCCCTACTAGTTCTCTTCCAAGTCTTCACTGTCTATGAAACAGTTCTCAGCCTTTGTAATGGGAAGAAAAAGAGAGAAAGACAAGCAAACCTTCTGAAAAACGTAGAATTTATAATGTGGGTTTTATGGTTGTTACCAGGAAAGACAATTATATTCATGGACAGTAGATCCATTCCCCCAGTTAGCAGCTGGTAGGAGAGGAAGGATGGATGTTCCCCTAAGTCTTGGGAAGGCATAAGAGTGTCATGACATGGGAGTGTCAATCTAGTGAGCCCCAATATCTTACATGTGTACATACAGGTATCTGTAGATAAGAGATACTAAACCTACACTTGGCGTAGAATGGAAATAGATAGAATAGAAATGAGATGAGGGCACTGGATCTGGATCCAGAAGACCTTGGTCTAACCCCTGACTGGTGCATGTGATCTGAGAAACCTTAGAGAAATCTCTTTGACCCTGGTTTCCTCATTTGTAAAATGAAGGGATAGAAGTTGTGCCAAATTAGTTCTAAGGACTCTTCCATCTCTAACAATCTCTGGATCAGTCCAGTTCACTCTGTGGATTCTGGACACCAAGTATAACCAGCCTAAGAGTTATGATCCAGCACAGCTAGTAGGATTGACTTGTGTTACATCTTCATTATGACTATCTATCTTTCTCAACTTCTTTGGTAGTAAAATGATTAAAAGAAAATCTTTTTCACCTCTAACGTGACCCAAACTATATTGAGTGTTAGAGCAGGAAGGGACTTTAGACATGTATTCAAACCTAATCATTTTTAAAGTAAGGAAACCAAGGTCCCAAAAGGTTAAATGTATTGTCCAGAGGCACACAGCTAGTTGGTGTCTCAGCCAGAACTAGAACTTGCCCACCTGTATCTCATATTCTTTTTAATCTGTCAGAAATCGCACATCTCTGAACTCTCATCATTTCAAATTCACTTTAGTATTAACAGCACAAGAGTAAAAGATTATGTTTCCCCTATTATATTCATCATCCTTTCCCATCCACAGAAGGAACAGATGTTGGCTTAGAATCAATAAAAAGCATATAGAATGAGTATGGGACTTGTTATTACACTGGTTTTGGAAACTGTCCAGTAAGAGATTCCCTGAACCCCCAGAAGTTCCTGTGTCATGGATGCCTTTACAATCTGATGGGTACTATGGACCCCTTCCCAGAATTATGTTTTTTTTAATAAAGTAAAAGGTTAGTGAAGATAAAGATATAATTTTTTTTCCCTTCCAAGTTCATGGATCTCAAGGCTGGTTAGCACAATCTCTGCAACTCATAATCTTAGAAAGGTGTCTAGATCACAGAGAGGATAAATGACTTGACCAAAGTCAAACAGCCAGTATGTGTTAAAGGTGAGGCTTGAACCTAGGTCTTTTCAAACAAAGGTGCAGACTCTTCTTTTGGGAGTGGTTGTACTCAGGCTGAAGCAGAGAGTTAACTCATAGGTAACAGAGATAATAGGGGAGGCTCAGGTTCAAAAGATCTATCTAATGCCCATCTTCCTCTCCTCACCACCACACCCTACACTCCACCTACAAAGATTCCTCCAGCTTACCAATTATCTAACTCTATTAAAATGCAAATACCCTCAGGTGCAGTTAAGTCCATGAATCATTCACACCTAAGATTCCCCTCTAGCTCCAATGCACAGAGTATCTGAATCTAAGAATTACTTTCATCAGATAAGCCAGAGGTTTGCAGCTACCAGCAGAGATCCAGTAACTGAGAAACTAAAATTTTAATAAAAGGAGAGTAGGGTGAATTTAGAGCCAGAAACCCAGCAGGGGAGGAGGGTAGGAAAGTGATGCTTTAGTCAGTCGGAGGCTATCATATTAGGGTGGGAAGGGAAAACAGGATATAACAAGTAGAAAGGCTACCCAAAACAAACTGCACCCACATATACAGTTCTGCCTGACGTCCAGATGGGTAGCTTAATTTCAACCCCATAGGGATGAGTTCATTCAAAGTCCAAAACAAGAAAAGGTTCCATTCTTGGATACTCCCCATAAAGTATACAGGGACAGTAAATCTTTTTAAGGATCTCCCTCATGCCACTCCCCTCCCCTCTCCCCAAATACTTTGATGGGGCTTCTTCCTAAAAGTATAGTATCAGATGAGGCCATTTAGCAAAACTACCCAAATTCTGTGCAGAACACAGACTCCAAATCCCAATATTTCCTTTTTACCCTTTTCTATGTGACCAAAATAAAGGCCTAATACACCCTTCCTGTTTCCTAGTAGCTGAACTATATTTGTGTTCAAACAAGACAAGACTATCAACTCATACTACCAACCCAATGACCTTGTATGTAGTTAAGTCACTAAAGGTCCAGTCCCCACCAATTAAAACTATGTCCAAAAAAGTCTTTATCAATCACTTTAGAACAATTCTAACAAAAAACTGAATAGTGTCAGGGAAAGGAAGAGGATGAAAGGCAAGGGGAAACATATTTCCTCCCTTGGAGAATTAAGCTCAGTTTAAGTTGGAAGCTTGGCTGTAGTCACAGAAAATAGAAGATTGTTTGACAAGAACACCAGTTATGTGCAATCAATCACCCACAAAAGCAGTACTGGACTGTTTATTATATTTATTCACCCATCCTCCTAATCTTATTCATCAGTCCTGAGGGCAGATGGCAAGATGGTACAGAAAATGTTTTCCAATCCTGTTTTATTCTGCAAAACATGTGTTCTCAATGCAACACATGTAAAGAGAAAACAGTAAAAAAAAAAATAAAATAAAATGACCCTATAAAGAAAATACAGTAGAGGAAAAAGCAATAAAGAATTTGTCTGAAAACACTTCTCAGAGACTAATATTTGCTCCTGTGCATGTAAAGAAATTTTAAAAGCCAGTTAATGAATACCTCACATTTGGATTCTTTGGGCTTACTAATGACCTTTTGATAATTCTACATCATCTTCCCCCTCTAAGGGGGGAACTTTTAAACTTACACTAAGGAGTAACTGACTGAAAAACCTAAGAACCACCATTTTTACTTTTCATAGTAGGAGAGTGGGTAATATGAAGAAAAGAGGTGAGGGGGAGGAAGAAATCAAGGTCTTTGAAACACCTGTGTCTCCCAGGTCCGGAGAAACTCTTTGTCTACTGAAAAGTATTAGTTCAGAAAAAAAAAGAAAACTGGCAACAAAACCAAGTAGAAATCATTTCAATTATTTAACGGAGGTTTAAAAACAAAGGACACATTTCTGAGCAGCATTCAAGCATTTGCTTTATTTCTCTAGCTAGCCCACCTTCTGGTTTGCCTTTCTTCATCCAGCCACAGGAAAAAAGCCCACGCTAATTCATCACTTAGAGAAAGCTGAGGCTACTTAGTAATTGAGGAACTAGACTGAAATCTATGTGGACGGTTATCAGTTATTGTTCTGACAATGACAGAAAAATAAATCTTCCCTACCATCCACACCCACACACGAGCCATTATGCAAAATGCTTTTCGGAACGAGACTTGGAAAGAATGTGCTAGAAGTGTAATTTATGTACATATTGCACACAGTACAGCGTACACCATTCAAGCTGCATCATCCATACACAAAAGCCTGTGATGGAGAAGGCAGATAGCCTCTGTGCCTGGAACATACAGCAGTAAGAGCAGTGGCAACCTCGTGTCCAATCAAATCCTTCTCACAAAGGTAGACTTCGTTTTGCATGGTTAATCTGCCCTATTATTACCCATGCGACGCACATCCATATCCCACGGGAACAAATCCATTCCACGCCGCTGCTCATTGTCCCAAACTGCCAAAGCCTGGATCTCATTTTTATCCCAACAATAGTTTACTCTTCTTTTCCAGGGACGATCTGAGGCCTGGGAGCTGCCTTTCAATCTCAGTTTTTCTTCGTTCTCCCTTCCTTATCTCCCCCCTCCCACTCCCAACCCACAAAGAATTAAAATCTTAGCTCCCTCAGCATAGGAGCAATAAGGGAAGGTTCCTTAAAAGACCTTTTTCTCGCTTTCGGCAAGAGCAGGCAAAAGCCCAGAGGCTTGCCGAAAAGTAGAAAAAAAGCACTTGGGGCAACCGCGGGTAACGATCCTCAATAAATCACCGACACCACGGCGGCGAGGATAATAATAACGACCCCACTCACCCAGAAAATAACATTGAAGCCGAATATGAAATATTTGATGCAACAACTGACTTCAGGACCCTTGTAATGCTTCCCGGACATCCTCTGGGCTCATGAAGGCACTTTCCTGGGCAGCCAGAGTTAGGAGCCCCCGTGGCACCCCGACACGACCGCGAGCTTCCCACACCAGGGAGCACGGCAACCCCAAGTCCAAGAGGGGGCGCGGGTGCAGCCCCCGCCGCGACCACCCCGGGCTCCGCAGCAGCTGCTGCCGCAGGAGGAGGAGGAGCAGGAGGCAGCAGCGGGAGGACGATGGCTGAGCTGGGCGCCGAGGAGCGGACGCGGAGCGCGGCACGGCTCTGGGCTGGCTTCTGTCTCTCTCCTGCACTGAGGCCCCGGCTGCCGAGCCGAACCGAGACTCGGGCGAGCACACCAAGAAGAGGGTTCGAATGGCAGGCTCCCCAGCGAGCTAGCGCCCCTGCCCCTGCCCCCGGCTGTGCAGCTGCTGCCGCTGCTGCTGCTGCCTCCGCCGCCGAGGCTCCCTCTTCGAGGAGCGCACGGGTCCCACCGCCAGCTCTGTGTCCGGCCGGCCGCTGCCGCCCGCCCGCGGCCAAGGGATGCTGCGTGGGGACGGGCTTCGCCCGCGCTCCTTCTTCCTCCGCGAGGAGCAGCAGAGGGGATGCACGGAGACCCACGCGCGCGCGCGCACACACATACAAACACGCATCCACACACAGGCACCGGAGAGCACCCGAGCCCCTTTGACACAATAACGTGTCCTCTTCCTCCTCCTTCTCCCGAGCTGCGGCCTCCCACCGCCGCTTGGGCCCTCCCTCCCGCGGCCTTTCTCCCCGCCCCCTCGGAGGAGGGGGGTGGGGCTGGGGCGGGGCGGAACGGACCCTATCTCCCTGCGGTTGGGGCTGCTGAGAGAGCCGAGGGGGGCGGGGGAGTTCCGCGGAGGCCACCGGCCTGAGTGATGGAGATCAGCAGCATCGTCGATTCCGCCCAACCACAGCCAAAGGGAGGAGTCGTGGGCTTCGGGGACCCCCGGCCCCGGTCACCTTTCCCAATGGTGAACACACAGACACACACACAGACACACAGACACACACACACACAGACACACACACACACACAGACACACACACACACACACACACACACACACACACAGACACACACACACACACACACACACCCCAGCCCCAGCTCATAGCCTTTGCCCGAGTCGTGCAGGGAAAGATGCACACCAGAGAGGTAGACAGGCCAGGCCAGGACGACAAGCCGGGCAATGTCTGGAAGGCTGGCTCTAGAATCGGGGACCCTGGGTTCGAATGTCCGTTTCGCTATTTACTGCAAGTGGAACCTTCAGGAAGTTGCTTAACCTTCTAGGCCTGTTTCCTTGTCTTAACAGGAGAGGGTAGGACTAAGTGTCTTCTACTTCTAAATCCACGAGCCTTAAGTGTGGGTGGACTTTGCGTGAAAAGCGAAAGATAGGGGTGGGAGGGAGAGACATACGCACAAAGAGAAAATGAGAGAGACAAAGACCGTTTGCTTCCCTGAGAAGGGAGCAGGCTCCCAGAGGAAAAAAATGCCCAGTTAGAAAATCAGGTAACCAACTGCTTTTCTCGCTAGAGACTTTCTCCTACCACCTGGGGGGAAAAATAATCAGGGTCCTAAAACATCACCTGAAATGGAGAGGCCAGCCC
The DNA here is from genome assembly GCA_028646515.1 of Pseudochirops corinnae. Classification (NCBI taxonomy): domain Eukaryota; kingdom Metazoa; phylum Chordata; class Mammalia; order Diprotodontia; family Pseudocheiridae; genus Pseudochirops; species Pseudochirops corinnae. Next base: position 24,917,080 of record CM053592.1, on the reverse strand, counting down.
AATGAAGGGGTGGGGGGCCAGGGTAGGGATGCGAGGAGGTGGAGATTGGCAGGATCCTGGCTGGGTTTGGCACATTTGCAACCTTAGAAACAAAAGATTCTGCAGAGGGCACCAGATGTCTTACTGATTCCTGGTAGTTTTAAAGGAAGTTGCCTATTCCCTGAACTTTGGGGAGATATCTCTGAGAATAGGCTCCCTTTACAATCTTTAAATCTGATTTGTCATTGGAAACCCTGGGCCATTATGTAGTTTATTCTCTCAGAGAAAAAGAGAGAGTGGGTGGGAAAATAGGGTCAAATCGGGTGTGCCCCCTTTATAACACTGATGCCACTTTCAACACCTTCAAAGGTGTTGATGCAGAAGGCCCTAGCGTCTGAAGCAAGGGAGGAAATAGAAAAAAACAATCCATCCTATCCTCAACTCTACAGTAGCAGGCAGACTTGGTGAAAAGGGCACTGGAGGTGGAATCAGGAAGACCTGAGTTCAAATCCTGCCAGAGGCACTTGATGGCTGTGTGACCATAAATAGACAAGTCATTATCTCTCACTATTTCCCTCATCTGTAAATTAGAGGGATTGGTTGGGCGTTAGGGCCTTACCTCTATCATTCTATGTGGACTACTGTCATACTACGTCCACACATAGTGGACATACTCATCCACTATGTGGATACTCTCAAAGTATCTCCAATACTTTGAATGGAAAAAGAAAGGTGGAATTGAGAATACCTTTCAGCTGCTACAAAGTGGAATGGAAAAACTAAGGGGCTCAAAAATCGGATGGGGGCAGCATCCTATTCCGTTCACCCTTCTCCCCCAATTTAAATCCTGTTCTGTTCCTAGTCACAGACTGCATCCCTATACAATGGACTCCAAAAATGCTAGAGGAGGCATTTCTCAAGAGAAAACCCAGTGAATAAATGAATCATAGAATTGGAGCTAGAAGGAAGCTCAGAGGCCATTTAGTCGAACCCAGGGATGGGGAACCTCCAGCCTCGGGGCCACATGTCTCTCTCTGGGTTCTTATGTTCAGCCCTTTGAATCCAAACTTCACAGAATAAATCCCCTTACTAAAAGGATTTGTCCTGTAAAACTTGGACTCAGTCAAAAGGATGCACCCAAGGACCTTCAGGGTCACATGTGGGCTTGAGACTACAGGTTCCCCACCCCTGGTCCAACCCCTTCATTTTATAGATGAGGAAACTGAGGCCCATCTAGACTGAGTGGCTTGCCTAAGGTCAAATATGTAATAAGCATTAGAAGTGAGATTCTAAATCTCCAATGCTCTGGCCTGTCCCATGTTCCCTCATAGGTCACACAGGTTCCATATTTGGACCCAGGCTTTCTGATTCCAGGTCCAGAGTTCACTCTTCATTATCAGGCTGAATCACAGAAAAATTCTTCAACACTTCTAGGGGAAATGTTGCAGAAGACATGCTCTGAATCATCTTCATATATGAAATACAGCATAGTTTAAAAATAATATCTGGAAATCTGGTCACAGTCCTAGCCAGGGGGAAAAAATCTGGACTCCTACCATGGGACAGAAATGAGCACATTCACCAGATCATCATCAATGGTAGTTTTAGAGACTATTTCTTTATCAGAGGACTGGTAAGCAAGTAAAATGCTCCAGCTGAAAGGTATCCAGCTTTGAAAGATCAGGAGTTTGGCCAAAAAAACCATGCAGGGTGCTAGCCTCTTCATCAGTCTTCTGCCGGTTCTTCCCCTTAATTTATTCTCACCAACTTCCCATAGAAACAGTATACTGAGTTAGTATAAGTGCAGATTTACAATGTTTATCTCCTAAGTTTGCAACATTCAGTCAATTTGGCTCAAGGGGGAATCCCACCAAGACTCTCCTACCTTTCCCCCTTCAATTTGGCTGGACCTATCCCAAGGATTCATTCTGCTGACTAGATACCACACAGCATGGCCCAAACTATCAACAAATGCATCAAGTACAATGTTTGAAAAGACCAGTTGGCTATTACCACAGCCTGCAGGGTAACTATGGGAACTCGTCTCAACAGTGTCCCTTTGAAACTATTCAGCCAGGAGTCCCTGGCCTACATGGTACCTTGTTTTACAAACCCAACAGACTCAAAGATAACTGAGGCTCCTCCACTCAAAGGTCCAAAAGAGGAACACTTTGATCAATGACCTCGAGAGAAACCATCAGCCTAGGAAGCCGGCTAAACATTATCTTTCCATCATCTTTGTTTTACTATAAGCTGGTCCCTGTTTCATTGGTAACAATCAGAAGAAGAGCTGACATTTATACAATGCCTAATCTTGGCTAAGTTCTTTACATACATTATCTCTTGATTTATCATAACAACCCTGTGGAGTAGGAACTGCCATAACCACTTTACTACAGAGTAAAGTAAGAATCAAAAAAGTTAAGTGACTTGCTGAGGGCCACATAGCTACTAAGTATTTGGGGCAGGACTGCACCGTGGGTCTTCCTGACTCCAAGTCCAATAAATATAATATAATAAATATGTATTAAAATATACATAAAATATAATAAATGCCATATTTTCTTTTCAATGATATAAGATATATGGGGGATAGGGGCACTTGGTGCATATACATGGCAAGGAGAGTGGGTTGCGATCACATGGAATGACAAGGCCTTGGGGACTCTGTAGGGCATGTATGGAAATGGTTTTGGCCAACTAACCGTGTACAGAAGAAGAGGCTGCATGGTTGCCCGTGGGGGCATTCAAAAAGGCACCTCAGCTTCAGTCACTCCCTTTGTACCTCAGGGAGTAGCTCCTTTGCTCATGTCAGCTGGTGAAAGGCAGTTATAAGAGGAGAGGACACAGGACCATCTCTTCTCTGAGACAACTTGGTCCTTTACTGGGTCAGTAAAAAAATCAGTCTTTGGCCTCTGCTATTTTCTACTATTTTCTTTTTTTAGGTGAGGCTTAAATGATAGCCTCTGACACTGTGAATTTGAAACCTCTGGAGAGCACTCTGGCATCCTGATGTTCCGAGGTTTGGGCTCCAGGACCAGAGCAGCAAATTCTGATATGTCAAATTCAGGGGTAAGCAGGTAACACCACTGTTCGACGGGGACTTAGTCTGTGTGAAAGCTAGTAAAATGTTGTAAGCCTAGAAAGCTATGTTTGAGTCAGAGAAATAGCAGGCTAAGAAGTTTATTCTCATTATATCAGTAACAGGGAGCCATGAAGAGTTTCTGAACAGGAAAATAAATGGTCAGGCCTGTTCCTTAGCATGGATGGATTAGAGAAGATGAAAGACAGGGAGCAGTTAGTGCAGCAGTTCTCAACCTGTGGGTTGCGACACCTTCGGGGGTTGAACGAGCCTTTCACAGGGGTCACCTAAGACCATCAGAAAACACATATTTCCAATGGTTTTAGGAACCGAGACACCAATCCTCTATGGGTCTCCAGGCAGGTGCGTCCACATGCAGATACGCCCACATATGAGTTTTAAAGGGTCTCAGCATTAGGAAGATTGAGAACCACTGAGTTGGTGGGATATCACAATAGTTTGGGACAGAGGCAATAAAAGCCTAACTTGGGTTGGCATACATATCATGGGTGTACCTACCTGCTTGTTGTCTCCCTCATCGGAATGTAAAGTCTTTGAAGGCAGGGACTGTTTCTGCCTTCTTTCCTATACCCATGACTCATAGTAAGCCCTTAACAAATGATTATTGACTAACTGATTGGCAGTGAAAAGACCATTAAAAGAAAAGAAACACATTTCTTTAAAAAAAGAAAGAAAAGTCAGGTGAAAAAAATTGTGTAGGAGAAATGTTGCTGGGAGTATTAAGGTAAAACTCCCATCTTTGAAAAAGGGAAGGGTATTAGGGAAAGACCGAATTTTAGAGACAGATATTAGCATAAAATATGGGTATTCCATTTAGTGTTTCTTGGCTTAACAATAGAATAAAATATGAAAGTTGTATTTACATTTTGAAATTTAACAAATAGTATAAGATGAGGTCACTTATTGGCTCAGTGGAAAGAGCACTGGGTCTGGAGTCAAGAAGATCTGAATTCAAATTTGGCTTATTAACTGCATGACCCTGGGCAAGTCCCTCAACCTCTATTGCCTTAATATAATGGAGAAGGAAATGGCAAACCACTCTAGTATCTTTGCCAAGAAGATGTCCCATGGACAATATGATTCATCAGGTCACAGAAAGTCAGACATGACTGAATGACTGAACAACAACAGTGTAAGATGAGACTGACTTAAAAAATTTTAAGATTAAATGAAAATGATTGAATTCTCCCATGAAAATAAAAAAGATTAAGAAATAGAATATTATGTAAATTTACTGGAACATAGTGAAATAATCAGATGTGCTGACTTACAACTTTTTACATCTTAAAAAAAAACTTTTATTATTCAACATGACCCACTTTTTCTGAAATCACTTGTTTTCCATTATTTCATATTGAGTTCACAAGCTAGCTTTTCAGTATACCTTCCAATACAATCCTATAAACATTTATTAAATGCCTACTACGAGTCAGGCACTGTACTCTGTGCTAGAGGTACAATTAATAAAAAGAAAGACAATCTTTGCCCTCAAGGAGCTTACAATCTAAGGAGGGAGACAACACACAAAGGGAGGTTGGAAAGCTGGAGGGTGAGACAGGAAAGTAAGGGATACCCAGCACAGGGGTATCTTGATCCACTGAGTCAAAATTAGTCAGGGCAGCAGGTATAAAGATGAGTGAGCTATGTCCATTTCTGCCCTCTATAAAGAAAGACATGGGGGGAATTTATTATTCCACTCTCTGGCCCTCCATCCAGAGGGGAAAAGAGGCTGAGGGAGGTAGTGATATTCAGGGCTTGAATTAGTAGAATGGTTTAGAAGTGATGAGCTTATCCTGAGAGGGGCATCTTGTTCTGAGGGATTGAAACCAGGGCAGCAGATACAAACAGAATTCAACAGTCCATTTTTCTAAGTCTCGCCTTGATAAAAGTCCAAAAGTAGTTTCAAGCTCACAAAAGCATGTTTGTTTCCGTCTCTTGAATAAAATTCTTAATCTCTCATGACATGTGGTGTGGTGTAACACTGTATTGTAGTATTCCACTTCGATTTGGAAATTTCTATCAATCTGGAACAATTCTGCTTCCTAGCATATCAGTCTATTTATTTGAATTCATTATTCCCCCAATGGAGTCAAGACTTCCAGATCCATTGGAAGTAAAGATTGCAAAACGTTTTTGGGACATGTGTGCTATAATCTGATAAAAATGCCCAAATATTGTAGGATTACCTGGCTTCTTCTGCCAATGATTTTAGTATCACCCTGAATGAAAGTGTGAATTTGTACAGTAAATGTTGCCTTGTCCTCATCTTCAATATTTTAGCTTTTATACTATCTTTCCTAGGACAAACTTTTTTTTCCCCTTTATGGCATCCATCAACAGCTATTTCTTTAATGATTTTATCTCTCTTCTATCCACCTCAATTGGCCTGTACTGTACTACAAATGAGTCAACAACATGTCGAGATCCTCTGAGGTTTTCAGAGGATTAACAAGGCTCTTTCATAGCAATAGTTTATTAGTTCTTGAAGTCATTTTTCACTGTTCTAGTGAAACATCCTATTTCTTTTTTAATGTTTTTATTTTTATTTTTTAAAAATTGATTTGTTTATTTACTTTTAGTTTACAAGATTCAATTCCACAATCGCTTGAGTTTCAAATCTTCTCCCCTTCATCACCTCTCCCTCTTCCTCCCCCACCATGGCAGCATGTACTCAGGTATAGGATCTGTAAATATTTTCACACTGGACATTAGCCTGGTTGTATAGAGGGGTTGTAACCAATGGAGTGGACAATGGGAAAAAGAAACAAATCCAAACATGGAAAAGAACGATAGCATGTAGATTGCTTCAGTCTTCATTTAAACTCTGTTCTTTCTAGATCCTTCTCTGAATGTAGATATCTCCTTCCACCCTGGGACTCGTAGAGTTGTCTTATAACTGTGCATTGCTGAGAAGAGTCCAGTTTATCAAAGTTGGTTGTCACACATACAATGTGTCTATGATTGTGTACAAATTTTTCCTGGTTCTGCTCTTCTCACTTAGCATCAGTTTGTATAAGCCTCTCCAGGTGAACATGAAGACCATCTCCTCCCCATTTCTTATAGCACAATAGTATTCTATTACATTCATATACCACAACTTGTTTAGCCATTCCCCAATTGATGGGCATCCCCTTACTTTCCAGTTTTTTGCCACCACAAAGAGAGCTGCAATAAATATTTTTGTAGATATGGGTCTTCCTCCCACTTCTATAATCTCTTTGGGATACAATCCCAGAAGTAATATTACTGGGTCAAAGGGTTTGCAATTATTTATAGCCCTTTGGGCATAGTTCCAGATTGCTCTCCAGAATGGTTGTATCAGTTAACAGCTCCACCAACAATGCATTAGTGAAAACATCCTGTTTTTCATTGTAGGTTTGAATGACCTTTGAAATACTTGACCACACCAACTACTGCAACATTTCTAATAGTCTTTAAAGGGTGCTCTTCAAAAGTTATAACTTTTCCCATATTTCTCTGGAGTAAGATCCATTCTTTTAAAACACAGAATTTAAAATGCAAAAGAAGGAAACAATGAAACATGTTTATATGGTACAAAATCCAGCACTCAACTGACTGAGAACCAACTAAAGTGGGGGGAAAGAACTCAATATTGTTTCATCTGGTCCATATCAGATGTTCTGAGTCAATCTAGTACCAGCAGAAGTGAGCACGCACACACAATAATTGTTACTACAAAATGAAAACATTAAAAATGATTGCTTTGTTTCAAGTCATCAGGACCTGGACTTCTCTATACTAGGCATCTATGAGGCAAGTTTGTTAACTCAGCAACTGTCAACATGTAGTTTGGACTGAGACTGAGGCTGTCACAGTAGAATGAGATGAATGAGGCTATGAATCTGGGCACTAGAGCCAGAATAAGAGAAAAGAAGAAATTGGTAGGAAGTTTCCCATTCAACTGCATCCAGAAAATACTAGTATTAATGCTATGAGACAGAAGTGTCAATAGGAAGTATCTTGCCAGTGTTAGTATTTTTGGGAAGAAGTAAAAGCAGTGTTTCCTCTCCGATTACCAAGAAATAATAAGTCTATGCTGAGAAGCGAGGACTTCAATATGGCCTCTTAAGAATTGGCTACTCTCAGGTCCATGGTACTCAAGAGATAGTTGTCTCAACCAAAAACCCTTGCTTCCATGGAATCACTCCAATGAAGGAAGAACAAAATATATGATATTACACAAAAACAAAAGACATTTCCTTAAAACAGAATGAAAGTAAAAATAACAAGGAGTTAAATCACTCATTTCCTGGAGCAGACACTTACCAAGTCTCAAGAAACTGGGAGCTACAAATCCACCCTCCCATCCTGGATCTTCAACACATGGGAGAAAACACAGATGGATTCATTTATGCCCTCATCAATTAAAGAATTTGGCACCTACAAGTGGCTCAGCTGTATCACTTTCTCCTTTTCTCTCTGTTCCCCATGCTGGCTCCTCAACAGGGCACTGAGAGCAAAGGGACAGAAAGGGCATTAGAGACTTGCCAACCAGACAAATGTTGAAGTCTCAGTGTCTGGAAAATGTGGCTTCTAGACAAGAGAAGTAAAAGGCATTATAGAGAGCCTTGTCGCTTCTTCAGGGTACCTGGAGAAGGGAGTCTCCTGCTACTACTTTTTACTTTTTTTCCAGGGGCCTAGCAATGGTATGGAGTCTCATATTGTTGACATGTACTAATACAAGGATGGTCTAGACACAGCTGAGGGGAAAGTCCCCTCTCATTTTTCTGTTCCCCTCCTCTGTTCCCCCTCCATCTCTCTCTCTCTCTCTCTCTCTCTCTCTCTCTCTCTCTCTCTCTCTCTCTCTCTCTCTCTCTCTCTCTCTCTCTCTCTCTCTCTCTCTCTCTCTCTCTCTCTCTCTCTCTCTCTCTCTCTCTCTCTCTCTCTCTCTAGCTCTGCTACTCAGACTCAAAGGCTGCATCTCAATCCACTGGGAAGAGTCCCACCTTCCTTTGAAACTGGGTATTCTGAAAACAGCTGAGCCTAATACACCAACTTATGGGACATATAATTCAGAAAAGCTCAGACATCTTTCCAGTTAAAGAGCAGAATCCAATAAAATGTTGTTTAAGGGAAAGGTATTTAATTCAAAATATGTACAGAAATATGAATCAAACTGTCTAACTAAAATTTATCACGCTACAGATAGCTCAAGAGAATTAGGAGATGCATAGGTGATATCTGCCAAAGTCTAATTTAAACCATAAAGTACTATATGACATAAACAATAAGATTTTTCTTGTATAATGGCACCACTGGGAGTGACAGGATATTGATTCAATATGAATGCATTAAACAACAAAAATTACATTTATAAAGGAAAAACTCATAGACTTGCAAGAAGAAAATAAGAGAAAAATAAGTAGGAGGTTTCAACACTTTACTAATAAAATATGATAAATCAAACAAAGATAAATGAGAAAATTACTGGCTTAAACAGAATATTAAAAAACCACATTTTTAAAAACATACAGAGAAAAAATAATGGAAAGGAACACACTTTCACCTATGTATACAAAGAATATTCACCTCCCCCCAAAAAATTGGTCACATTTTCCATTACAGATAAGACACAGGTAAATTTATAAAACAAGAAAATGAATATACTATGTTTAAGGGAAATAGTGAATCTCCCTCATTGGAGGTCTCCAAGAAAGGCTGCATAAACGCTTCTTCTGCTTCATTGGAGTGGATATTTCTTTTCAGATATGGGTGGAACTAGATCACTGAGGTCCCTACCGGCTTTCAAATTCTGTGATGATTCATTTCAGCTTCATGTTCTAGCTTGTGAGGGTCCTTTTGAATTCTGAGAATCCTGACTCTGGCATCCAGTATTTTGGCCATCACTCCCAGCTTTATGTCATTTGCAAATCTGATAAGCATGCCACTTGGTAACCTCATCCACTCTGCAGATGAATCCCAGATCTATGTATCCAACCCATGTTTCCCTTCTGAGTTCTAGTCTAGATCATCACCAAATACCTTTTGGATATTTTGAATATCCCATAGGCATTGCAAACTCAAAATATCCCAAACAGAACTCGTTACCTCTCTCCTCCAACTCACCACACTTCTAACCTTCTCTCTTTTCCTTTGAGGGTCTCCTTCAAGCCATCCAGGTTCAAGATCTCAATGTCAACCTTAGCACCCTACTTTCACTCATGACACATAGTTAATCAACAACAACAAAAATACTGCTTCCATCCATCCCCATCTCTTAAAATCAAAAAAGCCACCACCCCTAGTTCAGATTCCATCAACTCTCACCCCTAATTAGTTTCTTTACTTTGAGTCTCATCCTATCCTCTACACATTTCCCAAAGTTATTTCCCCAATGTGCAAATCTGTTATTACTCCTTTACTCGATAAACTTCAATGACTCCATGCTACTTCTAGTGGTTAATATAAACTCTTTTATTTGCCATTTGAGTCTCTTACAACCTGATCTTAATGTACTTTTCCAGTCTTTTTACATATTACCCCCATTTCACTCTATGGTCCAGCCAAATTGGCCTTCTCACTGTTCCTCTTACAGGACAAGTCATTTTCCATCTCGGTTTTTGCACTAGCTCTCCCTTGTGTCTGGAGTGTATTTCTTCCTTAGTTCTTCCTCTTAGAATACATACTTTCATTTATCATCTTGTATAGTAAGCCTTTTTTTAAAATCACCCCAATTGCTAGTAACTTCCCTTCAAAATAACCTTACATATACATATACAGATATAAATATATAGATATAGATATACACACATATGTATATGTAAAACATATATATTACATATATTTGTGTGTGACTGTGTACATACATACACACACAAACACATACACACCTTTAAGACAGAAGATTTCTGGAAACATCAAAGGGTACAAAGGCTATTGGATCTCCTCTCTTCTCATCAGGGTCTTAACTGCATCTTCAGATCAGCTGACAGTACTGAATGTTTCAAGAGCCAAGGATAGATACCCCCCCACAAATGGGAGGAAAGGACTTGGGGCAATTAGGTAGAACAGTGGATTGAGTGCCAAGTCTAGAGTCTGAAAGATCTGAACTGAAATCTGACCTCAGACACTTACTAACTGTGTGATCTTGGGCAAGTCACTTAACCTGTATCAGTCTTAGTTTCCTCAGTTTAAAAATGGGGATAATAATTGCACCTACCTGCCAGGATTGTTGTAAGATCAAATGGGGTAATATTTGTAAAGTTTTTAGTACAGTGTCTAGCACAGGGCAAGCACTCTAGAAATGTTAGCTATTATTATTATTATTATTATTATTATTATTATTATTATTATTCTAGCAACCAGGACTTTGGTGACCCAGAACTTCCAGATATCTTGCCCAAACCTTCAGCTCTTTCCAGCTAGGTCAATGGACCCTGGCCGCCACTACCACTGCAAGGCTGATGCTTGGTGCCTGCACCATCATTCACGCCTGCCCACTGACCCTTCTGCTCTCTCTCAGGGTCCAGAATAGATAGGGAGTCTTTGTGCCTCCTGAGAACCCTGCTGTGCTGTCCAACACTATTCTGGACAGATGAGAAGTGTCTTTAGAGGTAAGATGGGGTATCGCTGCTGTGCTGAGAATCACAGATTTGAGAACCAGGAGGGATCTTAAATCCCCTTATTTCCTTTTTTTTTTTTTAAGTTTCTATCTCCACAGCATCTTTCACAAGCATCCCCTTCTCTCCATAAAAATAACCCCATCCTAAGTCAGGTGTTCATCGCCTCTTGTCTAGACTATTGCAACAGCTGCCTAATTGACCTCCTTGCCTCAAGTCTCTCCTTTACTCCAATCCATTTTCCATATAGCTACCACAGTAATTTTCCTAAAGCCTAGATCAGACCATGTCTCTCCTCTTCCAACTAGACTCCAGTGGCTCCATATTACCTCCAGGATCGAATACAAAATCCTCTGTCATATATTTTTCTTCACAACTTTCTGGTCATAGCCCTTTCATTGATTTCCAATTTTCCTGCATTCTACCCCAATTCACACACTCTATAATCCAACAACACTGAACTTCTTGCTGTGCCTCCAGCAATGCACTCCCCTCCCCCCCATCTCCCATCTCTATGTCTTTTCGCTCTGTCTTGTGACTGAAATTCACTCCTTGCTTACCTTGTCCTTTTTCTTTCTTTTTTCTTTTTGGAGGGGCAACTGGGGTTAAGTGACTCACCCAAGGTCACACAGCTAGTAAGTGTGTCAAGTGTCTGGTGCTGGATTTGAACTCAGGTCCTCCTGACTCCCGGGTCAGTGCTCTATTCACTGTACCACCTAACCACCCCTCCTTTTTCTTCCTATGGTTCTTTCAAGACACCTCAAATGTACCTTTTACATGAGACCTTTATTTCCCTCCAGTCATTTGGGTCTCCCCATTAAAGGTTACCACCCTTCTACTCTGTAGCTACTGTGGGAAACATCTTTATTTACATGTTGCCTTTCCATTAATACATAAGTTCTTTGAGGAGATCACCATAGATAGAATGGAACACAAAAGGAGAGTGCAGGAAGCCAATGATCTCTTAAATCCAAGCTTCACATGGACTTTCCCAATTTCCCTTAAGGTTAATGCCTCCTCTTTGTTTAACATCTCCAATTTGTCTTGAATATAACTTTTTTTTTTTACATAGTTGTTTGCATGTTATTTCCTCCAATAGGTGGTAAACTACCTGAGAACAGGGATTTTGTTTTGCCTTTCTCTGTATTCCCAGCATTAGCCGAAAGAAATGTTATTTGATTGAATTGGCTGACTCTGTGTAGGGAGTGGTGAGTACTACTGTGTTAGAGCAGGGAAGTATTCTCATTTCCTCCTCTCCCTGTCTGGAGTTATGTCCTGCCCTCTTAAAAGCCTTCTCCAAGACACTTGCTAGCCAAGAGCTGCCTCTTCTACCAGGTGTACCACACTATATCATCCCGTTTTCCATCTCATTAACCAAGCAGTGATACATAGCTAGAAGCAGAAGATCCTCCAAGGTGGGGGAGGAGGAGGGTGTCATAAATCAAGAATTCAGAGTTGTTTCAACATTAAGAATACTATAAACATAATAGACTATAGTAATAATAAAAATAAAAATCATATGACATATCATTAGATATAGAAAACACTTTTTAGGAGTAAATGAATCTTTCCTTAATGTGGAAAATAATTTCTAAGACAAAGCAACAACATCATCCCTAACAGAGAAATGCTAGAACCCTCCCCATTAAGATCAGAAATAAAGCAATGATGTCTCTTATCACTACTATTAAAGACAGAGCTAGAAATGATAGCTACAGCAAAAAGATAAGAAAAAGAAATTGAGTGTGGTCATAGCAAAGAGAAAACAAAATGATCTCTTTTGCAGATGATACGGTATACTTAAAGAAACCTAGAGATTGAATTAAAATTAATTTAGTCAATTACTTAAGCAAAATAGTGAGCCATAATTAACTCACTTTATAGCGCCCAAGAAAATAATAAAATTCATCTGGAGAAATAACAGGTCAAGAATCTCAAAGGAAAAAAAGGAAAAAAAAATAAAGGAAGGAGACTGAGGAGTATTAAATCTTTCTCAAAATATACTACAAAATACTAATCATCAAAACTATTTGATACTGGTTAAAAATAGTAAAGTTGGTCAGCAGAACAGATTAGGTACACAAATTCCAGAAACCATCGTGCATCATAGCATAGTGTTAAATATTAACTCAATACCCCAAGTACTGGGATAAGGAATCCCTATTCAAAAAGAACTTCTGGAAAATTGGAAAGCAATTTGGCAGAAATTACATTTAGACTAATATTTCCAACTGTATACCAAAATAAACTCTAAGTAGATACATGACCTAGATAGAAAATGTCACCTCATAAACAGATTGAAGGAAAAGGGTAGAAGTTACTTTTCATTGCTATGGCTAGGGGAAGAATTCTTGACCAAATCAGAGATAGAGAAGATCATAGTAAATAAAATGGATAATTTTCATACAAATTGCTAAGTTTTTGCACCAACAAAATCAATGCAGCTAGACTCAGAAGAGAAACAGTCAAGGAAGGTGAAGTCATGGGGGAGAAAAAGATAAAGAGGCAGAGGAAAAAAAGAATGGAATGAGAGACAGGTTTGGTAAGGACTGGGAAATGGGGGGGAGGGGAGAGAAACAAACAGAATAAGAAATTCATAAATGTGTTAAGTTTTGTAGGACCTTGCTGTTTACTGTGATCTTGAGAATGTGCTATCACTGATTATTTCTAACAAGAAATTTCAGTTAGGTTTTTTTACAGTTTATTATTTGTCATTCTTCTGTAAATACTCTTTTTAAGTGTTCAGAATTGAAATGAAGCAACGGGAGAGTCATTGCTCTGGTACTGACCTCAAATTATCCTTACAGAATCATCTCCTGAGTCCAGACTTAGGATATACAATATAAATTTAAGGTGGGTCATGTAATCGATCCGCTTCTTAATTTTAATTTAAACAGATTTGTCAGTTTTGTTTTATTACACTTTTTTTCACTCTGGTTGCACAACATTTATATTATTACATATTATAAAGTATTAGAATATATCTTTAACTTTCATTTTGGATTGCACCTGTAATTTCATTTGTATAAAAAACTTCTGTCAAGGAAAATGCAGATTGACAATCGATCTGGGACTTACAGTCTGAGAGCTGACTGGAACCCAGATTCTAAATGACTTGCCTAAAGTCACACAGCTAGGATGTAAGGCAAGGCAGCATTTGGACCAAGTCTTCCTGGCTTTAACACTGGCTCTTTATTCACCATACCATGCTTCCTCTCATCATTAATAGGCTAGGATAAATCATAAAATCATAGGATCTTTATTTTGGATGGGATATTTTGGGCCATCCAGCTCAATCTTCCAGCGCAATGCAGGAATCTTCTCTCCAATATTCCTTACTTGCATTTTAAAGTTATCATATACCTTCCTTTTCTCACTTCAATCATATTCAATAGTCCTACATTCCCAAGCTTCTCCCTGTGAATGGAAACAGAAAACTTGCATGACAGCCAGTCCCATATTAATTGATGTTTTAAACTGAGATTAAAAGTTTGAAATAGTTATTCATAAAAATAATTTTCCACATTTGTGTACTACAAAAACAACATAGAAATAAATTTTACGGATTCCCTTTTTCCTGTGCAAGAGCAAGAAATTACAAAGAAAGTTTTGGGCAGGCTTTGTTTTGTTTTTGGTAACAGCTATCTTGCTGGTTCTCTTTTCATTGTTAAATAGATTAAATTAATATAAATTAATCCTATTAGTTCCTTCATATTAAAGAAATGCCCTACTAAAGCACAGGGTGATATGAAAAATTCCTATGGCCTTGGAAGTTAGAAGTCAAATAAGAAAGTTTTCCAAATGGATAGGTGGGGATGGGGGGTGGGGGTGGGAAGAGGTAAGGATAGCTGTGGGAGAGGAGGGTGATAATGTCCAGAGGAGTTGAAGTCAAGCCTACTTACTAGTTCTAATTCACTGCTCTAGGTTGTTTTGGTTTCATTTTGAATTTACTTTTATCGTAAATTTTTAAAACACCAAATAAAATAGGTATCTCCATATGCACAGAAAATCAGAAAAGGGGATTATTCATGAAACTACAGATCTCTATTATTGTATAGTTAGCTTTTTGAAGGGGGGAAGGCAGGGCAGTTGGGGTTAAGTGACTTGCCCAAGGTCACACCGCTAGTAAGTGTTAAGTGTCTGAGTCCAGATTTAAACTCAGTTCCCCCTGACTCAAGGGCCAGTGCTCTATTCACTGTGCCACCTAGACACCCCACTTTTCTTTTTAAGTATATAAATTCAACCCATAATTTTCAAAACTGTGCTTCTTTCTGATCTTTCTTATGTCCTTTTTCAATTTTTTAAAAGACTCCTCAATGACCCTCTTTTCTTTTTTTCTACCTTGTCCCTATTCTCTTTTACCTTCCCACATCACTTCATTGGGGGAAAAAAAGATAAACAAAGCCCTTGTTATAAATGTGCACAGTTAAGCAAAACACATTTCCACACTAGAGGAGTCCAAAATTGTATGTCTCATTTTACATCTTGACTCATCACATTTTTGTCAAGATGTCTGTAGCATGCTTCATCATTTGTTCCCCAGAATTGTTATTGGTCATTGCATTGATCAGATTCTCAAACCTTTCAAAATTATTTTTCTTTATAATATTGTTTTTGTTACTTATATTGTTCTTCTGGTCTTTCTCATTTCACTCTCCTTTAGTTCATACAGGTTTTCTTATATTTCTATGAATTTTTCATCATTTCTTACTGCCCGCCCTAAGAGGTATATTTCATTACATCATATGCCACAATTTGTTTGGCCATTCTTCAGTTATGATGGTCAACCACTGTCTCTAGTTCTTTGCTACAAAAAGTGCTAATGTAAATATTTTTGTACAAGTGTATTTCCCCTCTGTCTTTGACCTCTTTGAGGTATTTATATTCATAAAGCCAGAACTGTCATTTTGCCATTTACCTATCTATTTATTGGAAAATAAATAGCTTTTTTCCTTACATATTGGTATCAGTTCTCTATATATCTTGGAAATCAGATGGTTATCACAAAAATTTGCAGCAAAAATTGTTCCCTAGTTAACCTATTTCCCTTATAACTTTTAGCTGCATTGATTTTGTCTGTGCAAAATCACTTTCATTTTATTGTCCATTTTCTCTCCTATGATCTTCTCTGTATCCCTCGTTTGGTCAAGAACTCATTGTCTATCCATAGTTGTAAGAGGTATCTACTTCCATTCTTTTCTAATTTGTTTGTGATGTGACCTAGTTCCTCTTCAATAGTGAGTCCTTACCTCACTACATAGTGTCTTTGGTTTCACTAAACATTATGCTACTATGTCCCTGTGCATTTGAATCTTGTATTCTTAATCTGTTCAACTAATCTACTTTCCTATTTTTTTAACCAGCACCAAATAGTCTTTAATGACTATTGCTTTGTAGCATAGTTTGAGACCTCATACTGCTGGACTAATTTCCTTCCCATGTAGCTTCATTATTTCCTTTGAGATTTTTGGCCTCTCCAGATGAATTTTCTTATTGTTTCTAGCTCTGTATAGTAAGTCACTCCTTGGTATTTCGGTCAGTTTGTCACTACATAAGTTAATTAATTTAGACAGTATTTTCGTTTTTATAAATTGGTCTAGCCCAAATGATAAGCATTTTGTTTTTCCAATTTAAGTCTTTTTTTTTCCTTTGTAGTTGCCAAATATTTTATATATTCTAAAATAAATTTTATATATTCCAAAGTATTTTTCTCTATCTCTGTTGGATTTTATTGGCAATTGCTAGAAAAGCTAATGATTGGTGTAGCTTTATTTTATATTCTGCTACTTTGCTGAAGTTATTGTTTCAATAATTTTTTTAGTTGAATCTCTAGGGCTCTCTCAGTAGACCACAATATTATATGTTAAAAAAAAACAACAGACGAACAAACAAACCCACAACACTTTAATAAGATTTCCTCTTGGACTGTACGTATTCCCTTAATTTTTTTCTCTAGTCTTATTGGTATAGCACACATTTCTAATAGTATAGAAAGTGTGGTGATAATGAGAAATCGGCAGCTAGGTGGCGCAGTGGTGAGAGCATCAGCTCTGGATTCAGGAAGACCTGAGGTCAAATCAAGCCTTAGTCATTTGCTGGGGGAATAACCCTGGGCATATCATTTAATCTTTGTTTGCCTTAGTTTCCTCATTTGTAAAATGGGGATTACTACAAGGAAGGAAAGAAAAGATGGACACCTTTGAAAATAATGAGTAGCATTTATTATATGGGTTTTCTCAAAATGGAAATTTATTGCTTTGAAATGTATTGCTTTGTATTGAATCCTCTCTGCTATGTACATGACAATTTTTTTTTCTTTTTTTATTTTGTATTTGTTTAAAATAAATTTAAAAACTTTTTAAAAAATAAAACGGGGGTTATGATGGCACCTGCTTCACAGGGTTGTTGTGATCATCAAATGAGATAATAATTATAGAGCCCAGCGCCTAGTACATGGTGAGTGCTCTAAGAATGTTCAGTATTATTAATTCTGTTTTATTCTTATTTTAATCAGTTACCTCATGTTTTCTCTATTTTTTGACTTTAAGAAAATCGGCTCCCATTTTTATCATTTTAATAATTTTGTACTTTTAATTTTATCAATATTTAATTTTATCTTTTAAACACCCAACTGGGCATTTTCACTGGCTGGAATGTTCTTCCTTTTCC
>CM053592.1:24881672-24899649 GCA_028646515.1 Pseudochirops corinnae | reverse complement strand
TTGAAATTTAAATTAAACCTCACACCCTTCCAGTACCCTCATTCTCAGCCTCATGCTCTTTGCTTTCATCATGTGACCTGTGGACCATTCATGTTGACCTCATTTGCCTCCATATCTAGCCTTGACCCCAGGTCCATTCATGTTGACCTTACTTGCCTCCATATCTAGCCTTGACTCCAGGTCCATTCATGTTGACCTTACTTGCCTCCATATCTAGCCTTGACCCCATAGTTGGTCAATTCTAACCTGTCACTATCTGTATTCTAGATTCCATTGTCCCAGTGACCTTCTGTTATTCCTGTCCTGCAAAGTCTCATCCTTGAGTATTTCTCTAATCCTACTCCAGGGTTTCTGATATTAATACAAAAAATTCTACAACTTGAGCTAACTATACCCACTTCAGATTTCAGGTACATAATGTTAGCCAGTACCTGTCATTTCTGCTTGATAATCTATTTACTTGCTGACTTGATATTTCATTCCTCACAGCATCTGTCATTTCTCCTTCTTTCTGTATCTTTAATCTCCCTTTTGCCACTGAATTCCTCCTGTCTCTTTACAAACATATTCAGTTTTTCCTGATCCAAAAAAGCTTTATTTTAATGCATCTATCCCATCCAATTAGTTCTCTCTTGCCCTGCTAAGCTTATTTAAAGGATGTCTACACTACTCCCCACCACAAAAATCTCACCCTTTTTTTTTAAACACCGATATTGTCCTAATGATGCCATATGACTGGGAATCATGAATACCACCATTTCCAGATAATCAAAATTCTGAGTGACTTAAAATCAATGGAGAATAACATGGTGGTGTAGACGGAACTGCCATATATTACTAATCATGATATATATATATATATACAAGAAATGGCAGGAAAAGAATCCTAAAGGCGAGATTCAATCAGAAAAAGTAAAGAACCAATCTTGTAGCCATAGTGGGGGTTATTGTTAATAATAATAATAATTTACCTTTACATAGTACTTTAAGGTTTGCAAAATGCTTTACAAATATCATCTAATTTAATCCTCACAACAATCCCAAGAGATAGATGCTTTTGTTATCTTCATTTTACAGATAAGGAAACTGAAATGGGCAAAGGTTAAGTGACTTGCCCAGGGTCCCACAGTCAGTAAGTGACTGAGGCTGGATTTGAACTCAGATTTTCCTAACCCCATGACCCTAAGCTAGACTGTCTAAATGTTCCACTGGTATCCCTGGAATATTAAAAGATGTAGGAAAAGGAAGCCTTCAGCACCTTGGGTAGGTCCTTTATGGAGGGCTTATTGAAGCACGGGGACAAAAAATTACACAGGCTGAAGAGATAGCTGAGTGTTGCAGTTTGCCTTGGTGGAAAGTGTGTCATAGATCCCTCAAAAAGTATGCATTCAACTATCTGTCCGTATTTTCTACTCCTGCAAGTTCCATGGGGACAAACACTCTGCTTTATTGTACCTCTGTGTTTCTCCCAGTCCTTAATAAGTGCTGCTACTCGGTCTGCACCTAATCGGTTGGGGTTTGTTGGGGTTTGTTGAGCTCACCCAACAAGAAGTCATCTTCTGCTTCAAGACCTAAAGGAAAACGTCAGAGTCAGACTGTCTCACTTTGGGACATCTCTAGTTATTGTTGTAATCACTGATATCGCCACAGCTCAAAACTCTGCAAAGTCCAGGTTCCATCTGAGGGGCTTCTTTGCCTAATCTCCATGCCTTCCTCCTGGGAGCATCAACATTTAGGTCAGTTTGATCCCATCCAGGATTTCCTGTGGGAATATCAGGATCTGACTTATGTGTAAATGGACTTTTGTACTCTATATAAGCAACCAGGCTAACAAAACTATTGCTGTAGAATAGGTTTTATTGAACCAAAAAGCCAATGCAAAAGACTGGTACCCAAACCTATAAAGAGGAGATTTTTTTTTCCTCTTTGGGTTATGTCTTCCTCAAGGGGATTATACAATAGTTTGGGCTTATAGTACTACCATGAGTGAAGATGAAGCAAGCTATATTTTGATGTTCTCGTATGGCAATAATTTCTTCTCTCTTGCATTTCCAATTGATGATGGTTCCTTAATGCACATGGTTCCTTAGAGAATCCATATGGTTGCACACACCTCTCTGCAGGGAATGGATTCTATATTTGTGTGAAGCCCCTTTCCTCTCTCTCCAACCTCTCCTGAATTCTTTCTGTATCCTCCTTTGAAAGTTCAAATCAATATGACCCTGGGCAAGTCACTTAACCCCAATTGCCTTGCCCCTCCCCCCAAAAAAAGGAAAAGAAGGAAGGAAGAAAGGAAAGAAAGAAGGCAGGAAGGAAGGAAAGAAGAAGAGAGGAAGGGAGAGGGAGAGGGAGGGGGGGGAAAGAGAAAGAGAAAGAGAGAGTTCAAGTCAGAGGGCATATAATCAGAGTTCCCCTGGGAACAAAAACAGTACTTGCCCAGGAGCCAGGAGAGGTAGGAGGGGATAACCCTGACTATCTTGGAACATGTCTGAGCATACCTGCTGCTTCAGGAAGTTTTTCCTTTTAATTAAGCCAAAATTTCTTTTCTTTCAGTTGTTCCTCCTGTGCCAGCAAAGGTCAAGATGAGAACGTATCTCTCTGTCATCCACTTACCAACCCTTCAAATATTTGTGATCTTTTTTTCTCTAGGCTAAGCAAGCCCAGTTCCATCAAGTGAGCCAAGCCTTCTTATAATCCTAGTTGCCCTCTTCTGGATCTCAATAAAACCCCATCTGCATCTTAACATTGAGAGAAATGATTATCAATAACCAATAATTTGGGAAGATCCAAAGTTCTCTCCTTCTAAAGTCTTGATTTTAAAAAGTTCAGTCTCTTGAAGGATATTTCTGGTAATGAGATTGTGCTAACTTTCTTGTTCATTACCCCCACCCCAGTTTGGGTATGGTAAACATTTGTTGAATAGATAGCCCAAATCTGGGGGTGGTCTGGGTATAGAGATAGTTTCTCGGTCCAAGGGTGACTTGATGTCACTCTCAGTCCCTCATTTTAATATAGCTCCCCTCCCATTGTGTCAACCGATCAGAGTAGACTTCCACTCTTCTTCCAAAAGAATACATAAGCCCAGAGTCACTGCCATGATTGTCTTTGGTCTAAGAGAGACAGCCAAATGACCCTCTTTTTATTAATAATATTCTGGACTTATTAATAAAATGATTAAATTGCTCAGAAATTATGTCTCTTAAACCTTTTTAATCATCACAACTTCAACCTTCCTTATCTAAGTGATAGCAAAACTATTAAATGTGCAAGACATACATGTGAAATTCAAGTACCTTATATCTTACTGAGAGGCAATAATGATTAATAAATTAAGTAAGGTAACCATGGTGCAATAGAAAGACAAGTAGACTGGAAGGCAAAAGATCTATTTTCTGGTTTTATCTCTGCTCCTGACTCTTTGTATGACCTTGGAAAGGATACAAATTACATTCTATGTAAGATGTAAAGGCTGAGTCGGATGATCTCCAAGGTTCTGTCCAGCCCTATGGTTCTTGAGACATCAATTCAAACAAATGATTACAGTTGGCCAACAACATTCGTATCAATATACCCATTACATAGTTTTCCTTGTTGCCAACATCTGCAAAGATGAGCCCTTACTTATTGTTAAATGTACGATAATATGAATCCTAAATTATAAATCAAGGGGTTTTTTATTGATTTTTTTCAAAAAGGATTCAATTTTATTGATTTTTTAAAATTCAATTTTGTTTTCAGCTCCAAATTCTCTCCTGCTCACCTTCCTCATCTATATCCTTCCGTTGAGACATCAAGAAAGACAAAACCTGATATAGACAAGTATAGTTAGGCTAAATAAATTCCTGCATTAACCATGTCATAGATATAAATCAGATTAGATAGACAGACAGATAGATAGATAGATAGATAGATAGATAGATAGATAGATAGATAGATGGATAGATGGATGGATCGATGGATGATGGATGGATGGATGGTAGGGTGGGGAGGGGGGTAAGAGGGAAAGAATTTGGTACTAAAAATAAAATTGAATTAAAACCAAAGTGGAATCCTATAAAGAATCTGTGTGTATGCATGTGTGTGTAGATGCATATATGCCTCACTCTGCACCCTGAGTCCATCAGCTCTCTATCTGGAAGTAGGTAGGATATTTCATCCTGAGTCCTCTGGAATTATGGCTGATAATTATTTTGATCAGAGTGATTAAGTCTTTCAGTGTTGTTTTTTTCTAGGATCAAGTTTAGCTAATATCTTTAAAGCACCTACTATGTGTAAAGCATTGGGCTAAGTACTGGATATACAAAAACACAAATAATCAGTTCCTGCCCTTCTGAAACTTTCATTCTCTGGGGGGTATTTGGGCTGGGGAATAATAGCATGAACACACAAAAAAGTTTGATATAAGGAAGACTAAGGCAGCTAGGAGACATAGTGGATAGAGCCTTGAGTCAGGAAGACCTGAATTCAAAAGGGTCCCCAGACACTTACTGGCTGTGTGACCCTGGACAAGTCACTTGACCTTGTTTGCCTCAGTTTCCTCATCTATAAAAAGAGCTGGAGAAGGAAATGGCAAACCCCACTCCAGTATCTTTGCCAAGAAAACCCCAAATGGAGTCACAAAGGGTCAGACACCATTGAAAGGACAACAACAAGGAAAAAGAGTTCTCCTTAACAACTAGGGGAATAAGGAAGGCTTCAAGGAGGAAGTGGCATAGAAACTAAGCCTTAGAAATTCAGGATTCTAAGAGGTGAAGATGAGAAAAGCATTGAATTTAATTAAATAACAGTGAAGGAGAAATTTATTTCTTTCATGAAAATTCAATTTATAGGCAATTTTCTCTTCTACTGCATTGAGTGAGATAAGCCTAGAGTTGAGCTTATTTAATTTCCTCCATTCTATCCTCTCTTCAAAATGTGACTAAAACAGGACAGGGATCATGTTCCTACATCCTTTGTAACTTCATTGCTCCTAGACAAATCCATCTACCGGATGAGCAGTAATGTTGATGGAATGGTGCCTGTTAAGGCAAAAAACAGCCTGCAATACTTTCCATGTTTTTTAATAAATGTGTAAAGCATATTAAATAGTCTGCTGATTACAAATATGCATGTGTTGACTTGTACATACAGCAAGATTAGAGCACACCAAATCTGATGTCTTCCTATCACCACATCCACAATCATAGCCCGATATAATTTTCCATGTTTCCTCAAGTTCATCAATTCCAGGCTGACACAAATTAAGTTATGAAGCATAAAATATTCAGCAATGTTTTGGTTGATTTCTACTCCATGATATTTTAGCTTCTAAAAATAAAGAGCTTGCGAGACTTTCATTGAAAATTACATGTTCAAGTTTGCTCTATAAATACCTAATATCACCATGGGAAACTAATATTTTAGGAACAGTACAAGCAACCTTCAATGTGCATCATAGGTTTTAAAGCAAAATTGCACATGTTGAACATCATTCTTCTCTTATTTCCCATCATAAAGTTGCCCAGGTGGAAGGTTCAGGGGAATAAGAGTCAAAGAGAGAAGGAATGGGAAGATTGGTAGGTGAGATCAGGATAAAAATGAGAAGAAGACAAATAAAAGTACAGGTCTATCTTCCCACTCCCAACATTTCTCACATTATTTCCTTTTATGTAATCTGTTTCTTATAGTAATCATATTTCCCAAATCAAAAATTGGTACAAGTGGTCTGACAAAGTATTTTTATTTTATGAAGTCTTGTTAAAAATCTTCAAACCAGCTCTCCCAGAGGATTCAAGAGGTATGGGCATTGTAGTGGTTAGACCTGATATATATATATATATAGTTGTTATATTCAAGAAGGTCCTTCCTTCTTGAAGAGGACCAAAGACATCAGGAAGGTGAGGTCTTGACTTGAAAATTAGTTGGATTTAAGTGAGGGAGGGATGTGCAAAGTCACCAGCCTCACTTTCTCCTCTGGAGCCATCTGGATTCAGTAGCAAGATATAGATCAGGATGATAGGAGATGCCCAGATACAGTGGGAAACTTTGGCCTGAGGTTTGCTTAGCCATGTAGCATAGGAAGGATATTCAACATTGATACTTAGCTTGTGTGGATATGCCTCTTCTCCATGTGCAGGGCAGGCTCTGGTGACTCTTGAAGTTTGGGGGCATTCATACTATGTCTGAAGGGCCCTGACTCTACATTGGTTCAGTTGTCTACTCCAGTTACACTCTCAGGAGAACAACATTGGGAGACATGATCAGCCAGGAATCAGAAAAAGATGAATTAATTGGTGGAGAGTCTCAAAGGACAGCTCTTAGCTTTCTGCAGGGCCTTAAGGTCATAGAGCTTGAAATCACTGGGGAGGCACATTTGCAAAATGTAGAGATGTTTTTTAATGATAGTGAGACTCCTCAGGAAGTATATACTACCTTGATCAATTCTACTATTCATTGTGACAGAAAAAGGATTTCTGACTTTGTTGTCAGAGTGATTAGATACTTGGGACAGTTGGAGCATGCAGAAGGTAAAGTTTTACTTACAGGAGCAGCTTCACTCACTGCTGTCTGCCCTCTTCTGATTCAATGAAAGGGAAGAGTCATTTTCCCTAAATTTCTTTAGTCTGAAGAGATGAGAATGAAACACATATAAAGGGTGATGATTCATTTGTTAGTTTTGACTTTACAGGAAGGATATGACTGTCACAAGATTCTCTTAGTCATAAACTTGACCAAGACAGACTGTACATTTCAGCAGCCACACTCACTTCCCAGGATTTTTCTTAGTGAAGGCAGATCTCAAGAGTCAGATGCAGGAGCTTCATCCCTCAATAAAAGAGACATCTCTTTTTTCTGGTCAACATTAGAACTGAAACTAGACTTCTGTCTGAACCATCTTGGGAATTCTAGAAAAATCCTTTCCTTGTGAAACTAACAGAAGAAGTCATTGGTTGAGTAATAGTGGGTAAGTAAGGGGAGCTAAGTTAGGGGGCACAGTGGATATATCACCAGCCCTGGAGTCAGGAGGACCTGAATTCAAATCTGACTTCAGATACTAGCAGTGTGACCCCAGAGGAGTCACTTAACCCTGATTGCCTCAAAAAAAAAAGGTGAATGAGTGATAGGCAGTGATTGGATGAGGGAATGTATAAGTTGGGTAAGCCTGAAAGGAGACCTGAGGATAACTCTCCTTGCAGCAAGAGCACCTGCACTCAATGGTACTATAACTAACCAGAGGATAATCTGGGTACTTTGGTGTATTTATTATACAATGAATCCTACTATCCCTAAGGTATCTAAGTAAACTCTTCTACAGTGATGTCCTTGTTGCTAATGGCCCCAGTGTAGAATGTGGCTAGACAAGATCATATGGGAAACCAAGAAAGTCTAGCATGAGATTACCTCTTGCCTAGATATTTTCCTTTCTAAATTCCTGTTGTTGTTCAGTCAGATCCAACTCTTTGTGACACTGTCTGGAGTTTTCCTGGCAAAGATACTGGAGTGGTTTGCCATTTCCTTCTCCAGCTCATTTTGTAGAGGAGGAAACTGAGGCAAACAGAGTTAAGTGACTTGCCCAGGGTCTCACAGCTAGTACGTGTCTGAAGGCAAATTTGAATTCAGATCCTCCTGATTCCAAGCCCAGCACTCTATCCACTGTGCCCCCTAGCTGCCCCATAATTCCTGCAGTGTCTCCATGGGTTTAGAAATGTGATAAAAGACCTTGTATCCTAAGACTTAAGGAGAAAGTGAGCAGTGTCTACTGGGGTTTATGTAACATAGAGTACACGTTATCTGCATATATTATCCTTCATTGCA
Organism: Pseudochirops corinnae; assembly: GCA_028646515.1. Lineage (NCBI taxonomy): Eukaryota > Metazoa > Chordata > Mammalia > Diprotodontia > Pseudocheiridae > Pseudochirops > Pseudochirops corinnae. The sequence continues at coordinate 24,891,855 of CM053592.1, read as the reverse complement.
AGACCTTGAGTTATCAGCTGTTCTGTCTCAGCGGCCAATTAGGGGACTCTTGCTCATCCCACAGTTCAAACCCTTCAGCAAAGAATCATTCATATCCTGAAGAAGGCTCCCTACAAGTGACATATTAGTAGACTGGAACTAGGTAGGGAATATCTGAGCATGTGCCAAGGGGTCTCCTCCATAGGTCAGCCTAACCATGCTACATAGAGAGATTTACTTGTACATAACTTGCCTACAGGCTTCCAAATGAAGGACCGAAAGGTCACAGCTTGGTAGAGAAATTTAACTGAGCAGCAATTATTAATAGAGTTCTGTTTCTTGACGCTTCAGAAGTTTGGGTTCTTTGTAGGATGAAGGATTTTTTAAGCTCTTTAAAGTGATAGGATTCTAAAGAACACATACAACTATATAGCAATGAACCCACCAAGAAAAAAATCTGTTTTGTGTAGGATTATGGTATGGAGTTTAAACATATTGAGCTGAAAAAAATCAAATTTTAAAAAAATTGACAGAAAGTTATATTTTCCCAGATTTCCCAAAAAAGTAATTTAAGAGGGTTTCAAGGGACAACTGACTAGATCCTGTGTGAACCTGGGGCAAATCATTTCACTTTGCTGATCTCGAGATTCCATATCTGTAAAATGGGGAAAAAAATAATCTCTATCTCATCGTAAGAATCAATTGAGATTTTATATATATACACATAGATATATATATGTGTGTGTGTGTATGTGTATATATATATATATATATATACATATATATATATATATATACACACAAATATATATTATAGATAGTACTTTGTAAACCTCAAGGGCTATATTGATTGTGGCTATTATAATTATTCATTCATTCATTCATTGGTTTAGGGAAGTTCCCAGAGAAGAAACTCTCTCTACTGATCATCAGTATCTGCTCTTTGACTTATTTATACTCTTCAAGAGTTGTTTGACACATGGAGAAGCCAAATAATTTACTCAGGTTATAGAGCTAGTATGCACCAGACAAGACTTGAACTCAGGTATTTCTGAAGGGGAGAGCGGTCATCTATCTACTCTCCCTACATTTAAGAGTTAGAGATGTTAATTCACAAGAATGCCATTTTGTATCGCATTGCATTTTACAGACAAGCAGAAGAAAAGAGCATTTCCCTTGTCAATACCATTCATTTCTCCTGTTGAAATTTGCCCTTTAAGCTGTGTGGTATCTTGGAATGATTACTAAATACAGAGTATGAGGGTGAGGGTTCCAACTGATGCTTTGCTACTTGTGTGGCATAGGATAATTCTCTTAAGCTCTCTGACTCTCAGTTTTTTTATATGTAAAATCGGGTTAATCATACTTTCCTTGATGATTTTGAGAAAAAACTTATAAACCCTAAAATAAAGCACTATATTATTGTGAATTATGATGAATTTGGTTCCCTTTGATATCTTTGCCAGTTTCTTTTTCTATTTAATCTTTGCAAAAATGCAACTCTCAAAGAGGAGAAGGGAGACATTTTTTCCCTGAAGAACAAAAGTGGTATGGGATGTGTTTGGGAAAGAGAAAATTTTAGTTTGCTGAGATCTTAACCTGAATGCAGGGAATTAACATTATAGAAATCTGGAAAAGTAGGGTGGTGCGCTTCAAAGTCAGACATAGGAGTTAAAACTTTAGAGAAGACTTATGTAACCAGATCTAAATATCTAGCTGCAATATCTGATGAAAACTATACTGTGGGTAGGAGGAGGAGGATAAAGGGGGAAAAAAAAACACTTAAGTGATGTAATGGACCTGGAGTCAGGAAGATCTGAGTTCAAATCCTCCCCTGGATACTTAGCTATGTGACCCTGGGGAAGTCACTGAATCTGTCTGCCTCAGTTTCCTCATCTGTAAAATGAGCATAAGGAAGAGAAGGAGGGGAAAGAAGGAAGGCTGAAGGAGGAGGGAGGACTCATTTCCATAGCTAAATTTTACAAAGCACTTAACAAATATTATCTCATTTATCTTCATAATAGCCCTGGGAGAAAAGTATCTGTGTAAAGAAATGTTTGAAATCTTCAAATATTATAATACTTCATATTAAAATTAAACTATTTAATATTTAAATCAAAATGTTTTTTAATCCTCTCTGTGTGGCAACATGGGATAGTGGATATAGAATTTGAATTCAGGTCTTCTTGACTTAGAGACCAGCACTCTATTCCTTGCATCATCTAGAAATTATTTAATGAGCATTTATCTGGTAGGCAATAAAAGTGATATTGAAGTATGATATATATGTAACATATAAAATAATATACATTCAACAGGAAAACCTAACATATATTAATAATATATTATATATTATATTTAAAAGTATAATATATACTATTTTGCTTTTATATGACATTCAAGTTTATGAAGGATTTAAAAACTTTGTATTTATTATTTGTTTTTATATAACGGTCACTTCTGAATATACGCCTCTCTACCCCCTTTCCCAGTTGAGCCTTCCCTTGAAACAAAAATTTGAAATGAAAAAAAATAAAAAGCAACAGAACCAAACCAACCAATGTTTAGACTGCTAAACAAAGTTAAACACGATTTAATGAGAAAGCTTTCCTGTATGAGATGGGAAATGAGCTGGGCTTTAAATAACAGTTGAATTTGAATCAAGAGGTAAGGACTCATTATTTAACAAAACCTGTTAGAAAACCAGAAAGCTGTCTGGAAGAAATAAGGAATAGGCCAGCATCTCACACTACATACAAAGATAAAATCTCCCAACTTAGACATAAAAAGGTGACATTGTAAACAAATTAGAGGGGCAAGGGGAAAATGACCTTTGGGTTCTATGGATGGGGGAGAGTTCATGACCCAACTAGAGACAGAGAGGATCATGAAAGATGAACAATTTTGATTCTAGAGATTTGAAAAGGTTTTCCAAACAAAACAAATATAATTAAAATTAGGAAGGAAATAGCTAACAAGGAGAAAACAATCTTTGCGGCAAGTTTCTCTGCTAAAGATCTCATATTCAAAATATATAAGGAACTGATTCAAGTTCAAAAGACTAAGAGTCATTGTCCAACAGATGTTTACAGGCAGTTTTCGAAAGAAGGAATTTAAGCTACTAATAACCACATAAGATGCTCCAAATCACTAATAATTAGAGAACTTAAAATTAAAGCAATTCTGAGATTATACCTCATACCCTTTAGATTGGCAAAAGATGATGAGAAAAATGACAAAAGCTGGAAGAGCCATGAGGAAATGGGCTTACTGATGCAGTATTGTGGAGCTATAAATTGGTCCAGTCATTCTTGAAATCATTTTGGATTATGTCAAGGTCACTAAATTGTCCGTACACTTTTACCCAGCAATACTGCTACTTATAAGTGTAGAACAAATAATATATTAAGCCTTAATCTATAACAAGATTTAAATGGTCACATTGAAAATTTAACAATCTTTTCTTACTGGCTGTTTTGGAAGCACATCTCTGCTTATGCCCCAAAGAGATGAAAGTGAAAAAAAAAAAAAGAAAAAAATGTTTATAGTAGCTCTTTTCACATAACTACAAACTGGAAATTAAGGGAGTACCTACCTATTGGCATATGACTAAATAAATTAAGATATATGAATGTAATGGGATATTATTGTACCATAAGAAATGACAAAATCAAGAGTTTCCAAGGTTACTGGAAAGATCTCTATGAACTAATATAGAGTGGAGCAAACAGTACTCAAACAATTTCTTAAATGACATTATCGAGAAAAACAACTTTTGAAAGACTTTAGAATTCTGATCAATACAGTGATAATGCCTGAAAATAAAACACATCCCCTCCCTCCCCAGGGTGTTAGGGACTTATAATGAGACATACATTTTGGTATATGGCCCATGTGGAAACTTGTTTTGCAGGACTATATATATTTGTTGTGATGAGTTTAAAAAATTATTCAATAGGGGTAGGGATTCAGTGAAGAGGGAGAGTGAGAAATACATATTTTAAAATGCCATTGAAAAATAACCAAGGGAAGAGGGAATAAGCATTTATTAAAAACTGACTGTGTCAAGCATTGTGTTAAGCACTTTGTAAATATTATGTCTTCTGATCCTCACTTCAGCCCTGGGAGATAGGTGCTGTCATGATCTGCATTTCTACAGCTGAGGAAGTTAAAGCAAACAGAGGATAAATGGCTTTCCCAAGGTCACACAGCTGAAAGTGTCTAAGGTCCGATATGAACTTAGATCTTCCTGATCCTGGGCCCAGCATTCTAGGCAGTACACCACCTATGTACCACCAACACAGGACTACTCAGCATGGTGTGCCCGCATTGGAGAAGGTTCTGTGCCCTATGAGCAAAGCAAAATTGAAGTAGCTCCAAAGAAACACGAGATGTGCACACTTAGAGAATCCACTCCCAAAGTTCACATGGACTATTTGTGCCCAACCTGTGGTAGAGTGTTCCGAGCTCATGTTGGACACACTGTCACTTGACTCTAGCATAGTGATATCATTCTGGTCCTCTTCAAGAACAAAAGACAACCAACTAACCAACAACAAAATAATTATGGATTAGCAGTGAAGGCTGGGAAGAACTTAAGAGATAATCAAACCATAAATGTGTCTAAGTCAATTTGCCTTATTCGCTTTTAGGTCATTTGGTTTCCATGAATAGACCTACTATCACAAATTATCCTTTCAACATTTCCACAAATCACTAGAGTTGGAATTAACTCAGATACTATAGGAAGAATGCAAAGGTACAAATGCCTAGGCCCAAATGGTAGCATAGTAAAAGATGATGGGGACTTTTTATTCTTTGTAGGTTGAATGCTTTAATTACAAAACTTACCCTGCATGAACATAAAGCTACATGTGAAAAAAAATCATTTGAAAACATTTATTTAAAGCTATCATATTTTCTTGCTATACAATCTAACAATTTAAGTAAGAATATTTTAATATAGATCTTTAAATATAGCGAAATAAAGATAGAATATTTATGGACACAAATAATACTATGCAATGTTTAATACCTTTCTTTTCCTAGTGATTTATACTTTTTAGAGTACAAATAGCATATATGATCTCACTTGATCTTTATTTTTCCTTTCTTTCTTTTTAAATGTTATGATTTATTTTTTAACATTCATTAAAAAAAATCTTAGTTCCAAATTTTCTCACTTCCTCCCACCCACTGTGAAGGCAAGAAATGTGCTATTAATTATATATGTGAAATTATGCAAAACGTATTTCCATATTATCCATTTTGAAAAACATAAAATAAAATAAAGAAAATTTTAAAATTACACTTTAATCTGTACTCAGACTTCACCAGTTCTTTCTTTGGAGGTGGACAGCACTTATCATTATAAATCTACCAGAACTATCTTGGATTATTCTGTTCATCAGAGTAGCTAAGTCATTCATAGTTGATCATCACACAATATTGCTCTTACTGTGTTCAGGGAAGACTAGTACCTCTTGTGTGAGGGCTTCCAAGCCTTAGTCAAGACTGCTTTCCACTTGATTCATCCAACTCTCACCTGTGGCTCCAAGAAGCTGTAGCATGAACAGCAGCCACACACCAGTAAGCCATTTCAGCAGAAGGGCTAAACCAGGTGGGAGGGTCTAAAGTCCTTTAGTGAGTTGGAGGGTGTCTACCCCAAGCACATGAAAATTTCTCCCAGTGTAATGGGCAGATGAGAATAATTCATTCTAATGGCTATGGCTGAAGCAGGTGCTGTGGAGCACTTAGATCTTGGTTTGACATCAAAGATGCCAAGGTCATCCATTGCATCCCAAGCCATCACCAGTTGTCTTCATTCTGTCCTGCCACTGAACTCTGATGACTCTGGAAGAGACAGTGAGACTGACAAGTTCATGCAACTCTGCCTCACTTAAATCTAATTTATGAGTGAATCAAAAGACATTACCCATCCCATTTTGCCATTTTTACCTGCCTCAAAGTCCTGTGGCAAGAAACAAGTGATGAAGCAGCAGGTGTGAATACACTGAGAACTGTAGTCGTAACCTTGCACACAGGTAACCCAGGCCATAGGATCCTCTTCTCATTGGACCAAAGCAGTGACGAGATTTAGCAGCCTCCTAGGTGTCTGAAGAGCCTTTTTAAAAGACTGCGCTGCTCACCTCCTAGTGTGAGGAAGAGGCTAGAAAAAAGTGCCCTAAAAATTGTCTGATTCACCCAATTCTGGCCTGCTTTACTGGGGTTGAAAATACACCCTAAAAAAGGTGCAAAAACTTTTGCAAAGATGATTTTACTCATATGTACATGAAATGTGCTCATGCTTATGGACGATAAGAAATCCAGTAGCCCTGAAAGACTAACAGTTCTTGTTACAAGAGAATTCAGCAAGTATCACATCCAAATAGCATCCCTGAGTGAAATGGAGCTGGCAAATGAAGGACAGCTTACTGAAGTTAGAGGTGGATACACATTTTTCTGGAAGGTCCTCAGTGAAGAGGAGTACTATGAATCTGGCATAGGTTTTGCAATAAAAACTAATCTAGTCAACAAGTATGTATGCCTCCCAAAAAGAGGGAATGACAGACTCGTGACAATGCAATTGCCACTTGCAGGAAAGCATCATGCCACCATCATCAGTATGTGTGCTCCCACCAAGATGAACCCTGATGAGGTCAAAGAAAAATTTTATGAAGACCTGGAAACCCTCATCTTCAGTGTACTGAAAGAGGACAAGCCTGTAATTCTGGGCAAGTCTGTAGGCACAGACTATCAGACATGGCAGGGAGTTCTTGGGAGAAATGGAGGTGGAAATAGTAACAGCAATAGTCATTTACTACTGAAGACTTGTGCATCTCATGACCTCATTACCAATTCTGTCTTGCGTTTACCTAAATGCAATAAAATTTCATGGATACACCTTGAAACAAACATTGGCACTTAATAGACTATGTCATTGTAAGAAGAAGAGATGGGATATGGAAGTGACAAAGTCAATGTGGGTTCAGAGTTCTGAACTTACCATCCTCTTCAAGCTAAACACTCATATTTGATAAAAATGGTCTTTTACAGTAGCAATGTATGACTGTGAGAGTTGGACTGTAGCCTTGTTGGTGGGTGAAATGAGTGCAATTGTTCAGTAATCTGAGCATTCTTTGACATTGCCCGCCCTTCTTTAGGATTGGGAAATAAACTGATGTTTTCCAAGTCAGTGGCCATTGTTTCAAATGTGCTGGTATATTGAAGTGCTTCCTTTAACTGTATCATCTTTTAGGATTTTAAATAGTTCAATTGGAATTCTGTCACCTTCATTAGCCTTATTGTTAGCAATGCTTCCTAAGGTCCACTTGACTTCATTATTCAGGATGTCTGGTTCCAGATCAGTAACCACATGGTTATCAATGATGCTAAGATCTTTCTTTGTTTAGTTCTGTGTATTCTTGACACTTCTTAATCTTTTCTGCTTCTGTTAAATCTCTACCATTTTCATCTTTTATCATATCTGGTTTTGCATGAACCTTTCCCTTGCTATTTCTAATTTTCTTGAGGAGATTTCTTATCTTTCCTATTCTCTTGTTTTCTTCTATTCCTTTGCATTGCTCATTTAAGAAAACCTTCTTATCTTTCCTGGCCATTCTCTGAAATTCTGCATTCAGTTGGATATATCTTTCCCTTTTTCCTTTCCCTCTCCTTCTTTGCAAAGTCTCATTGGACTCCATTTTGCTTTCTTGTTCTTCTTTTTTCTTTGAAATGTTGCTTGTTGCAGCCTCTTGGATGATATTCTGAATCTCCATCCATAGTTCTTCAGGCACTCTATCTACCAGATTTAATCCCTTAAATCTATTCATCATTTCCACTTCATATTCATAAGGGATGTTATTTAGGTCATACATTTATGATCTGATAGTTTTCCTTACTTTCCTCGAAGTCTGAATTTTGCAACAAGAGGCTCATGATCTGAACCATAGTCTGCTCCAGTCTTGTTTAACTGGCCATATAGAACTTCTCCACCTTTGGCCACAAAGTATATAATCCATCTAATTTTGATATTGAGCATCTGGTGATGTCCTCCATGTAGAGAGTTGTGTTTTGGGTTGTTGAGAAAGAGGGTTTGCTATGACTGGCAAGTTATCTTGACAAAACTCTATTACTTTCTTCCCTGCTTCAATTTGTACTCCAAGGCCAAATTTACCTGTTATTCCAATTATCTTTTGATTTCCTACTTTGGCATTCCAATCTCTTAGGTGATGTCTTTGTGTGTGTGTGTGTGTGTGTGTGTGTGTGTGTGTGTTATTTCTAAAAGGTGTTGTAAGTCTTCATAGAACTGATCAACTTTGGCCTTTTTTGCATCAGTGGTTGGAGCATAGACTTGTATTACTGTGATATTGAGTGGTTTGTCTTGGTCTCAAACATATCATTCTGTCATTTCTGAGATTATACCCCAGTACTTTTTTTTCTCACCCTTTCATTGACTATGGGAGATGCTCCATTTCTTCTAAGGGATTCTTGCCCACAGTAGTTTATGCAATGATCACCTGAATTAAATTCACTGATTCCTGTTCATTTAAGTTTGCTGACACCCAAGACATCAGTGTTTAATCTTTCCATCTACTGTTTGACCAAATCCAACTTACCTTGCTTCATACATCTTACATTCCAGACTCCTATCCAATATTAATCTTTACAGGATTTGGACTTTCATCACTAGACACATCTGCAACTGAGTTTCCTTTCTGCTTAGGTCCAACTACTTCATTAGTAGTGGAGCTGCTTTTAGTTGTTCTCCGTTCTTCCCAAGTAGTGTACCGGACTCTTTCCAACCTGAGGGGGTCATCTTCCAGTCTCATATCTTTTATCATTTTAAAACTGTTCATGAGGTTTTCTTGACAAACATACTGGAGTGGTTGACCATTTCCTCCTCCAGTGGATCACCTTTTATCAGAACTCTTTACTATAAACTATCTGTCTTTGGTAACTCTGCACAAGATAGCTAATAATTTCAATGAGCTATTCAAGCCCCTTCACCACAACAAGGCAATGATCCAGGAGAGGCATATGACTATAGATAGATTTGATTTCTTCTGAAAACTACCTGTTTGCTCCCTCTGACCATTTAGCAAGTGGGGAATGACTCATATTCTTAGAGATTTGACTCAGTTCTCTACATATTTTAGAAATAAGACCTTTATCAGAAAAAGTTGCTATAAAAATTTTCTTCCCATGGGGTACCTAGATGACACAGTGACTAGCACCAGCCTTTGAGTCAGGAGACCTGAATTCAAATTCGGCCTCAGACACTTGACATACTTACTAGCTGTGTGACCTTGGGCAAGTCACTTAACCCCAATTTCCATGCCTTCTCCCCTCCAAAAATAAAAAATGATAAAATAGTAAAAAACTTTTCTTCCCAGTTTCCTGCTTTCCTTCTAATCTTGGCTGCATCACTTTTCTTTGCACAAATTTTTCTTAATATAATGTAATAAAAAATATTCATTTTATATTTTATGTTCCTCTCTATCTTTTATTTGGTCATAAATTCTTCCTTTGTCCATAGATCTGACAGGTAAAATGTTCTATGCTCCCCAAATTTTCTCATATCACCTTTTATGTCTGAATTGTATAACCATTTTGACCTTATCTTGGTATATAGCGTGAGAAATTGGTTTATACCTAGTTTCTGCCAAAATGGAGATTTTTTTATTTTTACAAATAAACATAATTTCTTGAACCTCATAGGAGCAAAAAAAAAATTCTTATTGATTAATGGGCTCCAAGGCCATAGAGCCCTGATGTCCTATATGCTATAGGAATCAGGATATTACCTGTGGAATCTGGTAGCAACTCCCTTGTTCCCACTGCACCAGTAGAAAAAAACTCTTCTGGGCAACAGGAAATTTCTAGGTATTCTCCAAATACTGAGTCATATTTTTCAGAACAGTGGAAACCCATAACTAGTACTCAGAGTGATCCAGGATGCTAATTTTGAGAGGGCAGTGAATCTTCAATCAATCAAATATTTACTGAGTTTCTACTATATACCTAGTACCATTGTAGGTTTTGTGAGTGACAAAGAGAAAAATACACCAAAGCTTCCATCCATAAAGAGCTTGTGATGTTATAGATTCAGAGACTTTCAGCACTGAAAGTAGTCTCATGTTTATTTATATATTCATATATACATATACACATATACATACACATAAATGTACACATATGTATA
>CM053592.1:24876568-24881172 GCA_028646515.1 Pseudochirops corinnae | reverse complement strand
CAGTATCAGCCTTTATACCTAGATCGTGCACCCATTTAGACTTGACTTTGGTGTATGGTCTTAGATGATGGTCTATGCTCAGTTTCTGCCATACTATATTCCAATTTTCCCAGCAGTTTTTTGTCAAATAGTGGGTTCTTATCCCAGAAACTGGGGTCTTTGGGCTTATCAAACAGTATATCACTGTAATCATTGACTACTGAGTCTTTTGTACCCAATCTATTCCATTGATCCACAACTCTATTCATTAGCCAGTACCAAGCAGTTTTGATGACTGCTGCTTTATAATACAGATTAAAATCTGGTACAACTAGGCCACCTTCCCTAGCATTTGTTTTCATTAATTGCCTTGATATTCTGGACTCTTCAGATCTTTATGTATTGTCTCACCCCTGAAGTTTGGTAGACCAACAGACAGACACAACATCTGTCTGGGCCCATTTCCCCTGCCCTCCACTTCTTGGCACCTGTTAATTTCATCCTGTGTGTTGATATTTCAATTTGAATTTCCTTTTGGTTTTGCTTCCAAAAAAAGTTTTTAAAATTATCTTTCATTTCTATGTCATCTTTTTCAGAATATACCCTTCCCTTCTGCCTTACCCATCAAGCTATCCCTTGTAACAAAGAGTAAAACAGAAAAGACAAAAAAGTAATTCAGTAAAACTAATCAACTGAATCTGACAGTACATATAGTTTTCAATATCCATAGTCCCCCCTCCTCTGCCAAGAGGGAGAAGTGTATTTTCTCACCTCTCCTTTGGGACCAAGCTTAGTTATTATAATTATACAATGTTTAGGGCTTTAAAAAATATTCAGGTTCTATTGATTTTTCTTTAACTGATCACTGGCACCTCCCACTGATACCTCCTGTTCCCACCACCTAGAATAACCCCTTGTAACAAAGATATATATTTAAGCAAACCAATTGAACCATATTGACCATGTTTGACAATATATACCTTACTACCCACCTTTGGGCCAAAACTGTTCTTTTCTGAAACAAAGACACAGCTTTCACCATCAGACCATCATGATTGGTCATCTCATTGATCAAAATGTCGTTTTCTTTACTATTCGTGGTATTCCACCATCTTATAGGAAGTGTTTATACGTGTTGTCCCAGTGCTCTCACTGTTAGAACTGTACTCTAAGGACATTCTTCATGGAGAAAAAAATTCTAGCAGTAATATTTATAATAATAATAATAATAAAAACTGGAAGCCATCTAAATTTCTAGTGACTGGGGAAGCACTGAACAAATTATACTGTTGCAATGTAAAATAGAATAAATGCAAAAAATACAGAGACCTGTAGGAAGACTTACATGAAGTGAGGCATTGTAAAGGAAGCCATAATTGAGACAAAAATATACATATTAAGGGGTGGCTAGGTGGCACAGTGAATAGAGTACTGGTCCTGGACTCAGGAGGACCTGAGTTCAAATTTGGCCTTAGATACTTGATATACTTAGTAGTTGTGTGACCTTGGGTAAGTCACTTAACCCTAATTGCCTTGCCTTCCCCCCATCTATGTGTGTGTGTGTGTGTGTGTGTGTGTGTGTATATGTATATGTATATAAAATATAACTAGGAAAATAAAGAAATAAGCAACAAAATACTGATAAATACACAGAAAAGAAGGGGTCAAGGAAATATGCAGGATGATTTTGTTATCACCTTGTTCAAGTAATACTTTAAAAAAACTATTAAAATATTCAGTTACTTGCACAATTATTTAAAATCAGTATTTTGTTTGTTTGTTTTTCTTTTATTATGCTTTTGAACATAGGTACCTGTCAGAAGTGAAAATAAATTTAATTTTTACAAAATTAAAAGGACCTGTCAGCTTAAGTATTCTTCTTCTATTTGATTATGCTGCCCCAAGAAGTTGCTCTTGCCTGGAAACACACAAAGAATAAATTTTATTTTTATTCATTTAACCCGAATTTCTTTGACTTAGTCTAGTCCTACCTTTCATACCTGGATTGTCTGTTTGTAGATAGTTTCCAAATTTACCTATGTAACCCATATAAGCTCTGAGTTCTTAACTCCCACTCTTACAGATGAGTCTTGGGTCACAGAGGAAAGCTACAACTCCCCGTTCAAGTTTCTAGGAGTATCTCTGAGGAGTCAGAAGCGATTCTATAATAGCATTGGCTTAACCCTCACCAGTGTGCCTTTCTTCAAGGTTATCAGGCAGCCAGTATTAGGTAGTTTTTTAAAAACAATTAATTTAATTTTTATTTTTAGTTCTACATTCCCTTTCCCTCTCCTCCACCCACTGAGAAGACAAGAAATATGATAACCAGTACACATAAATATGTGTGTGTATATATTACATATAGATATAAAATATTACACATATGTAATCTATCTATAGTCATGCAAAACATCTCCACATAAACCATGTTCTAGAAAGAAAAAATCAGGCAAGAAGAGTAAAGAAAAAAAAATGCTTCAATCTATACTCTTAGTCTATCAGTTCTCTATATGGGGGTGAATAGCATTTTATATCATGAGTTCTTTGGACTTATGGTGGATTACTATATTGATCAAAGCTACTATATCTTTCACAGCTGATTTTCCTTACAGTATTTTTTGTCACTGTATAGATTGTTCTTCTGCTGCTGCTCACCTCAGTTTGCATCAGTTCACATTGATCTTCCTAGGTTTTTCTGAAGGCATCTCTTTCATCATTTCTTACATCACACTAGTATTCCTTCACATTCGTATATTGTAACTTGTTTAGCCACTTTAAGAACTTTTAGAAAACGGTACTTATTAAAATGGTATAGTAAGAACAGTTGGAATAAAGCATTTCCTTGAACTATCTGAACACAATTCTTGTCCAGTGCCACTACAGTTTAAAGGACTTTTCACCCTATGATTGACTGACAGAGCTTTATTTTAAGTGAGGTGAGGTTGAGTAAAATCAATCAAACAGCCCTTACATTTAACTGTCCCTAATCTTTCTCCTGAGCTGCAGGTCCACATCCACAGCTGCCTTTTGGGCAGCTCATACCAGATGTTCCACAGACATCTCAAACTCATCACAGCCATAATAGAATTGATTATCTTTCTCCCTAAACAACCATAGTATATCCCAACTTAACTGTTTTTGTCAAAGGCACTGCCATCCTTCATCACCCAGATAAGAAGCTTCAACATCATATTCACTTCTTCCCTTATTCTCTGTCCATACATCTAGTTGCCACATCATGGCAATTCTACCTCCATAACTTCTCTTTCATTTACTCCTTTCTCTCTGCTCACACAGTCACCAGCTGAGTTTCACCTCTCACCACTTCTTGCCTGGATTATTGCTATAACCTCCTAATTATTCTTTCTTATGAAAGCCTCTTCCCTTTCCAATCATCCTTTATACAGCTGCCAAAGTAATTTTCCTAAAACATATGTCACTCTTAGCAGGGGAGTGACTCTTAACCATGCCATGCCCCTGCTCAGGAAACTCTGTATTACTTCTAAGATAAAAAATAAACTCTTGTTTTCACACTTGAAACTCTTTAGAATATAACTTTACTCTACCTTTCCAGCTATATTATATATTACTTCTCTTCACGTACTCTGTTGCAGAAAAAACCCCTCAAAACTGGAGTCTTATGGTTCCTTGTATATCCAAGGCCTTCGATTTCCCACCTTTGTGCCTTTCCAAAGATCACCCACAATGCCTGGCATATTCTCATTCCTCGCCACCAGCCCTAAGAATTCTTCTCTTCCTTTAAGGCTTAACTCAAGTACAGTTTCTTACAAGAAACCTATTTTGATCAATCCAGTTGCTGGTTTAGTTTGTGCACATTTTATTTTCACCTTTCTCTGGTCCACATTGTTACCCCTTCCCTCCCCCAGCAAAATAAAGAATGCTGCACAGTGCCTAGTCCAGGGTAGGCACTTTATAGTGTTTGTGGAATAAATGACTCGATGAAAAATAGAGTGTCTCAGGGACAGCCCTGAAAAGACAGGGTAGGCACAGTCAGATTTATTTCACCTAGTCTAGAAGATGTCCCAAGGAATTCTAACTAAGGCAGAAAAGTCAAACCTACATGGGTTTTATGCACAAAACAGATTGTACAAACTCCCACTAGACTGATTAGGGGCAGCATTCTGGTAGTGGGTGGTGGTGCTTCAGCTTTTTTTATGGAAAAGTGTAGTTTTGGTTACTACTTGTGTTATTGTGTTAAAATTGTATCTTGTTCTGGTTCCTCCCCAGACCATACTGTCCAACATCACCCTTCCTTCTTCCAGTTAGGTAGTCAGTATAAAGGAGCAATAGCAGGAAAAGTCACATATAAATCATCCCCAAGATGAAAGGTGCAGAATTAACAAGTTACATCATAAAGTAACCAAAATTCACATCCTGGTAATGTGCCAGATTAGAAGAAAATAACTCAGCTCTGCTTGTTAAGGTTTCTGTTCCTGTGATGTGCAAAATCTGGACCAGGAGAAAATCAAAATGCTGGTAATCACAAAATGAATTTGAAATCTTAACGATTAACCTTGAGATGATCTGGATATTTTAATGAACTAACTCCAAATTGGCACCAATAAGAGTTAGTCTGTTCCCACAAAAACCCCTGTAAGAATGAG
>CM053592.1:24836568-24871568 GCA_028646515.1 Pseudochirops corinnae | reverse complement strand
TATTTATCTTACTGTTATACTTTATTATATACTAAATTAAATGTCTTTGAGTTAATTATACCCTCTTGATGACTAGTAAAGGTAAGTTATCATGGTGGCCCGAGAACCATAGGAGTGAGTCGAAGCAGACACAAAGAGTAAGCTGAACCTGGAGTAGGCTTGTCTCAGAGCCCATGTACAAGTTAAAAGGTGTCTCCAAGTGCTCCAAGTAGATAGCAGAGTTTACTGCTTGGATTTAAAGTCAGAAGATTTGAAATTGAATCCCAAATTGGGTACTTAACTGCCTGTGTGATTTTAGGACAACTCTCAACCTGCCTCTTGGTCTGAGTTTCTTCATCTGTGAAAGGAGGAAGGAGGGGGAAGTTGGATTATTGATCCCTGAAATGTCTCTCATTCTAAATCCAAGGTCTTCCGATTTGAGATACTTATTGAGGAAACACATTTATCTTGTTTAGAGGGAGAGCATTAACTTGTTCACTGGGCTTTTCATTCCTGCAATTGTCAAAAGCATCAGAAATGAGCAAATCCTGAGGAAAGAAATCTCATAGCCACGTAAGGGAAGAGAAAGAAGTTAGGATGATGGATCCAGAACCTCTGTTCCAGCCAATGCAGCAAAACCCCTCTCTAAGCCAAAGCAGAGTTAGAAACGCTAGGGCCCCTGACCATGGCCTCGGGAGAAAAGGCGAAAAAATAAACAGGTAAATGGCCTCTCCAGGAAGCGGCTTAGATGAAAGTTCTAAGCCTGGGAGGCAGCCTCTTCCGGAGCGGAGTGGCGAAGATTCAGAGCAGGATTAAGATCTTGTGTTGGCGGCGGATAAAGGGATCTGAAGAGTCTAGAGCAGCTGAGACCCAGAGGAAATTTACATAAGCCCCCTGGAAGTCTAGGGAAAGGAGCCACGGAGAGGCAGGAAGAAACTGTCGAGAGAAAACATCTGTAACAAGCCGGTTTGGGAGGGGAAGGTGGAGGCGGAGGGGGGCGGGAAGGGGAGGGCACGGGAGGGAATAGGGGAAAGGCATACACCTCCTCTTAAAAGGCTGGCAAGGGGCCTGCAAAGCAAAACTGACTCTTTTGGGGATTTCTTTTATTCTGCTTTTTTTTTTTTTTCCTCTTCTGGGCTGCAGCCCTGTGATAGAACTCTCTGTGAGAAAAGGAAGGGGAAATGCATATGAGAAACCTTAAAAAAAAAAGCCTTGGGGAAAATAGATAAAGCCCTCTCGGAGCTGGAATCTGGAGATTAAAAAGCAAGAAAGCAGGATGGAAGAGAGACAGGATTAAAGCGAGAGCTGGTGGCTCAAAGCCATAAGGTATAAACCTCTGGGACCAAGATTTCCCCAATCCCTCAAAGACGCCTGATCGCAAATGGCTTATTTCTCACCACTAGCGTGTTTCCTGTTCGGTTGACATAGCAGGATTAAGCCTCTGGGTCCTGGCTCTGAGGAATGAACAACTGGGACAATGGAGAGTAGTTAAGATTATTTAAAAATATATATTATAAAAAAAAACCTGTGATTTTTTTCAACCATCCATCAATGCAGATCACCACCCATCCTTGCCTTCTCATTCAGTACTATTCTTGTCCCTGACCTCCCATATATCCTTCATTGAGGGGCTACCCAACATACTAGATCCTTTTTGTTAAATCTTTGTTTTCTGTGGTTACCGTTTAAGCACTTTTGCTGCCTGTTATCCCTTGGATTGGGGGTGGGGGGGAGGGGAGTGCCGGAACTAGTTCTAATAGCCTTGCAAAAGCCGATTATTAAATTTTCAGTGTGAGCATTTATATTTCAGAAGTCAGCTCTTCATTTATCATTTTGTTGAGTGTCTAGACTTAAAGATGTCCAAATAATACAGATTAAACTTTAAAACGTGTACACCCCCAGGCTTAGAACCCTTGCTATGATAATAATGAGGTGTGGTTTTCAGGTTTGCAAAGTGCTTTACACCCATTATCTCATTAGATCCCCCTAATACTCTTGTCTTGGAGAGCTTCACGATTGGCCCACCTCCTTTTCTGATTGTTAATTTCCTTGAAATTTTAATAATAATAACTAACCTTTATAGAGAGCTTTAAGGTTTGCCAATATTCTCATTTAATCTTCATAAGAACTCCAAGAGGCAAGTGCTATTATTATCTCCATTCTACAGATGGGGAAATTGAGGCAGCCAGAGGTTAAGTGATCTACCCATCTTCATACCATGTCTGAGGCCAGATTTGAACTCAAGTCTCCTTGACTTCAGGTCTGGAGGGAAAATTTGAACCTGGGAAATCTGTCCCCAGAGCTAGTATCATATCCGTAAGCATGAATTAGGCAATTGCTGACTCTGAGGATGGAGGAAAGGACCTGGTTGAAAGGTGAGAGAGATGGGGGAGTGGAGTGGGACCAAGATGGCAGAGAAGGGGGAAGAAAGCAGTACAGGGAGCACTCTCTGTCAAAAAACCCCACCTCTAACCATATCTAGAAAAAGCACCTGATGGGGAAATCCAGAAAAAGTTACTGTGAGTCATTGTCCCATCAAGATTAGTATAGGAAGGCAGACTGAGAGGTCTAGGAACAATGACAGTGAGATCAGGCTAGGAGCACTCTGCACTTTATATATTCCAGTGCCCAAGGAGAGGCTGCAAAAGGGGTTTAGAAGAAGTCTCAGACCTATATGGGGGCACTATGATGGAGACAGGTGCCAATAGGCATCTTTGTTGCCCATTAGCCAGGTCTGAGTGGACCAAGAAAGGAGCCTGCCCTTAGTGTGGTATTCCAGGGTAAAGAAGTACTAGATTATGTACCAAGGGAGGAGTGAGTTCAGAAGCAAGCAGCATTGATGTGGTTAAGACTCCATCTAGGAGAAGAATGAGGTTCATAGCAGACAACTGACTGCAAAACAAGTCAAGGAGAAAATAATTTAAGAACCATCTATATGCTGTGATGTATCTGAATCAAAGGCTATGTACAGCTTAATAACTTTGGAGGCAGAGTTCTAAATTGCTTTGCAGAATGTATGGACCAATTCATAGCTCCACCAAGAAAGGACCTGTTTTTCTATAACCTCTCCAACATTTCTCATTTTCCTTTTTTGAAAAAATCTTTGCTATTCTGATAGATGAGATAGAAACTCAAATTTGCTTTAATTTCTGCTTCCCTAATGATTAGAAACTATCCTATGACTGATGATAGCTTAGATTCTTCCTTTGAGAATTGCCTATTCTCGGATTGGCCAACATGAGAAAATAGGAAAATGATAAATGTTGGAGAAGATGTGGGAAAATTGGAACACTAATGCATTGTTGGTGGAGTTGTGAACTGATCCAACCACTCTGGAGAGCAATTTGGAACTAAATCCAAAGGGCTTTAAAACTGTGCATATCCTTTGACCCAGAAATATCACATGTAGATCTGTATCCTAAAGAGGTCACAAAAATGGTAAAAGGATCCACATTTACAAAAATATTTATAGCAGCTTTTTTTGTGGTGGCCAAGAATGGGAAATTGAGGGGATGCCCATTAATTGGGGAATGGCTGAACAAGTTGTGGTGTATGAATGAAATGGAATATTATTGTTTCATAAGAAATGATAAGCAGGCAAACTTCAGAAAAACCCGAAAAGACTTACATGAACTGATGCTGAGTGAAGTGAGCAGAACCAGGAGAACACTGTATACCATAACAGCAACATTGTGCAATGACTAACTTTAATAGACTTACCTCTTCTCAGCAATTCAAGGATCTAAGACAACTCCAAAAGACTCATGATGGAAAATGCCCTCCCCATCCAGAGAAAGAACCATAGAGTCTGAATGCAGATCAAAGCATACTATTTGCTCCCTTTTTTTTGGGAGGGGGGCGGGTTCCTTCTTTCTTGTGGTTCCTCCTTTTGGTTCTAATGCTTTCTTACAACATGATTAATATGAAAATATGTTTAATATGAATGTATATGTAGGGCCCACATCAGATTGCATGCCATTTTGGGGTGGGGAGAGAAGAGCGAGATGGAGAAAATTTAGAGTTCAAAATCTTATGGAAGTGAATGTTGCAAACTAATTAATTAATTAATATTTAAAAAAAAGAAAATTGTTCATGTCCTTTGAACCTTTATCAATTGGGAAATAGCTCTTAATTTTATAAATTTGAATGAGTTCCTTATTTATCTTGGATATGTCAGAGAAACTTGTGGCAAAAATTTTCCCCCCAGTTACCTGTTTCTTTTCTAATTTTAACTATATTAGCTATTTTTGCAAAATCTTAAACATTATGCAATAGAAGTCTATCTTCTCTTGTTTGATTCTCTCTATCATTTATTTGGTCATGAATTCTTCCCCTAGCCATAGATCTAAAAGGTAATTTCTTTCTTGCTCCTCTAATTTGATTATGGTGTGACATTTCATATCTAGGTATCCATTTGGGGCATATCTTGGCATATAGTGTGAGGTGTTGATGGAAACCTAATTTCTACCAGACTGATGTCTAGGTTTCCTATCAATCTTTGTCAGATAGCAAATACTCATCCAGGCCCTTTTAAAAGAATTATTCAAGTAGGAATGAAAAATGGCCCTGGGGAGACTAAGTCTGTGCTGTTCATATGTCTGCTTAGAATTTGTTGCTTACAGAAAGGAGAAGCAGTTTTAAGGTAACTTGTAAATGATCACAATATTTCAGATAAGTGAAAGCTAGACAGAGAGGCAATATCTACATGTGAAATAAGAAGCCGTCCTGATTATTATCAAGGACAGACTCTCATGAAGAAATATGGCATTACCATGAATCATATTGCCAGGCAGATTACTAAAGATTTCCTCACCTTTGATTATATACTGTATATAGATGAAAGCAATCTGAGAGATTTGAATAGAAAAGTTAATCAAGAGAAAACTGCAAAGCTAAAATTGAACTTCCTGGAAGCTACAATCCACACAAACAACTTATTATCGAAGAGCCAGCCATATTATGGAAAAAACTCCAGCTTTGAGACTGTATGTGAGCAATGTGTGAGGTGTTGCAAAGCATTTCTGGAACAATCTCATTAAGGGTCACACCCATTTATGGCTAAAGGCCAACAATGATTGACATCAACTTTAAAATCATGTATGCATATCAGCTGATGAGTTATTAAAGTGTAATAATGTACTGCAAAAATTACTCACTTTTAAAATGAATTAAAATGAATTTAAAATTGAAATAAAAAATGAATTTAAAATTTCTTATTTCTAAATATATCCCTGTTATGGGAATCTGAAGATCTTCCCTGCCCCTAGGCCCTTTGGCTACCTGACTCTGAGGACCTTCCAATATTTGAAAGTATACTCTGTTCTCTAATAGGCTGAATGTGGTCATGTGGAGCCTGTGGTGCCAGGCTTGTTTTCCAGGAATGCCCATGCCTTGTAGCTTTGTGATTGGGCAGTGGGTCTAGAGGGCTGTGACATTCTCCAAGACAGGAGAAGGCTATATATACGCCCTGATGTGAGGTTTTGATTTGGGGCTCACTTTGAGAAGAGTTGTGTGATTTGGCCAGAAGAGACTCTGGGCAGCCGTTGAGCCCCTCCGGAGATGTTGGTGCTTCCCTCTCTGGTAACTGAATAGGTAACTGATGTGATAGTCAGGCACTGGAAGCCGTCTGCTGATCTGTTTTTCTGTTTGTTTGTAACTTCTGTTTGTATTCTCTGAAGTTCAGGGTGCTGACTTTTCCCCTGAACTAGGTAAACGATATGTTTGATTAAAGTGAGATTGTTAACCCATTTTGAGTTGCTTTCCTTTAGAAAAGCAGATCTAAGAACCTGTGCTAGCAGCCGCCCTGGGTGTGCTAGGGTGCTTGCTGATACAATCCCTCACCCATCTCCTACCCATAGATCAATCCCTTGTAACTTAGAAAATGGAAAAAATTCATTCAGCAAAAATAGCAGCATTTGTAGTATTCAATACCCATACTCCCTCACGTCATCAAAGAAGGGAGGAGGTTCATTTTCTCAATATTCTTCAGGGCTGGGCTTGTTCATTATAATTAGATAGCATTCAGTTTGTAGTTTTTTGCCCTTTCTGTTATTATAGCATTACATTCTGTCTTACCATTGGTTTTGAGGATTTACAAAATGCCAAATTCACAGACTTGAAAAACTCATCTTCACTTTTCTGTTCCAATCAGTATCTGTTGATCATATTTTAATCGATCTCCAGTGATAGGAATGTCACTGATTTTGAAGCCTTAAAAAGTTCTGTCCTCAACCAGGAGAAATCTGTACACAATGACAGACTCAACGTATGTGTGACAACCAACTTCGATAGACTCGACTCTTCTCAGCAGTGCAGGGTTATAAGACAACTCCAAAAGACTCATGATGGAGAGAGATGTCTACATTCAGAGAAAAAAACTAGAAAGAGCAGAGTATGAATGCAGATTGAAGCAAACTACCTGTTCTCTTTCTTTTTCTTGAATGGTTTTGTTTCTTCTTTCCCATTGTTCATCCCATCGGTTACAATCTTTTATAACCTGACTAATGTCTAATGTGAAAGTATCTGCAGATTCTATACCTGTTTGCAAGCCACCATGGGGGGGGGGGGGGAAGGAGGGGAGAAAATTTGAAACTCAAGAGATTGTGGAACTTAATCTTGTCAACTAAAAGTAAACAAACAAATTAATAAAGACAAAAAAAAGTTTTGTCCTCAGTCTAATGAAGCTCTGCTGATGTATTTTGGTCCTATTTCCTCTGGTTTCCGTCTTTCCAGAGATGGAGGGAAGCCAGAGAGCCACCACTTCTCAAAATTATCTTCCATATATTCGAAGACATTTTTTAAGCCAGTTCTGTTCAGGTATAAACATAGAACTTTCTTAACCTTTCTTAGAGGCCTGCTTTTCCACATCTTGCATCATTTCTGTTGGCTTTTCTCTGGCTCCTTGTTATACCTCTGAAAACTCAGAGCCCTAAACTGAACTGAACACTAATGGTGGCCTAAAAAGTATCAACTTTAGAAAAGTGATAGTTTCCTAACTCTTGTGTCATACACCTGATAATATATGCCTATGGAAGGATCTCATTAATGCTGAATCTGCAATGTTAAGACAGTGCCTAGATTGAAATTTATCTTTACTTAGCAGAATAAAACTAAATAAATAAGACTGCGGGACATAATGAAAAATTCACTGAATGTAGAATCAGGAGCCTTGAGGTTCTAAGCCCTCTTCAGTGTCTCCTTCCCCTGCAACATGAGATAGGCCATTTTTCCTCCTTGAAAGGTAGCAAAACTGTCCCCCAGGACTAGATTGGCCCAAAGACCAAGGCTCAAGTTATGTTCCCCTTAAACAGCTTTCTGGTCATTTCTGACCATATTAATGTGGCTTCCTGGTCACTTAAGGGAATAAAGAGACCCACCCATGTGGAATTGAGACCCTTTAGACTTGGCAGATGTCCCAAAACCATACAAATCCCCACCTCCTGCCTTGCTGACCAGACATGTTTCCATACGGAAACAAGGGGATTCCATCTACTCAAGTTAAGTGCTAGAGATTCCTTATGAAAGATAATTTCTATGTTATGGATAATTAAATCTTCTTTTGTTAACTATTGAATACTCGAGAAGCACCTCATTTCATTCCAGCATTGAACCTGAATAAACAGGGCACAGGTCTGAGTCAGACTCACTTCTAACATTTGCTATAATCAATAATTGGGACAAAAACTAACCCAAGAGAGGTTGGACAGATGCCACCTTCGGGGTGGAATGCCAGAATAGCATTAGCTATTAGTGTCTCCCACCATACAAACTATATTGTATGGTTGTACATACAGGTTCGCATTGTGGTCTAAGCGGGGCAAGGTTGCTACATAAAAGGGGGGCAAGGCTATTGGATTTCATTGTGGCTGTCGAAGGCAAGACCCTTCTTGTGATTTATAGACTTCTTTCAATGGAATGGAGAGCAAGCCTCCCTCCACTCTCAATGGAGTATGATTCATGCTCAATGGGTATGAGAGGAGGTTGCCAGGAAGGGGAAACCAAGTGCTAGGTCCAACATTTCCTATTTCTTGCTGATGATCCAGCAGAAATTGAACTGGTAGCATAACAAGACTGAAAGTAAACTGGTCTAGGATACTTGGAAACTAGAGATAGAGTTCTTAGCTGTTAAGGACTGTTCAATGAAGGCTGTGAGTAGAGAGTCGAGCCATAAGACAGGAGAATAAGAATGAGAATGAAGATTTGGAAAGCCATGGCTAAAAAAACGTGGGCTTATCCTCTTACTGCTCCCAGGAGGAGGGTGATTTCTTCCATCGAAAAAGGGGGGAGCGGGTGGACTTTCATCACCAAAGACTTTAGCCTGATAAGTCATTGGAGAGTGTGGAGTCTAATGGAAGCCAGGGCAGAGATTCTCTCAACCAGTGTTCCATTGGCTTGGGGAACTCTCTGGGGACTATTGTGAGGCCAGTTGAATCAATTCATGCTCTTCCTGGAAACTGACCTTTGTCCCCTTTTAGATGACTAAGAAGAAGAGTTTATATGTATCTGGCCCCACAAAGATAAGTTCCTGTTACAGCCTCTTCCCTGTGGAGATCTTCAAGAGAGGGGCTGGAGTTTTTAAAGGAAATGGATCTATCCATTAACCTCCCCTTCCCGATTCTATGACTAGACTAGCTCAAGAGTGGTTAGATCCCCCAGTCTGGGTGGGAACCTACCGAAGCAGCTTTCACTATTAGTCTCCCCCACCATACAACCTTATACAGGCATGAGTTGATCAACTGGTGAATTGCAGGAGATTGGAGCAACAGTGCCTTGGGCTGTCAGGGTAAATAGGCACTCTGGGAATAGTGCTAGGGAGAAGCCTAGAGTCTGCTGTTCTGTTACTTGGGAAGAGGGTGATGACACCCCCTGCCTTAGGTATGGCTCCTGAAACACAAAGCTGATAAAGTACTTGATGGCCAGCTGTAAAACTCTACTGTGAAATCCAGCACCAAGATAGCAGGAAGTCTTTAGTCCCATTTGAACCAAGGCAGCTAGGTGGTATAGTGGGTAGAGTGCCAGAGCTGGAGTCAGGAAGACTCATCTTCCTGAGTTCAACTCTAGTCTCAGATCTTTACTAGCTGTATGACTGTAGACAAGTCACTTCACCCTGTTTGCCTCAGTTTCCTCATCTATAAAATGAGCTGAAGAAGGAAATTGTAAATCAGTATCTCCGCCGAGAAAATCCCCCCAAAAAGGGGTCACGAAGAGTTGGACATGACTGAACAACAACAATGTACAATAGGGCCTAGGCTAGGACAGCTCCTAAAGCTTCAGTCCCATTTGGATCATCTAAAGGATGTTGTGGATGGAAGGCACCCACGAGTTCTGAATAGTCAGTATCTCTGTATAGGTTTTTGTGCGTGGGGCCAAATGGAAAGACTTGCCACGTAGTTAATATCCCACGTACATATGTCATGGAGTTAACACCAAACAGTATAGAATTCCAAGGGGAGTCAAAGATATTTCTTCTCTAGTGATGGAAATGAAGGAAACTGGAACCCTTTCTTATGCCAACTCCTCTTGGCCCAGCGCCAAGGTGAGTAATTTGGGATTATCAACCTTATCAATGTTTTTTTTTTGTCTTTTCCTGTGCTTACTAGTTAGGAGGATATTGCTCTCTCCAGGGAAGAATGTCCAATATACATTCACCATACTTCCCTGGGGCTACTGGAACCCCCTCTCATCCTGTCACGTTAAAGCTTTTCACGATCTGATTCTAACCCACCTTTCCAGGCCTGTTCCTTATTACTTGATATATTTTTCATTCCAGTCAAATTGGATCCACTTGCTATTCCTTCCACCTCCTGTGTCCTTGCCTTTGCACAGGCTGTCTGTCATGTACATACAGCATTGAACAGAGATCCTCCCATGTGAAAGGAATATATGGAGAATATATAACACATTCTATGGGCAGAATTGAAGGAGGCTTCCCTTCATAAGCATATTGAGATACCTCACTGCATTAATGACATAATGCTGACTTGGCCTGATAAGGCCATGTTGGCAGAGGTGCTAGATTAGACGATGGCCCATAAGAAAGATAAGACATCTCTCTCTTGATTAATGAGCTCTTGTGCTTTACATGTACTCTTAATGCCTTCCCTCCCATCTTCTCCAGAAGACTGACCCTTGGATCATCAGTTCTCTCTCTAATCTTCAATCTCTCCCTATCTACTGGTGTCAACCTAACTGCTTACAATTACACCCATGTCTACCCCATCCTTAAAACCCTTTCACTTCATCTGACCATCCTCACTAGCTTCTGGCCAATATCTCTGCCCTTTTTCTTGAATATGTTCCTTGAGAAAGGTGCCTATACTCAATATTTTCATTTCATTTCCTCTCATTCTCCGTAATCTGATTTCTTGCCTCATTGTCCAATTGAAATTTCTCTCTGAAGCTACCAATGATTTCTTAATTGCTGAATTTAATGTTCTTTTCTTAATTCTCATCCTTCTCTGCAGCATCTGGTGCTATAACCAACTCCTCTTGGATACTCTCTCCTCCTCAGGTTGTCATGACATTGTTCTTTTCTGGCTCTTTTTCTACTTTTTGACCATGCCTCAGTTTCCTTGCAGGACCTTCATCCATATCATATTTCCCAACAAAACACCGTCTGGGCCCTCTTCTCTTTTCTTTCCATCTCACTTAACAATCTGATCAACTCCCATATGTTCAACTATCATCTCTTTGTGGATGATCCCCAGATCTATATATCTGGTCTTGAGTTCAAATCTTTCTTCTGGGCTTCATTGTGAATGGGAAGCCTTTTAAGTTGAGATTCTCCAAAGGCAGTATTAGAATGCAAATTGGAACCTTTTTCTTGTGGGCAGAGCGGAACTTGCGTTTGGGAACAGGGTGAGGATAAAAATCCCACGAGAGTTGCTTGTCTACGTAAGACTGTGCAACCGTACCTTTTGTGCAAGCAAAAGGTGAGTGGGACAGGGGGGAAATCTTTCTTTGTTTAAATTCTTGCCGAAACGAGACTCCGCCCCTCCTCCAATGAGAAGTCAGAGACCTTTTGACTTTACCTGCGTGGAATCCATACCCTCTCTCTCACCCTATAGAACTTAAAGGATGTGCTTTTTAATGACTTTTTATGACTCTCAGGGTTTTAAAAAAAGGGCTCCTGGAGGGGAGCGCTCTCTTTTCCTTCGGATATGTGGCGGGGAGTGGTCTCTCTCTGCCCCAGGGTATTTTTAAAAGAATAAAATTTCTGTCCACCCGAAGCTCTCTTCTACATTCCTTTGATTTGGGTAAGTGAGGTTTATAACCCACACAATTCCTGCATCAACAACTGCCTTTTGTACATTTTGAATCCCATAGACATCTCAAACTCAACAGGTCCAAAACAAAAATCATTTGCTTTACCCCAAAACCCACCCCTCAACCCACCTTCCCTATTACTGTTGAAGGTACTACCTTCCTTCCTATACCTTCCAGGATCTAGATGTGAATCCAATTAAGGAGATTGAGAAGGAACAGTTACATAGGCAAGAAGAGAGAAGGTGAGAGGGAAAGGAGGAAGATTTTTCCTTATTGAAAAATACTTAATTTTTTAAAACGCAAAAAATTCTGTTCCTGACTTAAAAAATATACAGGGAGCTTTTTTAAAAATAAGTGACACACATCATTTTCAGCAACCCAGGGAAGAGACATTTAAGTGTACAAAAGGAGAAGATGGTTAAAAGTGTCAAATACTTCACAGAGATCAAGAAAAGTAAGGATTGAGATTGAGATGGAGAATTGGCCAATAAGCCAGTTGCACAAAATGGTTGCTTGGCTGACATACTCCTCATGTGGACTTTGGAGCATGCTCTGGTTCTGGTCTGCTAACCATGTGGTCTAGAGAAACCTCTTTGATTGGCTATATAACCCAAACCATTTGAAAGGCCATGACCTCTTCCTTCTCTTGCTTCATCTTCTGCCCACCTTGTGGTATTCCATAGAGAGAAGAGAACAGAAGCCTTGGTGCGGGGGTGTGCTGGAGCCCATACTAACCCTTTTTTAGATTGGTTGTTCAGTGTTCAGTATGAGTATTTTCATCTAAGAAGCAGCAAGTGCTACAAATCAAGGCTTGCGTTATTGTTTTGTGGATTATGTAGATGTAAGAAAGTGTTACTCATGCAAATGAAACTTAAAAATGTGTGTCCTTTTTTTTTCTAGTAGAGTCCAGTTATTAAAATTTATGAGCATACCTCTGGATTTTTCTATCAACATTTCTTCATCTCTGTAGGCATTCAGTAAAAGGCACCTACTCTGCTGAGTTGTTATGAAGATCAAGTGAGATAATGTTTGTAAAGTGCTTAGCACACTGCCTGGCACATAGTAGGTGTCCTCTATATGCTTCTTCCTTTCAACCACTTTCCAACACCTACAACCTGAAGGGAAGACAAAGCTGGTCTTGATCTGGGAGAGTGAGACTGTCACTCTGCTGGCAGCTTGCCATAGAGAAAAGGTTAGACTTGGTAACTAAGAGATCACTGGTGACATTTAAGAGAGCACTTTTCGTTCAAAGAGCAGTCAAAGCTAATGAGGAGTTGAGAACCTAGGTGATGGGAAAGACAGTGTTGCCCTCCAGGGAGATAAACAAGCCTAGAAGAGGACAAGATTTTCAGAAAGATAATGTAATAAGATTTGCAATCCATGTTGCAATCCATCCATATCTATTCATCTTGTGCTATTAGTTTACTCTTTCCCACTGAAAAATGGAATTTGGGGTACCCACTGATGCGTTGGGGTACTGAAGGAGACCAAAAGTAGCTTTGAGGTGACTTGCTGGAATTTGCAGCAGCAGATCAAAGTTGACCCGAGGGAGGCCAGAGGTGGGAGGAGGCAGATTGCTGAACAATGATGGATGAAGGGAGTGGTATAGATTGTTATGGTGGAAAACAGAAGTTTATTTGCAAAGCAAACCACGACCAAGACTCTTGGTAGCCAAGGACTCAGAAGCTTGGTTTCTCACAGTTAATATATGATTTGGAGGGAATGCAAAACAGGAAACACAGGATTATGGGGATTGAGACATCTGATTTCTCACTGGTAGAGTAGGGTCGGGAGACACTGAGGTGAGAGAATGGGGTATTCTTGTGATTTCTATAAGTTAGGTAACAGTGGGGAGGGGAAGTACTTTTGTGAAACCTCCTAAATCAGGGGACTTAGGTGGAGTTGAAACTTCACAAAATGGTGGATAAATGCAAAATGGAGTCACTAATGCTAATTTTTAATGTAACAAGTTGTATTGAAGATAAGCCTGTGATTGGATAACACAGGGACCCATCTTCCAGCTCTCTATTTTGTAGTTCATATTCCCCTTGTGGTCATGCTATGCTTTCTTCCCCACCCTCAGGGTGTTATGGTCCCTTTGGACACCACTGAGTCAGAATACCTCTATGGGGTTCTCATTTAGTCTTGTTTCATGGTGAAAAAGGAAGAACAGTCAAATGGCTGTAATCATCCTTGGATACAGATGTATTTATGTGGGAAACCCTTTCAAGATGTCAGCCCCATAATCATCAGCTTTCCAAAGCTTTATATGTTTTTGTTTTCTTTTATTTGAATAGAAGTATAGTTTCTTGCTTTCCTCCTGATCAATAGCTTAGCTGGGTATTGAGGAAAATAAAATTTATATTCAATTATTTCCATAGCAACCAACTCAGATCCAGTTTCTCTCTGATACTGACAGACTTGCTTCTCCTTCCAAGTCTATTTATCCCCCATGCCTGGAATGCTATGCCTCCTCATCTTCATCTCTTAACTTCTTTGGCTTCCTTCAAGAAGCTCAACTCAAGTTCCCCTTTCTTCAGGTCATCTCATGGTCTCTCCATGTGATAGGGTCAATACCCTATTCCCCTCCCCCTCCCCCCCAGATTAAGCTAGATTTTCCCTAAGAGGTTATAAATCTAAAACTTGATTGAAGGGAAGTGGTAAGACTGGTAGACAAACCATGCCTTTCTGGAGGCATCTTCCTAGGTGGCTTCCTGGTTACCTGAAGATGCATAGATCTACCCATGTGAGGTCAGGGACCTTCATATTTGGTGGCAAAAAACAGAAAACACAGGATCATGGGGATTGGGACCTCTGGCTTTGATGGGGTGGAGGTGGGGCCAGGGCTCCAGAAGGCAAAGACCACGTCTTCCATGTCAGCACCCTTAAACCTGATCAGAGTCTCACTGGTGGTGGCAGGGGTCATGAGACACTGAGGTGAGAGGGAGAGGGGTATTCTGTTCTCTATATTAGGGCTAAATAAACCTCCTTTTGTTAACTGTTCAATGACTTACAGGTGCCTCATTTTATTCCCCGAAGGAATCTGAACTAACAAGCCAGACCTCTTTACACCCCAACTGCTAGTGCCTTCCTCTCTCAGGTTTCCCTTCCATCCAGTCTTATGTGTTTTATGTGGATCTAGTTATTTTCATGTTTGGCCATCCCATGAGATACAGGCAAGGTTCCTTGTTTTTGTCTTTCTTTCTATTTCTAGATCTTAACACAATGTTTGGCACGTAGTAAGCCCTTTATAAATGTTTATTGACTTTTGAAAGACTGATCCAGGCTGTCTTCTTTTAAAGGCTCTAGGGTATTTCCAGCTACAACTGTTTAAAGATAGTGTGCTAGATTTTATGGCAATTTAAGGGATTTTCAAAGGCAATTTTAACGGCATGATTTCCACATTAAATGCTGATTTTAGAAACAAACCCTGGTAAGATGTAACCTTGTACACACTGACTTAGGTTATATAAAGAAAGAAAACATTAAACAGCAATAAAAGTCATGTTAAATACGTATGATGACTCTCTTACTGCCTTGTTAAAGTTAATACAAATGTGAACTTTTTAAACAATTGGAAAACAACAGACATACAAAGTCATATAGGAACAATAGAGAATGAAAGCATAAGCAGGTGGCCCGAGCCCGACATTTCAGCACACATATGTAGATGCATATGTGGCTGCCAGCTCTTTCATTCCTGGCAAACAGTAAAGCATTCACATCACTTGAGATAAGGCAACACAAACAATAAAGCATTTTAAAATGAGATAAAAGTGGAGGAAACCAACAATGACTTACAGAACTCTGTTAAAATGCTGCCAAGGGGACCGCAGGATTAATTGGAACTCAGTCAGGAAACTTTAGCCATTCCCATACTCATCTATTGAGACTCAGAGTCAGATTTTCCCAGTATCTTGAAATGGGCCAAATAGAGATTGGGTAGAAGACTGGATCCTTGCAAAACATACTATTCATGGGGCAGCTAGGTAGCACAGTGAATAAAGCACTGGCCCTGGAGTCAGAAGGACCTGACTTCAAGTCTGACCTCAGACACTTGACACACTTAGTAGCTGTGTGACTTCGGGCAAGTCACTTAACTCCAATTGCCCTCCAAAAGGCAAAAAACCCTCAAAACCCAAAAAACATACCATCGACCCTTGAGAAAAGTGTGAGATGGTGTTTTTTTTAGTGCCTCACCAAGTTTCCAAACACTACTCCTTCCTCAACACACACACACACACACACACACACACACACACACACACACACACTCAATACTCTCCTGTTATCCTTATTGATGAAAGAAAGGCATTGAGTTCAGATGAAGGTGACAATGACCACATTCTACTTCTCCCAAAGGGCATTGAAATTTTAAGGATGGGGTAGGGGTTGGGGGGGGGTGGGGAATAAGCATTAATATAATACCTATTATGTGCCAGGCATTTTCCTTGCATTTTTTATCAATACTATCTCATTCATCCTCACAGCAATCCTGTCAGGAATATGCTTTTATTATCTCCATTTTATAGGTGAGAAAACTGAGGCAGAGAGATGTGACTTGCCCAGAGTCACACAACTAAAAAATGTCTGAGGATAGATTTGAACTCTTCTCTTCTTGATCCCAGAGCCAGCACTCTATCCACTGTACTACCAGTTGCTTCTCTCCAGAGAGGCATATAATTAAAGAGGAATTACCTAATGCAAAAGAATTTCTAATTGCATCCAGGGAGGGAGATCTTTGGAGGAATGAGGTTCCTTGCAGGGTATCTCTGTAAGAAACCACTTAAGCTATATGTTATAATGTTTTAAATAGGAAAGCAGATTTGCTGAAGGACAAAATTTTGCCCTACCCCTTTCCTCTTACCAGGCACCTTCTAACTTCAATAAACAGTCAGCCATCCTTTATTAAGAACCTATTATGTGCCAAGCACTATTTTGGGTACTGGAGATACAAAAACAAATCTGGCTTTAAGTTCTATCAGAGGAAACAGTTATATATACATATACACATATACAAATTATATAAAAAACTTGGTTCAGGAGCAGGGCACCCTCTCTTAAGAGGACTCAGCATGAGGCTCTCATGCTGATGCAAAGGGGAGCCTGACCACACTGAACTGCGAGCCAAGGTCTTCTCACACTCTGGCTCAGTACATTTTCTCCATTGCACCCTGGGGAAAATTCCTTATGGTTAGGTTTGGTTCATATCTAGAGACTTCCCCAAAGAGATTAACATGATCCGTTCTAGAAATACCCCTCAAAGTCCAAAATAGATTAGGCATAAGGCAGCTATTTCCTCTAACACTAAAGAAGAAATGCTTAAACCACAAGAATCCTAAGTGCACATAGCAAATTCTTAAAACCTGATACAGTCACTCATCCCTCTGGTTATACTAGGGTGGGTTTGGAGGGAGGGGCAGTGAGTGACACCTACAACTTGAAACACTTGCCTTGCCATGTAAAAACATAAAATAGTAGTCTCATCATTGAGATAAAGCCACATAAACAAGCAAGCCTTTTTAAATGAGATAAAAGCTGAGGAAACTAACAATGAATTACAGAACCCAACTAAAATGCTGCTCCGAGGATTTCAGAAATCCTGGAAAGTGAAGCGAGCAGAATCAGGAGAACATTGTACATAGTAACAGCAACATTGTGTAAGGATCAATTATGAGAGACTTAGCTCTTTTCAGCAATGCACAATGATCCAAGACAATTCCCAAAGACTCGTGATGGAAAATGCTATCCTCATCCAGAGAAAGAACTGATGAGGTCTGAATGCAGAGCAAAGCATGCAATTTTCACTTTGTTTTGGTTTTTTTCCCCCAGTTTTTTCCTTTTGTTCTGTTTCTTCTTTGACAGCATGACTAATGTGAATTTGTATTTTACATGATTGCACATGTATAACCTATATCAGATTGCTTACCGTCTTGGGGAGTGGGGAAGGAGAAGGAAGAAGGGAGAAAAATTTGGAACTCAAAATCTTTCAAAAACCGAATGGTGAAAATTGTCTTTACATATAATTGGAAAAAATAAAATGCTATTAAATAAAAAAATTAAAAATTAAAATGTTGCTAGGGGACCATAAAACCAATACGAACTCACTCCAGGAGCTCCAGCCAGTCACATGTTCATCTGCTAAAACTCAGAATAAGTTCATCCAACTATTTTGAGCCTTCAGAGACTAGGTAGCCAATGGGGCCATGCCTGGACTGCTGAACAGACAAAACTTTTTCATACACACACACACACACACACACACTCTCACACACACACACACACACACACACATATATTATCCCCCCCTCCACAGTCTGAATCGCTCTTTACAAATCCATAGCTTCTAGTAAGCCAGGTCATGGCTTGAGCTTATCCCTTCCACTTTCCCCCATCACTGGTCTTATCTCCCATGAAATTTTTTTTCCAGAGACCACCTCCTGAACAACCAGAACCCTGGGCTCAGGAATCCCTGATCTCTTGATCTTACTGTTACCCACTGAAAGCCTGGGTTTGAATTATGGGAGCACCAGGACAATATGAACCATACATAGTAGCCAAAAGAATTTTGCTAAAAATGATAGAAAATTATCAAATAGGGGAGTTCATACTTCCAGCAGCAGGGGAAAGTCATGGCAAGGTCCACAAATAGTAGCTAACTGTACTCAAATGTCTAGCACCACAGATTCAGACAGAGACTCTTGGATTTTTAAATTTTTAATTTGCAAGTCAGTATTCTCTCCCTCCCACTTCCCTCTCCTCCAAAATTGAGGAAGCAAAAAAAAAAAATAGGGAAGTCACTTTCATAGAAAACTGGTTTAGATCATCCTTAGGTGTGCCTGCTAGAGAGTCACACAGGTCACATAGGCAATTGGTCAAAGGATGAATGATGGATGATTGGGGAATCACTGGGAAACCACCTAACAGTCCAGCACCCTGGGTATTATAATAACAGAGTTCTACTGGCCAGGTTCAGGTAGTGGTCACTATTTGGTTGGACCAGGTATTATATATGATTGTTGATGATATTAGTTAGTGGTCACTACCATAGTTGGGAGAGAGACAGAGAGACAAAGACAGACAGACAGACAGATAGATGGATAGAGACAGAGAGAAACAGAAAGATGGAGAAAGAGAGACAGATGTGGGGGGAGAGAGACACAGAGACAGAGAGACAGGGGCAGACAGATGTGAGGGGGAGAGAGAGAGAGAGAGAGAGAGAGAGAGAGAGAGAGAGAGAGAGAGAGAGGATCTCTACAGAGACTTTACTCAATGGTCAATTCTATTTGGCATGGCCCCTCTGTCACACAGTCAATGAACCAATCAGGAGCCTTTCCTTTCATATGCTTTTCAGCAAAGGTTCAGGACAGACATGTCACCAGAAGTATACCAATCACAGACTACCAGAAAGAGCCAGAGTGCATGCTTAGCTTCATGTGAAGTACCCCAGCCAGAGTGGATGTGGATGTGGATGTGCAGTGATCCCAACAAGGTAACTTCAGAGGAGGGGAGGGCAGGGGAGAGAAGGTACTAGGCCAATCATCAGAGCCTCTTGTATCAGGTAGCGTCTGAACTGAGGAAGAATAGGGACCTTGAGATGTGAAAGGGAGTCAGAAGTACACGTTAGATCATGGAGACAAGCTAGAAGGTGGCATGGGTCCCAAACAAGAAGGAGCCAGTTTGGCTCAGGTCTATGAATTGCCTCTTCAGGCTCCGAATCCCAGCTCCCCCTGGAAGGTCCATCCACATGACTTTCTTTAGGAGTGAACTTTTTTTGAAGTAACTGAGAAATCTAACAAATTATAAAAGATGAAAATGAAATGAGCTCCCAAGATTTATAAGGAGGACATAATCCACATAAATAAAGAGTCCAACACTTCTATGGACTGAAATTAGGTCAGGCTTTTGTAAGATAGGTGTCATTTCTCACTTCAGCAGTGTCTTTTAGCCTCAAAAATGTACCCATGAATTAGGGATGGCATAGGACTATATATTTTTTAATGCAGCCCTGAAAAGCAATACATGTGGCAGTGTGTACCACTGGGGTTCAGGAAAGGAAGAAAAAAGATGAGCTAAAAATCCGAAAAAAAAAAGGTCCCTCTATCTCCTCTTTTTAAAAATGACAATGAAGTGTGGAAAGGCATCTGAACCAATAAAATCACTGGGGAAAGAAGGTCATCCACACCCTAAAATATTATCCAAAGCTCACAGAACCATTAAGGTTTTTTTAAATTGCCATTTTAATTAAACTTGGCCACTATTTTAAAACAAATATTTTAATGGAATGATAAACACATTTAAGGATACAGAAAATCTTAACAAGTTATATTTAGAGGCTTTTATTATAAATGTATGTTAGCATGAAATATAAGAAAGTATATGTCTATGAATTCTTTGTATTTGATACCTTCAATTATCCCTTACTAGTCCTATTTCTTTTCTTTTCTTTCTTTTTTTGGGTTAAAGAAAGTTTTTATTTTATTGTTTTCTCAATTACATGTAAAAACAAATCTTCACATTAATTTTTTTAATAATGTTTGAGTTCCAAGGTCCCTCCCTCCTTCTATCCCTTGCCCCTCCTTGAGAAGGTAAACACTATGATGTAGGTTATACGTGTGCAGTCATACAAAACATATTTCCGTATTAGCTATGTTGCAAAAGAGAACACAAACCAACCAACTGAACAAACAAGAGAAATAAAGTTGAAAAAGTATGCTTTGATCTGCATTCAGACTCCATCAGTTCTTTCTCTGGAGGTGGGTAGCATTTTTCATCATACGTCCTTCGGAACTGTCTTAGATCGTTGTATTGCAGAGAATAGCTAAGTCATTCACAGTTGATCATCATAGAATATTGCTGTTAATGTGTATTACCTTCTTCTGGTTCTGCTTATTTCACTTTGCATCAGTTCATGCAAGTCTTCCCAGGTTTTTCTGAAAGCATCCTACTCATCATCTCTTACAGTATTCCTTCACAATTATATATTACAACTTGTTCAGACTAGGCTTATTTTCTCAAAGCCATTTTGCATATCAGTCATTCACCAAGCACCTATTAAATGCCCACTATTCATGAGGTACTTGGGATAACAGGGGTATATTGATAAATGTTTAACAACCACCTGGAAAGAAAAAACGCAAACGAGACAAACTTTTAAGTTGAATATGCAATATTGACATTTTATCCATCACTTTCTCAAGTCTAAACAATCAATAAAATAATAAATCAAACCCTGATTGGTAGTATTTGCAACTTCTGAGATGGGGATGCTCGTACTGAAAATTGAAGACTCTCCCCATTTAAACTGGCTCCAGTGAGTCCTTGGCAGAAGTATTTTGTGAAGCTTGTCTGATGCCCATGGCTGTGCAAAACTGATGGGACCCTTGTAGACTTGCCTGTTATATTTGGGCTCCCGGGTAGCCTCAGATCCTAAAGGGGGCATAAATATTGTCCTCTTGTTCAGTCCAGGAACAGGATGATTCAGCAGGCATTACTTAACTCACCTTTGGTTCCTAAGCTTGGCATGAAGCTTTGGATGCCCTGTTACACCAGGGCAGTTTGCAATTAGCAACATCTTATTTTTGCTTGAATCATCCACTTATAGAAACTTGGCCTTGTTGTGAAACACAACAAAATAAATCTTGTTCTATTCCTGTGCTCCTGGCTGCCGCTTTTCTCAAAGCATTTCAGGGATGCAGGATTTTGCAATCTGATTGCATCATTGGAATGAGATCCAAGGAAGAGAAAAACCAGGACAGGCACTCCTTTGCCCCAGAGCTGGAAGGGACTTTGGATGTCACTTAATCCAACCACCTCATTTTACAGATGTGAAAACTGAGACCTGAGTTCAAATCTAACCTCAGACACATATTACCTGTGTGACCCTGGGTAAATCATTAAACCTTGTTTGCCTCAGTTTCCTCATCTGTAAAATGAACTGGAGAAGGAAATGGCAAACCAGTCCAGTATCTTTGCCAAGAAAACCCCAAATGGGGTCACAAAGAGTCGGACAGGACTGAAAAATAACAGAACAACCCCATTAATTTGGGTTAAGATTTATTTGTTTAAAATTGGAAATGACTCATTCTCAGGGCAGCCTCAGTCACCAAAAAAGAATCAGGAGGTATCTTTGTCCTCCTAACAAGGTGCCAATGGACATGTATCAATCTTAAAAAATCAGAGTTGGTTTCAAAATACAGTCTTAGTTTTAAATTGTGGTTATTTGTCCTTCATACTTGAAGAGGACCACTGTTTAGGTGGTTTGAGATTGATACATGTCCATTGGCACCTTGTTAGGGGGACAAAGATACCTCCTCATTCTTTTTTGGTGACTGAGGCTGCCCTGAGAATGAGTCATTTGGCTAAGATACTAGGGAGGATAGATTCTCATTGGAGGAGTTAGCCCTCGGTGCTGGTCTAGAACAGAGTCCACGGGTCACTCTCAGCCCTCTTTGCCTGTCTCCCTTCCTCTTCCTTCCTCACAGTTTCCATTGACTTTTTCTTCCTTCTAGAGTCCTGGGAAGGGCAGGTATGTTTTTTCCTCTCCCCACCAGGAACAGCTAACAAATGATAACTTGGCTCAAAAGCACATAGAATCACAGAACATAGAGTTGGAAGGGACCCCAGAGGTCATCTAATCCATGCCCCTTCTTGGTATTTTGCAGATGAATCTATGAGAAGTTATTAGCTGCCTACAGACACAGAGTTAGTAATAGACCCCAGGCCTCTGACTCCAAAGCCACTGCCTCTGCTTGACAAGGTAGCCTGGGAAGGGAATTCACAGACATCCAGATTCTTGCTACCATCTGCTTTCTGTTTCCTTTTCATAGGGCAACAGTCCAATGGTATCATTCCAGCAGAAATATTATAGCAGAAACAGATCCATGTTGACCCACATGGGCCAAGGAGGGAGTTCATGTTTAATGTTCTTGAACTGTGCCCCACCCCCCAACTCCTGTATAGAAGAGGGAGCATTTTGATGTCCTAAACGGCATAATCCCAGAATCTAGCCTTGTAGTCAGAGAAAGACTTACTGTACATTACTAATTGTAGTTTGGAGTTTCCTTGAGAATACCCTCAAGTTTGAGAGTTTATGAACCAAGCCTTCCAATCTGAACTTGCACAAGGCTGGCACTCACAGTGAGGTCAGAAGACATGATGCAAGGAAACTCTCAAGGCCCCTCTGAACAACTTTGGAGTCTATTGTGAGACATGAGAGACCACCCAGAATGGTGTGCCCATGTCAGAGAAGTTACTGTGCTCTATGAGAAAAGCAGAATTGAAGTAACACAAACATGAGATGTACAAACTTAGAGGCATCTCCACTCCAAATGTTCATGTGGACTATTTGTGTCTGACCTGTGGTAGAGTCTTCCAAGCTTGTATTGGTCTGATCAGCCTCAATCAGATGCATTGTACCTTGACCCCAACATCATGATGTCTGTGGTCCTCTTCAAGTATGAAGGACAAATAACCACCATTTAAAACTAAGATTGTATTTTGAAACCAACTCTGATTTGACTGACCTTTTTTTTTGGGGGGGGGCAATTATACCAACCTCTTTGGGATGTGAAAATGTTTTCCATCCTTGTATTCTCCTTCC
The DNA here is from genome assembly GCA_028646515.1 of Pseudochirops corinnae. NCBI lineage: Eukaryota > Metazoa > Chordata > Mammalia > Diprotodontia > Pseudocheiridae > Pseudochirops > Pseudochirops corinnae. The sequence goes on along the minus strand of CM053592.1, from coordinate 24,848,722 downwards.
ACCCCCCAAAAAGCCCCCCACCAAAACGAAGCCATGGTTAGCCTCTAGGGCAGAAGCATCAAACATGCAGTCCACACTTCCAAGTAGTGTCCTAACCAGATTAAAATGTAATTGGCAACTATTTAACAAAATAAACACAAATGCAGTAAAACTAGATAACATGGGTTTTTGAAGGTAAGTCAAAACATGGCCTGCAGGTGTCCTAACTTACAGATTAGTGACCCCATTTCTATTTGAACTTGCCAGCCCTGGTCTACAGCATGCAAATATAAATGCTAAATATACATAACTGTTAATTCTGCTCATTTAAATTCTATGGTCATCTTGGTGAAGGTAGCTTATTTTCAGGAAAGGCAAGTCTTTGGTCTTCTGAACAGCAGCTACATGAGAATCTAAAATGTGACCCATCAACATCTATCTGACTTCTGTGGAATGCACAGGTATTTTCCTCAATGTTGATGGAACAGAAACTGAGCAGTATTAGATAGGAGAGAATGTTCTCACATGCAGGGAAACAGCTTTTTCCTTTGAAAAACTTGATAAAGAACAGAAAGTGACTGACAGAATTAGAGCTTCCCAAATGTCACAGAAGTTGTTTCAGCAATACACTCTGGCCTTCTGTGACTGAAGATTAGGGCTGTTTTTAGACAAGGATTGAACATAACTTAGCATTAGCTGACTCATGGAGAAGTACTCTAGTAAATTGCACACACATACACACACACTCACACACACAATGTGAATGAGCTATGAGCTGAAGTTTTTACTCTTTTTACCATTTGGATACTAATGATTAAAAAAAATATGGCTTCTGTTGCTTGACAAAGAGTACTTCATAATAATTGGAAGACACTAAAAAATAGCACCAGGGATTGTAAAAAGAAAAATCCCTAAATTTGGATAGTATTGACATGATGTAAGGCAGCACAGAGTAGTGGATGGAGAATTAGACTGGGAGTTAGGAAGAGCTGGATTTGAATCTCACCTCACACCCAAAGTGTCTGCGAGACCTTGAACAAGTCACTTGGATTCTTAATGATGCAGGCAGTTCTCTAAGATTTTAAATTTCAGAAAAGGTGCAAGTTAATCAGCTTTGGTAGAAGAAGTTCTTCACTAGGAGCCCTTAACATGAATCAAATCACAGGTTCCATCAAAATAAAATTAATATCTTGATCTCCAGATCCCAAAGCAAAAATTGTCAAAAATTTCTTCTTGCCCTTTGTGATTTCAAAGTAAATCACTCTAGGATCAGTGGGCGCAGCAGCAGGACTAGACTAAGAGTTGACCCCAAGCATGGGGAGACATGCTTCCCAACTGCACAAAAAACACCTTCAACCAAAGTGTCCCGTTTCCCTATTAAGCTACTTCTTCAGTGTAGCAAATGGCATTTTATATGCCTGATGCCTTCATATAAAGAGTTGTTTCTCACTGTGCAAATGTGTTTTTAATCTCAGAGACTACAGAATGGGAAAGAACAGCTCTGAAGGGCTTTTATATTTCAACAATTAACATTTTTATAGTACATTAAGGCTTTCACAGAGCTTTAGATTCTGTAGCTCATTTGATTCTCCCAATAACCCTGGGAGATAACCTCATTTAATTTAATATAATCATTTTACGAATAAGGAAGCTGAAGTTAGCAGAGATTAAGTGTCTAGCTCGCAGTCATACAAGCTAGTGACAATGGCAGGATTTGAACTCAGGCCTTCCTGCTGCCATCTAAGTCTATTCCTCTATGTGATGTCAGCTGGCTGCCTCACATTTCACAGAATATACAAGCTAGGACCCCACTTCAAGTTTGGTGGTCAAAGAAAATGCCATGTTATTGCAACTTTCCTAAGTGCTTAAGCTCTCCTAGAGAAGAGAGAATCAATTGTGTGGATCTGGTGCACTTCCTTCTTTGATGATCAAAGGAATCTAATCGTCATTGCCTCGATCACAGGTGGACTATAGTAGGAAGTCCACACCTGATGTCAAGGTTGTCTCCTTTCTCACCTTCACTCAAGTGAAATGGAGTGTAGTGAGGAGGAGACAGGAAGAGAAAGTCTCATCTCTGAGGCTGCCCAGTGGGGCTGTGTGGTATCTCTCAGTAGGGAGGAGTGGTCCGTGAGGACTTTGACCCTGTCCTTTTGTATAGAAGAAGGAGGGAGTTGTAAGCCAGCCACCTTCATGCTCTACAGTGACGAGTTATATTTACAAATACATATACATATATACATATATGTATACATATTTGTGTGTGCATCTATGTGTTTATATATGTTTGTGTGTATATACACATGCATATATGCACATACATTTTTATTTATTTATGAAGTGATGGGAGGTACTGGTGACCGGGGAAATCTGGTAAGGATGTACAGGATGGAGCACTTCACCTGAGCTTTGAAAGAACTTAGGGATTTTAAGAGTTAGATTTATTTCAATTTTGTGTAACTGGTGCAGAGTTAGGGCATGGAATGTCACATGTGAAGAACAAGTAGTTTGGTTTGGCTAAAATACAGCATTGGGAAAGCGGAATATGCCTGGAAATGTGGGCTAGAGCCAGCAGGGAGAAAATTTAAAATACTAAATAGAGAAATTTATATTTTATCCTAGAGGCAAAGAGAGAGCCCCTAGATCTGAGCAGGGAGAGTGACATGGAGAGAGCTGTACTTTAGAAATATCACTTTGGCCACTAAGTGGAGGATGAATTGGACAGAGGCAGAAGCAGACAGATTGTTTAGGAAACTATTAAGATCACCCAATCAAGAGTGGTAAGGGCTGACCAAGGTGCTGATCCTGCCAGTGGAAAAAAAGGGATGTATTCAAGAAATGAAATGAAGGTAGGGTATATAACAGGGGCAGCTATGTGGTGCAGTGGCTAGAGTACCGAGCCTGGAGTCAAGATGACTCATCTTCCTGAGTTCAAATCTGACCACTGACACTTCCTAGCAGTATGACTCTGAGCAAGTGACTTCACCCTGTTTTCCTTAGTTTCCTCATCTGTAAAGTGAACTGGGGAAGGAAATGAAAACCATTCCATTATCATTGCCAAGAAAACCTCACATGAGGTCACAAAGAGTCAGACATGACTGAACAACAGCAATACAGCTATCACTAAGAGATTTCAGTGTAGACCAGACCGGTAGGAGCATAACCAAAGAGTGCAGTGAAAGGAAAGTTCAGAGAGGAGAGTTTGACCAAAAGTGTCAAAATTTTTCAGAGAGTTCAAGAATTAGGACTGAGAAAAGGCTATTGGATTGGGCGATCGAGAGTGCTTCAGGAAGACCTGCCTCTGACACTGATTTGCAGTATAACCTGGACCAATCACTTAAACAAGTCATTGTACCCAAGTAATTCTCAGAAACATTCAATTGCAGAGAGAGGGATGATCCATCCACATTTGTTGAAGAATTTCCTTGCCATCATCTCCCTAAAACAAGGAAATCACAAGTCCCTTAAAAAAAAAAGAGTTTGCTATTAATTTTGGAGAGCACAGAGGTTTGGTTGGGTGATAAGGTTGGGAGCCAGATGGCTGAGGGCTGAGAAGTGAGTGAAAGGAGAGGAAATGCAGGCAATGAAGCCATTTGAGAAAGAGCAGGTCCATTGTTTTGGGCTATCTGAAAGGCTCATTGAGATAACCACATGGTCGATGCCATTGTTTGTGTCACAGACATTTTATATGGACATAAAGACTTTATTTTTGTCCAATCCAAAATTCTCATTTTTAAAAAACACAGATGAGGAAGCTGAGGCTTGGAAGAGTTTGGTGACTAGCCCAGTACCATATAGACCATAAATAGCCATGATGGAGGTGGGGCTCATCCTCCAAATTCAGCGATGACTGAGGGAATGAAATGATTCTAAAAATTACTTTGACATCTACATATAGATATCATCTGAGAATCCTTTGCAGTGGGTCAGCCTATTCTGCTCCTGGTAATGCCCAGGAGTTTGATACAATCTAATTAATAATACCTTACATAGTATAGGGTTTCACAGCTTACAAAGGTCTTTCCTAGGAGTTATTCCAGTCAGAGGCATGATTTTGTCCCTGGGCATCAAAATTTAAGAGATCTCTTGACAACGTTAGCCTTCAGAAGTGTAGAAACAACTGGGCTTGGAATCTGGCTGGCAAGAATGATTAGTCAAAAATTGGAAGTTAGGAGGAGTGTCTGCTACTGCCCCCTGGGGCTGTGTCCTGGGTGAGCACCTTCCTGGCCCAGCACTGACCTAGGACCACTACCCCTGAGTGTCCCCTGGTGTTCCAGGACCCCTGGCACCCTCCGATGGGAGAGGGTCCCAGCACCTTTTGCTGTTCTCTTCAATTGAATTTGCCTTAAAAGGTGGGTCTGAGGCAACCCTCAGTTGCCTCTCCCCTCTGACTGAAAAACTAGAGATGGAGAGCAATACATTCCAAAGCTTCCTTTGTAGGGGGCTCAGATCTTTCCAGGGATCTGTGGCTTTGCTTGATGGTTCCTCCCCTCCCTCCCATCGCCATGTGCATTGTCCTCTTCTTTATAAAAACCCAGACTTAGAGGTATAGAATCATTGTTTGGATCATTGTCCCAGGAAATGGCAGAGGAGGAACTCTGATCTTTTGTCTCCTGGTCTGGGCAGTGCTTTTTCTACTCCACAACACGACTTGCATGGTCAGGCATCTTTGCTGATGACTGATTGAGGGGTACAAGACCCATCACTATTTTAATTTTGCTTGTATAGTATGATTAATGTCAGTAAATAAATGAACAGTCCCTTAGAATTCACCTGTGAGGTGGTGGTAAGAAGGCTTCCTGGAGGGTGGCTAGGGGTTTGTGGGAAAGTTAGTTAATCCAGTATTAAAAATTCACTGTAAGTAATCCAACAGTGGAATAATGAGCCTGTGTATTACTGAAAATAGACAATATAATCATCAGACAGAATAGTTCTAGTTGATCATTTATTAACTCAAATATTTCATTGTCATTTAATTGTTTCAATCATGTCTGACTCTCTGTCCCATTTGGGATTTTCTTGTCAAAGATACCGGAGTAATTTACCATTTCCTCTTCCAGCTCATTTTACAAATGAAGAACTAAGGCAAACAAGTCTAAGTGACTCATCCAGGGACACACTTAGTAAGTAGATAAGTCTGAATTTGAACTCAGGTCTTCCTGATTCTGGGCATGCACTCTATCCAACTGGCTGTCATTCTATCCCCCTAGCTACACTCAGCAAATATTTATGGAGTGCTTATATATACTTAGCACTGTGTTAATAATGGATCAATATCTGGGGAAGATCTTGTCTCAAAACTGTTATTGAGTATTAATATGAAGCTCTCAGTGCTTAGATGAAGAAAGCCTCTTATAAAGGTAGTGTGTATATTGAAAAGATAACAACTTTAAAAGACTTAAGAACTTTCATCAATCCAGTAACCAACCACGATTCCAGGAGACTGATAAGAATACGTGCTACTTTGCTTCTGACAACGAGGCTGTCAGACACAAGATGTAGAATGTGACAAGTATTTGGGGGACATGACCAATATGGGAATTTCTTACACGGATTTTGTATTTATTTTTCAGTGGGAGGAGGGGTAAGAAGAAAATAAAATAAATGCTTTTTAATATTAATTTCAAAAATTTGAAAAAAAGTCATTATTAAAATATTCAGTGATGACTGTCATTTTCTATGAGGTGAAATAAAAGCTATTCTATATATAAGGTATTCCACCTTGAGGCTTAGGATCTGGGAACCCCTTTGTGGAAAGCTAGACAAGCCCTATTCTGAGATTTTTCCAGAATAAAGTCTGGGTTGGGGACCTGATTTTTCCCAGGGACATATTGTATATGGTTATTTATGTATATATGTATATATATATGTGTGTGTGTGTGTGTGTGTGTGTGTGTGTGTGTGTGTGTGTGTGTGTGTGTGGTATATACTAACATTACTACACTGGGGTTGAGAATCCCTGTCTACCAGAGAGAATTAGGCATCAATAAAGCATTACCCTGTCTCCCCTGCTCTGCACCGTCCACATAATTCACATAATCAGTGAAGGTCTAAGTTCATGTTTACTCTTCATCATGGTCCTATCTCTTGCTAATCCTTGGTCCAGGAACTTGGCATTATGTAGACATCCTTTTTTTTGTGGACAGTACACTTAGTCTTGGGACCCCTTTGCTTGTCCAGCTGCATTTCCATCACTTTGCCACTATGGCTTCAGTGTAAAATTCAAGCAGGATTTTTGTTTTTGAGTTTTGGCTTCATAAAAAATAGGAAAAAAAAAGACTCACAGAGTAACCCATAAGCAATCAACACAATTCCCCAAACTCATTGATGAGGTCTACATTCCACAGGCTCCTAACATTTTCTTCACTTGTTGTACCACAGTGGGGGTTTCAACTCCTATTGGAAGGGAAATAAACTTTGACTTGCTAGACAAGAAATGGAATTAGGGTTCCAGGGAGTCCCACTTTGATCCCATAGAGACTCACATAGGCATATAGCCTTATGACATCACTATTAAGGCTTAGACACCTCCTGAAAAGAAACATGCAGGGTGCTAGACAGGCAATCCCCTTCCTATTGGACCCATCCCAGCCAAATGACTATAGTAACAGTGGGAGGCAAGGGACAGGTCCCTTGTTCATCCAGATCACGGCTTTTAGTCCCTTGTCATTCTTCCAGCTTTGGGATCCATGTTCATAATCTCTCTTTAATTTGTTACCTCTGCCTAGAAACATTTCTTCTTTTGATGGGCCAGATTCCTGGATTCTCAAAACTAAATGAGTAAATGACTCAAAAAAATTTAATAGGCCCATATGTTTGTATGTGTGTATGTGTGTGTGTGTATGCCAGGAACTGTGCTAAGCACTGGGAATACATATTTTGTCCAATTGTTTCAGTTGTGACTAACTCTTTGTGACCCCATGTGGGGTTTTCTTGGTGAAGATACTGAACTAGTTTGCCATTTCCTTCTCCAGCTCATTTTACAGATGAGGAAACTGAGGCAAATAGGGTTAAGTGACTTGCCCAGGGTCACAGAGCTAGTGAGTGATGAGGTCAGATTAAAATTCAGGAAGATGAATCTTTGTGACTCCAGGCTCAGTGCTCTATCCACTGTACCACCTAGCTGCCCCTGGGAATATATACATAAAACCTGAGACAGTCTCTGCAGTTCAGAAGCTGACATTCTAATAAGACAGTGGTTCTCAACCTTCCTAATGTCGCAGCCCTTTAATACTCGTATGTGGGCATATCTGCATATGGGTGGACCCACCTGGAGATGGATGGAGGAGTGGTGTCTCGGTTCCTAAGACCATCAGAAATATGTGTTTTCTGATGGTCTTAGGCAACCCCGTTCGACCCCCAAAGGGGTCATGACCCATAGGTTGAGAACTGCTGTAATAAGGGGACATAGTTTTTTGAGGAGCTGTAGCCAGAGAAAGGAATTTTGGCCTGCAGAGTCCCAGCGATAGTGAGTTGATCCATAAGAAAGTGAGCTGATGCACCATTTCTAAAAGTAAGGATAGTGTTGATTTGATTATAATGCTAATAGAATGGGCCAAGTGGATGACTAGAGAAAATATTGTCTGTTCAGGCCTAGGACCAGCTAGATATAGTTATCAACATGAGTTTATACTAATATTATTATTGTTGTTGTTATCATTATTATTATTCAAGATTTCTCAACCCCACAACAGGAGATCCAAAATTGAGTAAATTAGCCTAAACAGGAACTGGTGGAATAGGTTCTGGAGGTCTGGTCGTGGTGATGAGAAGTAGTGTGACAATGACAAAAAGGCCTAAGGCAAGATGGTCAGGGTAGACCGTGGTGACTGGATGGAATGTGAAGCACAGTGTGGTCTGGTCTGGAGCTATTTGTACGTTTCTCTCAGAGAGGAGAGGAGAGGAGAGAGAGAGAGAGAGAGAGAGAGAGAGAGAGAGAGAGAGAGAGAGAGAGAGAGAGGCAAGTTCACATTTATTCAATCACAAAGAAACATGGCTCAGCCCTAGGATAGAGCTTCCAAAGTTGAACAAATTATTCTCTAGAATCAACAAATCTTCCCTAGATTACCATGTGGCTTCCAGGTGGTTTCCTCCTCCCAGCTCATAAAATGGGTCTGCTTGGGGGTAGTTACCCCAGGTTCAAATTCCTCTGTGGGTCATGACTCTAAAACTATAACCCCTGCCTAACCCCTATGCTTAACTTTTGATGGTCAGCCATAGGGTACGACTGTTGTTTTCAGTTGTGTCCAGTTTTTTGTGACCCTATTCGGGGCTTTCTTGGCAGAGATACTAGAGTGGTTTGTCATTTCTTTCACCAGATCATTTTATATATGAAGAACCAAGGCAGACAGAGTTTAAGTGACTTGCCCAGGGTCTCACAGCCAGTAAACTTCTGAGGCTAGATTTGAACTCATGAAGATGAGTCTTCCTGACTTCAAGCCTGGCATTCTATCCACTGCACCACCTGGCTGCCCTATAGGGTACAACTAGCTCAAAGCAGAGACATTTATTGAAATAATATAGTAAGTAAGGTAGTAGAGGATTCTGGGAAGATGGCAGGCATAGGTCAGAAAATTCCAAATTCTCAAGTTTTTCTCCCACAAAAGAGATAAAATAGCACCTTAGGGTGAACAAAGTATGGGTAAAAATAAATAAAAATCGGGGCACAACAGGGGTCTTCCTGGGACAATTTGAGAAAATCAGAAGAAAATTTGTATGCTTAGCGTCAGTAGGAAAACTGAACACCCATAGGATTCAAAAATATAAAAGCTGGGTGAACAGACAAGAGACATAGACAAGGCAACTAACTCTATAGTTGTCACTGGTCCCTTGTCCCCGGTGCCTTCTCACTATTCCCTCCCTCTGTTCATTGTGGGGCATGACACTCTGCTGGTCCTCCTTGACTTGCTCCTTTGTGGGCTGTAATACTTGGTTGTATTTGACCATCTCCAGCTCTGGTCTCAACTGAAATCCTATCTTATTTTTAAAGAACCCTTAATATGCCTCTAGGGTTCTAAGGAACCTTTAATATGCCTCTAGACACTGAAATTCAGGAACTTTACCACATGAACCTTGCATCTCCCTGGTCCATGGCTGCCAAGTGGTTAAGGGCATTTAACCCCCACAATAGTCTGTCCAGAGCCAAGTCTGGGTATTTTTGATGCTCCTGGTTGCTGCCATCTCTTAGGCACATGACCATGAGATTCCCTTCTCTACATTGTGGTTGAGAATATATGGCTTCCATGTGCCTTGCCCCCAAAGAAGCCACCAGTGACAGTTGGTAAGTTGAATCTTAACTCAGTTGAAAGGGGAGCAATGATACCCCAAGGGCTCATTAGCTTCCTTGTAAAGATCAGCACAAAGGAGTAACTCCTTCCATAATGTGTATACCACAAGAGATTCAGCCAACCCATTCATCTTGAGGGAAGCCCTAGCCCCAGAAACTTATCCAGAATTCACTAATGACCATGTCCTTACCCTGGAAGGAAGATGCAATCAAAGCCCTAGGCAAAGATTCACCACTTTGTAAGCTCAATCGGATCAATCCCCTACACTTAATTTTCCAGTGACAATCATGGAAAGATTGAAACTGTTCTACCCATCAGACAGAACAGAGACGTGCATCGGCTGCCAACGGGACTCCTGAACATGTCCTCAGTCTTAGACGTTTTCCCTTCAGGTGACAGTATCAGTAAATAAATGGGCCAAGCATCATGTCTTTGGATTACATACTTGCCCAGCATTTTCACTAGTTTTTATGTCATTCACTAACAGTGATTTCTTTGTGAACTCTCATTCCCAGGCTTAGCTGATGTCAGCCACACACACACACACACACACACACACACACACACACACACACACACACAAGTGACTTCCCTTTCAAATGTGAAGTTACCCGGGTTCCCATTTCGGTTTTCTTGCCAGTAAATTCAATCACAGATTGCTGGTGGGAAGTACACCTAGCAATCCAGTAAATGGAAAATTCTTTGTTTTCTCTAGCGAGGAAAATTTAAAATTTGTGTCAATAACAGTTAAGAAAAAGATGACAAAACAAAGCCAAAGGGAAGTGAGCAAATTAGGGGTCTGGAAACTGGCCCTGGAACTTTTAGTTTTATTGCACAGTCAGCAATTTAAGTCAAGCCAAAATAAACAGTGATCAAAAGATTATCATATAGTAGCCATATATTTTGATTACAAGAGATAGCTTACTACCAGCAAATCTTCATGGAGTAATTATAAGAAAAATGAATAACTAGCATTTATATAGCACTTTGAAGTTTACAAAGCCTTCACAAATATCTCATTTTATTCTCCCAACAATGCTGGGTGATGAGTACTATTATGGGCCCCATTTTGTACATCAGGAAACTAAGGCAATCAGAGGTTAAGTCACTTACCCAAGGTCACACAGCTACTAAGTCTTAGAGGTTAGATCTGAACTCGGTTCTTGACTCCAGGTTTAGCTCAATCCACTGGAGAGGCTCTTGTAGCCTCTAGGGACCATCCCATGGAGCAAGCTCACAAGAGCCCTTTGTGGTTTGAGTGGACCAAATGGGAATGAAGAGACCCATTTCTGAAGAGGTGTGAACATGGCATTTTAATTTGATGTGGGAAACTCTGAGGGGTCCCTTGGTCTTCTCTCACTCCATGACAGGGCCTAGGGGACAGGCTGCTTTCTTAGTTTAAAAAAAGGGGGCCATTTTCTGACTGTTCCTTGGCTTAGAATCAGTGGTTCCAAACCTTCCATGTTGTTGTAGACTCTGTGTGGGGGTGGGGATGGGGATGTGAATTTTTGTTTCTGTTGCTGTTCTAATTGTGCTAATTAGACCCAAAGTCAGCCCATTGTTCTTCCCCTTGCTATCCTGTGTTGATTTGTGCTGAATTTGGAGTCTGTTTTTCTTCTATTTAATTAAAGGCCAAGGTTGACATAAGTCACAGCTTATGTGAGGGTTCTGTTCACCCTGACAAGGGCTTAGCTGGAGATTGGCAGTTCAGAACTTGGGGATTTTTACGTGGCAGATGAAACTCTATAGGTGATAATCCTGGCACAAAGACCACCCAGAAGCAGGGGACTAGACAGGAGGGTTTGTTACCCTGTCCCCATGCCCTCATCAAAAAGAAAAAATTTAGGCTAACCCCAGAGCCCGGGAGTTTTAATATCTCCGATGTCTTTGCCCCAGAATCAAAGGTGTCCTGGTTGTCTCCCCCTCCCCCAGAGGCTCTGTAAGAGATCCCAACAGGCTAATCTGTGACTAGTTTGAAAAGGCAATGGGTGGGGACTGATTTCTTCTCTATGTCTTTGTTTCTTTCTTTAGAATGAAAAGTCTAGGTTTGGGACTGTCAAATTCACTGCCATGACTAGATCCAGGTTGGAATGTAATTGGGAAATATTTTAAAAAATAAATAAAAATACAATATAGATTATGTTAATTTATGATTTTCTAAGTCAATATGTAGCCTGCAGGGAAGTGTTTCCATTTGAGTTTGATTCTACTGGTCTAGATTATTTAAGATCAACCTCCCACCTTCCCCTTAGTCATAGGCACCGTGTCTTCTTCTTTGCTAAGTCTAGAGAAGAAATAATCTGTGCTTCAGGACTTATTACTCAACACTTGCAATTGATCACTTCTTTCTCATGAGATAGTCATCTGCTGCCAGTAATCAATAAATGGATCCATAAACATTAAACAATAAGCTTCTAATATGTGCCAGGTACTACGCTAAGGTCTTAGGGACAGTCTCTGCCCTCAATGAGCTCATAACAAACAAGTATCCAAGCAAGCTCCACACAAAACAAATCATCGTTGTTTGTCTTTTGTTTTCGAAGAGGATCATGCCATCAGGGAGGTGATGCCATGACTTTCTAGTGAATTAGATCTAGGGAGGGAGGGCTGTGCAAGGTCACCAGCCTCACTTTCTCCTCCAGAGCCATCTGGGTCCAATGGCCAGATATAGATCAGGATGACTGGAGATGACCCTGGATGTGGGTATCGCCTTTCTATAACAAGCCAGGTCCCAGGACTCTGCTGACTTTCTTTGGCATGTCTTTCTTTCTTTTTTTTTTTTTTTTAAATAAATGAATTTTATTTTTTTAAAAAAATTTTTTTATTTACTCATTTACTTTTAATTTACAAGATTCAGTTCCACAATCACTTGAGTTTCAGATTTTCTCCCC
>CM053592.1:24817579-24836068 GCA_028646515.1 Pseudochirops corinnae | reverse complement strand
CCCATATGTACAAAAATATTTATTGCCGCTCTCTTTGTGGTGGCAAAAAACTGGAAATTTAGGGGATGCCCATCAACTGGGGAATGTCTAAACAAGCTGTGGTATATGAATGTAATGGAATACTACTGTGCTATAAGAAATGGGAAGGAGATCGACTTCATATGTACCTGGAGAGGCTTATACAAATTGATGCTAAGTGAAAAGAGCAGAACCAGGAAAAATTTGTACATAATCACAGACACATCATATGTGTGATGACCAATCTTGATAAACTGGACTCTTCTCAGCAATGCAAAGCTATAAGACAACTCTACAAATCTCAGGATGGAAGGAGATATCTACATTCAGAGAAAGATCCAGAAAGACCAGAGTTTAAATGGAGACTGATGCAAACTACATTCTATCATTCTTTTTCATGTTTGGTTTTCTTTCTTTTTTCCCTTTGTTCACTCCATTGGTTACAACCTTCTACACAACCAGATTATTGTACAATGTGAAAATATTTACAGATCCTATACTTGATTGCATGCCGCCATGGCGGGGGCGGGGGGGAGGGAGAGAAGAAAATTTGAAACTCAAGGGATTGTGGAACAGAATCTTGTAAACTAAAAGTAAATAAACAAGTAAATGAAAATATTTTAAAAAAAAAAAAAGGTCTGAGGAACTAATGGAGTCAGTTCAGCCTGGCAGAAAATTGCCTATAAAATAGGCTGGACCAGCAAGCAACTTATTTTAAGAGAAAAGACAGAGAGGAAATGCAGGTGATGGCACCAGAGTGTTTGTTCAATCTCTTCTTGAGTTGCTTGAACAGGACTGAGAGAGCTGGTAGGTAACTGAATGCTACCCTGTAAAAACCAGCATCCCTTATGATTGATGGTATTTGAGACAAGCTTAAGTAGAAAATTAAGAGCATCTGGAATTATGAGGTCTTGGGCAATGGGGCCTCATGGATGGCTAACTCTTTTCTCTCCCTGAATCAGTGAGAGAAAGGGAACTGAATCTAAGCACCTGAATTGTGTTTCTTTGGCTTTCTGTTTTGTTTTGTTTTCAGGGCTTGTCTCTAGAAATGACAGAAGGAGTAAAAGGAAAGAAGCTGACAATATCAAAAGCAAAACTCTTTTCTATAACAAAAAGGTAGTTAAACATCAGAGAAGTATGAGAATAAATAGTATTTAAAAACACAGAAATATAATTTCTTTCATTTAATAGTTTTGTCTTGAAATTGATAAAAATTAAGATAGATTTAACTCCATACAAGTAACATGAGGAATAATTAAATGATGTGAGGTGACAAAAATTATTACTTCTAGAAATAAAGTAAATGATTTAAATTCTCTCATTAAAATTTTAAAATTACAGAATAGATAAATAGAATCCATTAAGGTGCTGCTTAGAGAAAACACATTTAATGTGAAAATCTTCATCTTCAAATTAAATAAGTCTAAATATAGTACTAATGGTAATTGATAATGTGGAAATCAAAGTAGAAAACATAGGAAGAGATAAACAAGAGTAACTTATGTAATGATGAAAGGACAAATGGATAAGAAATATATAATTCTCAATTTGTATGCACCAAATAGTCCTACAATTAAATTTATGGAACAAATATGACAGAAGTAATTGACCAAATATAATAATAGGGAAGAATTTTAATACTCCATTATCAGAATATGATAAATCAAATAAAAGATAACAAGCAGATCTGAGCTACAAATTGCTTAATAAGTTGGAAATAACAGGCATATGCAGAGAACTAAATGGCAGGAGTAGAGGAGATATATACATATATATGTGTAGACAGAGAGAGAGAGAGATTCTTTTCAAGTATGCATGGAGTGCACAATAATTGATCATGAGACCATAGGATAATCCTATATGATCCAAAAAGTCAGAAACAATATACATTGTATTATCAGATGACAATTAAATTAAACTATAATAACATAAGTAAAAGCATATGGAAATTGAAAAACAATCTATTATGTTACATTTGTATTAAAGAAAAACATCTAGAAGAGTATCAGAATACTTAAAAGACAATGACAACAAAAATGCCACATTAAATCTACAGGAGCAGGCAAAGCAGTTCTTGCAGGCAAATTTATATGTCTGAGTTCAATGAATAAGAGATAAAAGGAGAAAATAATTAATCTTGGCTCTAAAGACACTCGAGAAGGAACAAAGAAATAGACCAAAGGAAAGAAGGAAATACAATACCAAGACAGAAATGAATAGAACAGAAGATGAAAGCACAATTAACTTGAAAAATAAAACCAGGTCATTTTTTGAAGAGATCAATGAAATGGATAAAGTGTTAGCAAACAATTTTTTAAAAAGAAAGAGAAAATGTAAATTGGAACATTATAAATGAAAAAGAAGATGCTATGAGAAGCACAAAAGAATTTAAAAACATCTTGAGGGAATACTATAAACAGCTATCACCTGAGAAATTTAAGGACTTAAAGGAAATAGGTGATTATCTATAAAAATATAAATAATCTGAAACTGACACAGCAGGAAATTAATAATTTAAACAGAATAATCTGGGAGGAAGAAATAAGACAACTCATCAATTAATTATCCCACCAAAAAAAATCCATCTGGCACAGATGGATTTGTGAGTTAATTCTTTTAAATCTTTCAAGAATAAAAAAATCATAATAATAGATTTATTCATAAATACAGAAAAAAAAGATGGAATGTTGCCTGGACCTTCTATAGCCCCTGTTATATCCTCTGCCAAGGACATGTTTAGCTAGTAATAAATTTCTATTCCTCAGGATGAAAATTTTCCAATGTACTATGGCCCATGGTCTAAAGTGGAATACTGTTTTAAAGGAACATTGCTGTTTTTCTCCTCCTCTGGAGAAAGTATCAGTACAGGTAGTGATGTTCACCAAGTCACAGGGACGAAAAAGGATTCTGCACTCTCAGTTTTGGAAGAGAAAAGAGAGGGCTGCAGAGGAGGAAAGAAATAGGGGGCATGACATAGAGGTGGCTAGCTGTCACAGGTGGTGATCCTGTTGTGATCCTGCTGTGGTTACCACCATTGCCTCTGCTTATTGGGACAGGAGGAGGGCTGTGTCTGGAATAGATAGATCCTGGGGGACCTTTTCTCTTCTGGAATCTGATAAAGGTGGTGAGGTACCTGATTCCAGTTTCTTCTCTCCCTCCCCCATTCTTGCTTCCTGAGAAGGCTGATGTTAAATCTAAATTTTTTTTCTGGTTCTCTAAAGCTAAATTTATAACTTCTGTTTTAATTAGTATTCATGTCAGCTTGCCCTAAATAAAGATATGGTAAATCGTTTGTATACTTTATCATTTATGATTGGAGAAGTATAAAAAATGAGCATGTCAGGGGGAGGGAAGAGGAAGGAAGGTGAAAGAGAGGGAGAGAGAGACAGAGAGAGAAACAGAGGCAGAGACAGAGACAGAAAAAACAGAGAGAGAGACAGACAGAGACAGAGGAAGAGACAGATAGAGACAGAGACAGACAGAGGCTGAGGCAGAAAGACGGAGGGAGATACAGAAAGAGGGAGAGAGAGAGAGAAACAGATACTCTTCCTGAAATGTTGAGCAAGAAATTTTTCATGTCTCCCCCCAACTGGGGACCCAAAAGCTATAAGAAAGAGAATCTTTTATTTCATAAACTTCACAGCAGAGAGAAAGAGAGAGAGAGAGGAGAGAGAGAGAGAGAGAGAGAGAGAGAGAGAGAGAGAGAGAGAGAGAGAGAGAGAGAGAGAGAGAGATCAAACCATGTGGATCTAGTTCTTTTCCCCCAAACTAAAACCACAAGCTTTAAAAACAGCAGTGTTGCTATCTGCCAGGGCTGGGGCTGGGGCTGGGGCTGATTGGTCAGCTGGACCTCTTACCTTTCTCCCACTGTTTCCTTTCACTCATGCTCAGATGGTATAGCCAAATGCAGTGGCTAAAGAGTAGATGAACTGGTGAAAGAAGAATGCCTGGAAGGAAACAATCATTTATTAGGCACCTACTGTCTGCCACATACAGTGCTAAGCACTTTACAAATATGGCATTTGATCTTCACAGCAATCCTGGGAGGTAGGTTTTATTATTGTACCCATTTTACAGTTGAGGAAACAAAACAGACAGAAGTTAAGTGACTTGACCAGGGTAACAGACTATCTGAGGATTCCCAAATCCAGGGTTAGCACACTATTCACTGTGCCACCCAGGTACCTCTAAGACCAGGGACACCCACATTCTAAGGTTGGAGGCCAGCCAAGGAGTAGATAGCTTTTCTTCTCAGCCTCTACATCCCACTCACACTGCCACATTTTCTGTTCTTCTATGAGGTAATATGGTGTTGCTTTAAAACCTAGCAAAGATAATACTATAAAACACAATTATAGCCCTCTATCCGTAATGAACATAGATGCACTACATCCCAGGGCCATCTCCAGTTGTCCTGATCTATTTCTGGTCCAGTGGAAACTGGACCCAGATGGCTCCAGAATAGAGAATGAGGCTGGTGACTATGCACAGGTCTCCCTCACTTAAATCCAATTCACTTGCAAGTCATGATGTTACCTTCCTCATGTCATGGTCCTCTTTGAGAATAACAAATAACAGGAAGAAAAAGATGCAAAGACAGTGAACAAAGTGGGAAAATGGATAGACGGGCATCCATGTGCTTCCTAGGAATGGAAGCTGGCATAGCTATTCAGGGGTAGTCTTTCTGTGAACTTTCAAGTGGTATTCCATGTCTGTTCTACCTTAGCTTACCCACTAGGGAACATGAGCCAATGGGACTTCAGTGGGAAAAATTGATCTTGCTTCCTCTCTACCAGACTGTTTGAAGGCTTTATGTATCAGCTCAAATTCTAGCTTATCTTATGTAGTCTAAGGTTGAAAGTACAAAGAGTATCAACTACAATTAATAATTTATGAAAACTCCTTCCCCATTCCCATTAAGATTTGCATCCCCCACCCATGAAAGAACTATTTTCTCACATTGTAGACATATTAAATGGAATAAAATTAAAAGTTACAGTGTTTAAAAACTCTTGAGGGGGTGGAAGTCACTTCCAGAGAGGGCTGAAATCTCAACTTCCCAGTGGATTACTGCTCCTCCTTTTAATATCTGAGTTCCTTTCTTCACCCTCACCGAGGGACTAGCAGCATCCAGAGACTGTCTGCAACCATCTAGTATGTCCTACACTAGTGTCCAGCTCATATTGAAATCACAAAGTAGAACAGAGAACAACGTCATCATATGGTGAGTGGTGAGCAGCCATCCCTCATCCCCCACCCACTCCTATAAGGACATGTGCTTCCTGACCAATTTCAAGGTGAAAGCTAGAATCTGATCATCACTAAAGGGTCCTTTGACATTTCTAACGACACCACATGCTGCACCATAAACTCATGCTATAACATGTTGTCTCTCTCTGGCAAGTCCATAGGGTTTTAGCATGTCCTCCTCTGGGTCTCTTCTGCGAGAGTAGATACCTCACATAGCTTTTGGATGCCCTACAGTATATCACTGGGTGATTTTTTTATTACTATTATTTTTAATTTTCAATTCCAAAATTTTTTCCTCCTTCTATCCCTTCCCCCCACCCATTGCAAAGTCAAAAAATATAATACCCATATTGCATGACTTTCTAAGAACTTTATTGAGATTAGCACCCTGAGACTTCATAAGTCACACATTTCCCACACTTTGCCTGCTTTCAGGATGCAAGGGAATACCAAGGAAAACAAAACTCAAGCTGCTTCAAACATGGGTTATCTTTGTCTATAACCATGGAAAAACAAATCAAACATGTTTTCAAAGTCACCAGAATTAAACTACATTTTGTTAAAATGTACCATACACATTGAAGTAATATCAAAAAAATTTCTAGTAAGTTTCTCTGTTTCTCAAATATATAGGAAACTGTCAAATTTATAAAAATAAGAGCGATTCATCAACTGATAAATGGAAAAAGGATATGAACAGACAGTATTCAGAAGAAATGAAAGCTATCTATAGTCAAAAGAAAAAAATGCTCTAAATCACTATGGATTAGAGAAATGCAAATTAAAACAACTCTGAGATACCACCTCACGCCTATCAAATTGGCTAACACAACAGAAAAGGAAAATAAGAAACACCATAGGAGATGTAGAAATAACACTAATGCACTATTGGTGGAATTGTGAACTGATCCTACCATTATGGAGAAAAATTTGGAACTATGTCCAAAGGACTATAATATTGCACATACTCTTTGACTCAGCAATATCACTATCAGTTCTATACCTCAAAGAGATCAACAAAAAGGGGAAAAAAATCTATATGTATAAAAACATTTATAGCAACTCTTTCTATGGTTGCAAAGAATTGGAAATTGAGGGGATGCCCATCAACTGGAGAATGGCAGAACAAGTGGTGATATATGATTGTGGGGGAATACTATTGTGCTATAAGAAATCCTGAGCAGGATGTTCTCAGAAAAACCTGGAAAGACTTAAATGAACTGATGCAAAGCAAAGTGAGCAGAACCATGAGATTGTTGCATACAGTAACTGCAATGCTGTAACTGTGAAAGACTTAGCTACTCATAAATCTTTTTAGTGTTTATGGGACCTGTTTTTTTGTTTTGGGGGGGGGGGTCATTGTTGTTGTTGTCTTTGACCTAGACTGCCTGCTTCTTAAGAGCAAAATACTATTTGTATTCACAAGAGCATCTTGTTCCTTGGGCTAAGGTTTGATCTATTGATAAAAAATCTTAGCATTTTTAGATTAACTATAATGATTCTGACAGGGACTTCCACGATTGGAAATATCTAAAGATAATCTCCAAATCTTACTTTGGCAACTGGCTTCAACTTTACCTTTACTTTCAGGCTTTATGCTCTCTCCAGTGTGGTTCCAACCTAATTTATCACTTTGCTATCAGATATTTTTACTCTTACTCATTCTCTCTTCCCCAATTTTGACCTTTTTTTTTTTGCTTTGTATCTTTGGGTTAAATATTTATTGTAACAAAATTTCACCTGTACTTTTGAGATGTTTAAGCTTTAAAAAAAAAAAAAGACTTAACTACTCTAATCAACCCAATGATCTAAGACAGCTCTAAAGGTCCCGTGATGAAAAAATGCTATTTACCTCCAGAGAGAGAAATGATAAACTAAGTGCAGATTGAAACATACTTGCATACTTTTCTCACTTTCTTTGTTTTTCCTGCCTTTTGTTTAACAACGTGGCTAATAAGGAAATATGTTTTGCATGACTTCACTTGTATAATTGATATCATATTGCTTGCCTTCTCAGTGGGTGGGGGAAGGGGTAGCAGGAGGGAAAGCATTTGGAACTCAAAATGTAAAAAAAGGATTTTTAAAAGAAAAAAAGAAATTCTGGGCTAAAAGAAAGTGTGGTTAAGTAGGCAGTGTTGTTAGAAGAGAGCCAGGGTTTAATGAGCTCCAAAAGGTAAGAAGAGTGAAAAGGGAAGAGGTTTATGATACAAGGGAGCATGTTAATTGTGGATCTGGCATTCCCGAGGGCACAGTGGAAGGAACAGGTAGGTCTGTAGCAAGGACATTGGTGGGTGGTGGGGGAGGTTGATGTAGATAGGAGTGAGGAGTAGGCACTTGGGGATGGGGATGGGGATTTGAATTTATATATTCAACAGTCACAAGTTCAGAATCTCAGGTTAAGAAGTATATAAGGATGTCTGAGGGTTCTAATCATCAAGGGATGAATCCAGGTAGGGATCAGTAGTTGGAGAGGTTCATTGAAGGAGGCAGGTGTTTTAACTGTTCAAGATACTCCCTAAAGGTTGAACCTTGATGTGTCCTGTGAGGCCCTAGCCTCAGACCAGCAGAACCCCAGGCTGGAGTAGGTGGCCATAGGATGCTAGAAATCAGGGAGCTCAGTCTTGAGGACAATGGCTTGATGTGATACCAGGTCCAACTGCCTGGACCTAGGCCAAGAGAAATCCCTGGGAAGGGGTTGGGGAGGGAGGTATGGATTCTAAATACATCAGTGGTTTCCTTGTGAATAGGCAGTTTTAGCATTTTCTGTGTCTTCCAGATGCTGTACTAAATAAAGAAAACACAGGTCAGAGAGAACTTAAAAGACTCACAATTCTGAAAGGGAACCTAAAATCACAAGATCCTTTGTCAGAAAATGAGAGGGGCAGATTAGACGTCTGGGACCCCTCAATTGGTTCTGCATGCATTGCTCTGGACTTCTGCTTTCTCATTCCGGGAATTAGGCTCCGCAAAGCTTCACTCTACCCCCACCTCATATTCCTGAGAAATAATTTCACTTTTGATGGAGGTGGGGAATTGTCCAATACAAACATGGACTAACCTTTGAGCACGTACTTTTACTCCCTCAGAGAAACAATGACAGCCACAAAGACCTCAGTGCCCATTAAAGACCATTAGAGCCTAATTCAATAAACTGAGTTATCTTCCCTAGAACAGTCAGCTAAAGAGGCAAATCCTTAAGCCTAATTGTCTGTTTGCAAGCCTTCTAATTGCTAAGGCTACACTGACATTGTCTAAATTTATGACTTAATGCTTTAACTCTCCTGGACAAGTCTCTAGACTTTAAAATATGCTATGTAAGGGCAGTAAACAAATTGACATTCATTCGGGATTCATGCTCAATACTTCTTTTATTAGGTTGTCTTGCATCTATTAGATGGATCGGTAGGCAAGTACAGGCGGCTAAAAAAAAAAAAGTCTAGCATTACAGGTACTGTCACCTCATCATCTCCAGTCGTCCTGATCTACATCTGGCCACTGGACCCAGATGGCTCTGGAGGAGAAAGTGAGGCTGGTGACTTTACACAGTCCTTCCTCACTTAAATCCAATTCACTTGCAAGTCATGGCATCACCTGAATGAAGGACAAACAATAACAACCAAAAAGACCACATCAGTATAATCGAGGGAGAAAGTGCTGTTATATCACAGCTTAAGCACAAACTTTTGACTCCATGTTCGCCTCTCCTTTTCCCTTCCATTTCTCCTGGTGTTCTTTTCTCTTCCAACAACTCACCTCTCAGGTTCTTCACAAGAGTTCATGCATGTGCATATTGTTCCAATAAACGTATCAGCCCTAAAACAGGGATGATATCCCTTATTGCATCTGCAGTAATAAGAGAGGGCTGATGTTCCTCTCTTATTCCACATGTGATAAACACAAATTATTGTTTTTGTGCTGATGGCATTACAACTCTTCAGGATTCCTCTTTTGCTTGACTTGTCTTATGAACCTCAGTTTCCTCCTCCTTAAAATGATAGAGTTGAACTGGATGACCTCTAAGGTTATTTCAAGCCCTGAAATGTTTCCAGGAGCCATACTGGGGCATCTCTTAGTGACACCTGCTTTGGGAATGCCCAGTTGGCATTCTAGTCAAGGTCATGGACTTCCCCCCCACCTAATTCAGGAAATGCTTAGATATTTTCTGGTTGCTTCTTGTTGTCCCTGGCAATTTAGGGGTTTGCACCTCTACTGTTGTGTTTGGCATTCAAACAACATGGCCAGCCTGTCAGAGTTTCACTCTGCTCTGTGAGCAAAGCAGAACTGAAGTACCTCCAAAGAAATGCAAGATGCACACATTTAGAGTCTATCCCAAATGTTCATATGGACTATTTGTACCCAACTTATGGTACGGCCTTCCGACCTTGTATTGGTCTGATCAGTCACAGTCAGACCCACAGTAACTTGACTCTAGCATAGTGCTGTCATTTTGGTCCCCTGAGAACGAAGGACACCAACTAACCTACTAACCAACCAACCAACTTTTCTGCTGGTTCTGGAAATGAAAAGACAAAAGGAAACTGTTATTTGGCCTCAAGTAGTTTTAGTGTAAAGAGAAGACAGCATGTACATGCATAAGTGTATATGAAAGGGGTATTTGTAGCTGAGCTGGTCTTTGGTCAATTGCCTAGCCCAGTAAGTCCACAGTGCAATCGCAGGTTATTAATGAGGTGTTAAACTAACTGCAAAAATACAGCCCAAACTGGTGAGACCTTTATGAGGTTTAATCACCGGATCACCTCTCTGATTGAGTCAAGAAGGGAACAACCGCATTGCTTGAGCAAACTAATTAGCCACACTTCTAGGGACTTTAAATAGCTAAAACCTCGCAGAATTATAGCAATTTGAAAGTGGGAGCAGTAAGACTCAGGAGTTCCATATAGAGCCCCCAACAAGGGAAGAGGAGGGGGTTTCTTGCTCCTGACTCCCCCTCAGGTCTTGGTTTCGAGCTGTGACTTGCCATGGGAGACTTTCTACCTAGCCATTTAAGAATATAAGCTGGGGGAATAGCCTTCATGTGCCAAATATTTAGGCTGGACCTGTGATTCCATTGATACAAGCTCCCTCCCTCCCTTCCTCCGACCCCCAAGAAATCCTCTACCAAAGCAGATATATAAAACATGGAGATATAGTAGAGATGTACAAAAAAAATACAAAGTAATTTGAAGGGGAAGGGACTAGCCTCTGGAGAATTGGGGAAAGGTCTCCTGTAGGAAGTGGTGTGTAAACAGAGCTTTGAAGGAAATGAAGAATCATAGGAAATAGAGAAGAGGAGGAAGTGCATTCCAGGCAAGGATGGACAGCCTGTCCAAAGGCATGGCTACTTTCATGGTCTCAAAAGTCCTGTAGGAGGCACCACAGGGCAACTCCAGACTAATGAATCCCATTTCTGAAGTCCTAATTGCCAAGACTTAATTAGAAATTGCCTTTTAAGGAAGCTAGGTTGTGTAATAGAGTGCTAGGTCTGGAATCAGGAAGACAGAAATTCAAATTCTGTCTCAAATACTTACTAGCTGTGTGACCTTGGACAAGTCACTTAACCACTCTGAGCCTCAGTTTCCACATCTGCAAAATGAGGGATCTTATAAGTCTAAATCTACAATCCTATGATATTTATTATTCATCAAGAAATTAAAACATTTAAAAGGAGCAAGAGCAAAACAAAGCTCCAACAACAACAACCCTCCAGTGTCTCCTCTATTTAAGGATCCTTGAATTTTCTTTCTTTGCAAATATTACATTTAATCAGATGACATTGTATTGTCCTCGTTAGTGTTGGTCGTCAGACTGCAGCTACGTAGGCTTGAAACTATAGCATCTTATGACCTTGATTTAGAAAAGGATCCTTCACACATACAATGGACCAACAACAAACACAGGGTGCTTTCCTCCCCCTCGAGTGTTTGGTGCTAAAATAGCATCCAAACAGGCAGTGATTGACAGATGGTTAATAAATGCCTGCTGGAGCCTATTCTGTGACTCATGATTAAAAGGCCCAAGCAAATCCCAGAAGCATCATGGATTGGAAGAGCCAGAAGGGTCTGTAGAGTTCCTCTATCCCAACCCTATCATTGTACACTTTATATATTTCATTATATACACAGGAAAGCTGAAGCTCATAAATGACTAGTAATTGGCAGAAACTTGACTTGAACCTAGGTATCTACTAACAATACCAAGGCAGAGCCTAGGGCTCTTCCCACTGTACCAGCAGAATCCCTTTGTGAACTTATTCTTCAGTTGTTTCAGTTGTGTATAACTCTTTGTGACCCCATTTGGGGTTTTCTTGGCAAAGATACCAGAGTGGTTTGCCATTTCCTTCTCCAGTTCATTTTACAGATGAGGAAACTGAGGCAAACAGGGTTAAGTGACTTGTCCAGGGACATACAGTTAGTAAGCATCTAAAGCCACATTTGAACTCAAGCCCTCCTAACTCTAGGCCCAGCACTCTATTCCCCCCTATTAGTTGCCCCATTTGAAGACTCCATTTCTTCTCTATGTACTAGTGATGCCAACAACCTTAGAACTTCACATGAACATCTCAGAAAAATCTAGGCAGGTATGCTCTAATTCATCAGTTCTGTATTAAATCCAAACTATAGATTGATCTTATTGAGTTGAAATGAGGCAGAGGATATCTAAGCCCCCTCACTGGCCAGAGAGCATGTGGGCAAACGAATATAATTCAAGTTAAAGTAACCAAATAAATGTTAGGAGTCTCTAATTGAAGACAGATAAAAGCTTGGTTTTAAACTTCAACATACACAAAACTTAATTGTACTAGAAGAGAATTTTATTTTGTTTACCTCCAATCCAATCTAATCTAACAGGCACTTATTAAACTTTACTATGTTCCAGACATTGTACTAGGCACTAGGGATGCAAAGATAATGAAAACCAGTAGGTATTCTCAAGCTTCTTATTGGAGAAAGATAATGTACACACAGGTAAGTATGTATGATGATGGCGGGGGGCGGAGGGCTTGGAGAACAGGAAAGCCCTGATGGGGTACATGAAGGGGAGCATGGGAGAAGTGTGGAAAGGCCAGCCAGAGACAATGACGGGCTTTACTTTTGCGAATAAAGATGGTTTGAATCTATGAATCTAAGGTCTCATTCTGAACAGCATGCTCTAATAATTCATCTCTGATTTAGTCCTCACCAGGTAAAAATGGAGGCTCCTTTAAAACAACGTCATTGTCTTAATGGAGCCTTAGAGCATGTCCAGTTCACCTAAGACAGAGGGACCTTGCTCAGCTGTGTTCTGTCACCACTGTGGGTAGCCTTTCCATAGCACAGGGGGCCATGGACTGACTGGGAAAGGGGTGGAACACCTTTCTCTTTTCTCCTCTTTTAGGCCTCATAGCCTGGGGGAATTTGTTTCTATTCTGTTTTCTTTACCCTCAGTTTCCAGGTGCAGGCAGCAATCCCCACCAGATCTGCTCAGTCAAAGCAATCTTGGAGGAGGGAGTGAACGAATCCTTGGAAGGGCTGAATACTTGGAGAAGCCAGGATATCAGGTGGGATATTGAAGCCAGCCAACTTGGCAGAGAAGCCCAAGACTCAAGCCTGAGGGGGAAGGAAGTAGACTTGGACTTTGGGACTGCGTTCTATAGGAACTAAGCTAGGCTGTGAACCTAATCCCCTTCCTCTTCCCAGTAACTGAGGTGGTATGAGGATGTGGGTAATTATTATGGATAAAACCAAATAAAATCAACTCTCAATTCCCCACCTCTGTCAAACCCCGAATTTTCTTTCTCACAAAACTTACTCACATGGTCATGACTCCTTGCATGAACAGACAAAACATACTTAACTGCATATAGTAGTTTACTTGGGATAGAATTGAGAACAGTAAGTTTCAATACAAAATAATGTAACAACAGACCAGGCTGGCCCAGGGAGCTGGAGGAGTCTCTTCTACTAGGGGGTCCCAGTTTGGGGCTCGTGTGAGGTTCAATCTTTGGGGATCCTGATCTTTTCATAAGAGGATTCATGTTCTTTTTTCCATTGTCTAGCTGGAGACAGACAATGAGTCCTGGGGACAATATTTAAAGAAGGCTTAGGTTTGACTTGAGCTTGGATGGGTATTCAGAAAGTACAATGTAGATCAGTATAGGACAGCTATTTATTTCCTTCATGTAAAAGAAATGCTTAAAACATAGAAGACTCATAACCATGCATTGACCAAGATCCAAAACATGATAAAGTAACCTATAATTTCAATATTCCCAGGAGGCTGAAACATGGAGCACTTAGTGGAACTGTTGAATAGGCATTTTTCCTTCACCTCAGTTCTGCACTGTCCAAACTATTCTCTCAAGGACCTATTTTCTGGCAAGCTGGGCCATGGCTCATCATCCTATCAGTGGTCATCTTCTCCAAGGAAGCTATAATTAAAGAAAATTCCTCCTGCTGCTAATCAGCTCTGATTGAAGGTCTCAGGAGTTCCCAACCTCTCTAGCTCATGATGCTGAAATTACACATCAGGATCTCTGCTCAGTTACCTACGCTCAGGGAAAGAAGCACGAAGTATAATAGGCAGGGTCCCAAAGCACACCTAGGGAGCACATGGAACTGCTGCCACATGCAAGCAGCTGCCGTAGCTTCCTGGGAATTACATGCTCCCCAATACCTCCCTTTCCACTCAGAAGTTCAAGACATATCCTCTATAGAATCTTCACATGCTCACTACATGGGGAGAGGGTGAAAGTGGGAGTTGTTTCTCCCATTAAAGTCTATTGAGTGGGTGACTCTTCTTGCTTCAGTGGCCAATCTTTTATGGATCTTTTTTCATAATAAAGACCAAGGGATTGTGACATTATTTCAAAGTTCTTGGCAAAGTTCATGTGCCTGTTTGGAAGCAGGCAAGGAAACTCAAATCCAAAAGGCTCCAATAGAGTAATGCATCCTAAAGCTGGATCCCCCAAAGTCCCTAGAAAACCCTGGAAGTTTCCATTCAGTAATATCTCAGATCTGGGAATTTTAGGAAAGGCATAATCTAGTTTGCTTAGCCACTATAACCTCGCCTCTGAACCAGAAATTTAATACATTTTAATTTGCAACTAATGCATCCAGCAGGGTCTAGCATCTGGTGAAATATCAAGAGGCAGAGACCTCTCACTACCGTGCAAATTGGAATTCTTTAGGCCTTGTGCTTTGGGAGTTTCTTCTAATCTAACCTATAGCTAGCAGGGACTTCTGAGCAATTCACACCTCAGCCAACTCATTGCACATGGAGCTGAGAAAGAGTAGGCAAAAGGAGGTCAGACTTGGAAAGCTCTCCCCTCCCCACTCCACCTCTTTGGGGCTCCTGTTGTCTTTCTGACCTTTAGGCTTTTAGTTCTCATTCTTTGGGTGTGAAAGGAAGCTCATTATCCTTTCCAATCATCAGCTGAACCAAGCTGCTTCTTCCTCTTCCTCCTTCTCCCCTATAGTTATGGGAAAGGATGAGCAGTGTTGGTGGTGGTGGAAGGAAATTATTATATCTCAAAAAGTAGATTGGAGCCATATTAGGACAAGTTTTCATAGTATAAATAATGCTTCAGTATCATTCATAACTCAGTAATCAATGTATTCATAACACATTTTAAAAACCTAACTACTTTGTAGTCTCTACCAAGTTAGGAATGAGTCTGTAAGACAGTTTTTTAACTCTGTGTGTGTTCCTAGTTTCTTTTATTATATTATTCTCTGTACCATTATATGTCCCAATCTATTCCATTCACTTTAGGACTTGGGAGAATTTCACAAGAGTCCTACTAGCCAATGAAAGCTAAAAAAAAAAAAACAACAGAGATTTATTGGGCACATTTTGGCTCTCACCAAAGCTAGAATGAGTGCAAAAATGTAAACCTTTGGAGTGACCAGGGGCAATCCAGGATAATAAGGACACGTGCAATCAAGGACACCAACAAAGAAAGTTGTTGTAACTGCCGAGGGAAGGACCTTTAAGGCCATAGCAGGAAGAGGAAAGGGGTTAATGATGGTCCTGGAAAATTATCCCCTCTGAACTTGGCATGTACAGGTTATAGAAGCATCCCAACCATTGAATCAGGAAGATTCTCATCTGTCCTGAATCAACAGGTGGGATGCCTCCATACCAACAGCAACAATGAGCAGGGGTCATTGATTTTATATGGAGGGATAGATTTTCACTAAGAAGCAGCTAACTGGTTTCCTACCTTTATTGTCACAAGTAGAGAAATACCAAGGATTGCCAAGTAAATTCACCCCCACCCAGAGGAGAAGCAAGTTTCCAAAAAGACAAAATCCCAGAAAAGGAAAGAGATTTGAAGCTGAAGAGGGAATCATCTGGAGCTGAGGCAGCTGATTCTGTACCTTTTTCCTTCTTTTTTCAAAATATTTTAAAATTGTAATTTCAGAACTTTCTTTTCCTCTTGAGTTTCTTTCCCTTTTAGAATCTCTGGCCATGGGGATCACAGGTTTCTCTGAAATTTTTTCAAATCTGTTTTCCTGAAACCTAGGCTAATGGGGGAGATAATATACTGTAATAGAAAGAACACAAATTCAAAATTCAAAAACCTGGATTTGAATCCTACTTCTAACATTCATTAGTTATCTACAAATTGCTTAATTTCTCTAGCCCTCAGTTTTTCAGGGCGGGGAATATAGGAGGTTAGCAGTCAACCACCCATAAGTTTGGAAGTTCCAGGACTTTTCAATCAATGACCATCCTTACTTATGGTACACTAGAATAGTGGTTCTCAACCTTCCTAATGCTGCAACCCTTTAATACAGTTCCTCATGTCATGGTGACCCCCAACCACAAAATTATTTTCGTTGCTACTTCATAACTGTAATTTTGCTACTGTTATGAATATACCTGATATGCAGGATGTGTTTTCATTGTTACAAATTGAACATAACCCACAGGTTGAGAACCACTGCACTAGAACCTATGACCAGATGAAATTGATTAATGGAATACATGTACTATGCATTGTGCATGCCACCAAATTATGTTTCGTATGTGTTTCCCTGTTCCATGCATTATCATTATTGTATTTATGCTTCTTTACTGTGATTACAGTGTTGTTATGTATGATGGTATGCAATATTTGACATATATCACTTATGTTACATTCTGAGACATTTTCTGTTGCTATATACATATATATACATATATATATATATAATATTGTTATATGTGACCTGCTGTTTCTGTTGTTCAGTGTTTTTTCAGTTGTATCTGACTCTTTGTGACCCCATTTGGGGTTTTCTTGGCACAGATACTGTAGTGGTTTACCATTTCCTTCTTCAGCCCATTTTACAGATGAAGAAACTGAGGCAAACAGGATAAAGTGACTTGGCCAGGGTCACACAACTAAAAAGTGTCTGAGGCAGGATTTGAATTCAGGAGATGACTCTTCCTAACTCTAAACCTAACGCTCTATTCACTAGCTGCCCCTCTGACCTATGTATTTGGTTATTATATACAATTCTAATGCGTTATGATGTGATCATATATGGTGAATGTCATGTAAAAAGTGTACTATATTTTTACCAAATCTGTGTTAACTGTATGATCTATGTCTTTATTTTCTTAAACAATTCCCAATAACATTTTAATCTGACCACTCTTTAGGCTGCTTGACAGGGGGAAGTATATTTGACATCCATGGTATAAAAAACATATGTATATGTATGTATGTGTATATGTATATATATATATACATATATAGGTATGTATGTGTATATATATGTATATATATACATATATACATATCTATATATATACACACACAAAGAGGAGAGCCATTCTCCATTAGATCAAAATATATTAAATGGGCATTTCTCAAAGGAAGAAATATAACATGTAAATGGCCATATTTTAAAAATTCTCCAAATCACTAATAATTAGAGAAATGCTGACATCACGCCCATCAGAATGGCAAACATAATAAAAACAGAAAATGGCAACCCTTGGAGTGGCAGCAGGAGAACGGGCACATGAAGGTCCTTTGGTGTTACCATATTCTCCCTTGTGGAGCTGCGTGGCTCTCCCTGCCTTCAGAGAAAAAGCAGTTCCTATTTCTGATACTATTATCAATTTTCGCAAAAATAATTTCTTTAGATGCATGGTATTTTCACAGAATAATAATGCACAAACATCACTGAGAGCACAGACTTCATCTGCAACCTTTACTTCATTCGTAACCCAGTCTGTGAAAAGGAACTACAGAGAGAAAAACAAACAAAAAAAAGAATCTGTTCACGGAACTTAACAGCATAATGAATGACCCTGCACAATCTATTAGCTAGAATAACATATCATTTTAAATAATACTTCAACAATTATCTTAACTGTCAAATATGTTTGAACTTTCCTGGTCTACGCTTCGAGCTAGCAATTACAAAAGCCCACAGCTGTCTCATGGAAAATTAAGAATTCTCATTTGAACTAGCCAGTTTTGTAAAACTTTAACAATGAAACAATGAGAACTACGGACCTCCTTCCACATACCGATGGACAAACATTTGTAGATAGGGAATATGAGAAAGCAACAATGTCTGGGTCATGAATTTGAGAACTGGCAACTTTACCTTTTGGTGAGTGGATGTCTACTGGGCAAAGAGGTATCACATAATTATCCATAAACAAAGAAAGTGACTATTCGTGATCAATGAAGTGGCACGTTTGATAGGGTACTGATGGGTGTAAACTATATTTTGAAATATCTACAGCAGTTGTAATGTGATATGAAAATATCTGTTGGTGACAGTCACAGCTACTGCCAATAACTACTGTAGTTTGTTGCTAACGTTCATAATTCATAAAGATACTAAATTTCAGTTAGAGTTCAGTAAAGAAATAGATGTAATTCTTCCCCATCCAAGTTCACATACTCCCCAAATTCTATCCATAAACCCCTGGATCTGAGTCACTTGATGTGCTCTCTCTCTCTCTCTCTCTCTCTCTCTCTCTCTCTCTCTCTCTCTCTCTCCCTCTCTCTTTCTCTTTCTCTCTCTCTCCCTCCTTCCCATCCCCCCTTTCCCTTCCTTCCCTACTCTTCCCTCCCTTCCTCCACTCCCTCCATTTTTCTTTCTCCCTTTCTCTACTCCTCCCTCTCTCTTTTTCTCCCTCTCTCTCTCTCTCTCTCTCTCTCTCTGTCTCTTCCTCTCTCTCTCTGTCTCTTCCTCTCTCTCTCTCTCTCTCTCTCTCTCTCTCTCTCTCTCTCTC
>CM053592.1:24777029-24810751 GCA_028646515.1 Pseudochirops corinnae | reverse complement strand
CCTCAGACACTTAACACTAAAAAAAAACAAAACACAAAAAAAACAAACCTAGCCGTGTGACCTTGGGCAAGTCACTTAACCCCAATTGCCCTCCAAAAAGCAAAAAAAAAAAAACCAAACACTGTACATGTTGTTTCCTCTGATAGAATCTAAGGATAGAGGCTGTTTAATTTTTATCTTTATATTCCCAGCACCTAGTACACAGTAGGTACTTAATCAATTCTTGTTGATGGATAAATTCCCAAAGGAGGAAGGCAACCATGGGAATAAAGGGCCTTGAATTCATTCTACAGCAGGCAGTTAGTCAATAAACATTTTTTATACACTTACTATGTGTCAGGCACCACATAAAAAAGGCAAAAGACAGTCCCTGCCTTCAAGGACCTCACAGTATAAGGAGAGAGATAACTCGCAAAGGACTGTGTAAAAACCATAGGATAAAAACTGGAAATAATCAGCAGATGGAAGGTGCTGGAAACAAGGGTGATCAAGAAAGGCTTTCTGTAGAAGGGAGGATTTAGCTGTGATTGGAGGAAGGCCAGGAAAGCCAGCAGGCAGGTATGAGGAGGGGGCACTCCAGGCCAGAGGGACTGCAATGTGGGGATGGAATGGTTTGTGTGCATTGCTGCATGGCAGAATGTCTGGGGAGGAGGGTACCCTAAGGTGTAAGAACCCTGGAAGGGTCGGGAGGGCCAGGTTAGGAAGGGCTTTGAATGTCAAGCAGAGGATTTTGTATTTGATATTGGAGGTCATAGGAAACCGCTGGCGTTTATTGAGTATGGAAGTGACACAGCCAGAGTTGTGCTTTAGGAAAGAAGATCACTTAGACAACTGAGTGGGGGATGGCCTGGCGGCAGGCAGACCCACCAGCAGGCTATCACAATAGTCCAGGTGTGAGGGGATGAGGACCTGCCCCAGGGTGGTAACAGTGTCAGAGGAGAAGGGTTGGGGGTACATGTGAGACATGTTATGAAGTCAAAATTGGCAGGTCTTGGCAACAGATTGGGTATGTGAGGTAAGAGAGAGGTGAGGAGTAAAAGATTATATTTAGATTTCAAACCTGGGAGACTGGGATGATAATGGTGTCCCCAACATTAGTAGGGAATTTAGGAAGAAGGGAGGGTTCAGGACAAAGGTGGGGAACCTGTGGCCTCGAGGCCACATGTGGCCCTCTACATCCTTGGGTTCAACCTTTTGACTGAGTCCAAATTTTACAGAGCAAGTCCTTTTATTTAGGTAGCCACATGTAGCCTCAAAGCCAAAGGTTCCCCCACCCTTGGTTTAGGATGAGAGATAATGAGTTTATTTTTTTTCCCAATTAAGTTTTGTTTATTTTTAGTTTATATCATTCATTTCCACGAGATTTTGAGTTACAAATTTTCTCCCTGTCTTTCCCCTACCGACCACCCCAAAACAGCTATCCCACTGTATAACCCCTCCCCTAATCTGCTCTCTCCTATATCCTGCCCCATCACCTCTGATTTTCCGGTAGGACAAGATGAAATCTCCCTTCCCCAGTGCCTGTATATCTTGTTGCAGCCGCTTCTTAACTCACTAGCCCAAGGGCCAACCTTAGGCTATATTCTCAGGAGGGACTGAAGAGATCAGAGGTGAGAGAGAAGTGTACAGCAACTGTCCTTTATTGTATTGTAGCATCCTTCTTATACACCCTAGAGGTAACATGATTAAAGCATGATCTCCTTGTGCACTGCAGGAGTGGGTCAATGGAGGACAGGTCGAGCCAGTCATCTCAGCTGCTGCTCATCAGGAGAGCAGTCTTGCAGGACTTTACCATGAGCTTAGCAACTGGGCTGTGACCCTCAGCACCACAGGTGCTTTTAGACTCACACTGATCCCTACAATATCTTATTTCCCAGTTGCATGTAAATAATAATAATGATAATTATAGATATACATATATATATACATATATATTTTTAACATTTGATTTCAGAACTTCAAATTCTAGATTCTTTCCCTTCCTGCCTCATCATCCATCCCCACTGGAAAGACAAGTAATTCAATACAAGTCGTACATATGTAGTTACACAGAACATCTCCGCAATGGACATATTGTGAAAGGAAGATAATGAGTTTAGTTTTGGGACACCCAGTTTGAGATGTGTGATATATAAAAAGTTTAAGAGACATAGTTTCTGGGTAATTATTTGTTTTATTAATTATTGTTAGTAGATAATTAATAAAAGGATCATTTGGCTGTCTCCCCTAAACCAAAGACTATTATGGAAGCTTCTTGATACTTATGTGCCCTTGGAAGAGCAGATGCTTCCATCAGGTGGTAAGTCAACTCTGATTGGTTAGCAATTCATGAGAGAATGAATATTACAATGAAGGGCTGGACTATTCTAATGAACTTTGATTATGTCATTTACTTCTAAATTACCCCCAGCTTTGGGCAATCTAATCAAAGAATTTATCCCCCATCCAAACCTGAGCAGAAGACCATGGGCTGGGAGCGTCACCTTAAATTTCTTGTTAGGTTGGGTGGGGTCTGATGGAGGAGAGTTAGTTCAATCTCATTATCAGTAAAGTCCTTCAAGAGACTGAACTTTGAAATCAGGGCTATAGAAAAAGGGGAAACTCTGAATCTCCTCACATCACTGATTATTAATAATCATTTCTCTCAGAGAAGGGATAATGTGCTGGAGAAGACCAGATGGAGTGGTATCTATCACTTGTACATGTAGGACGGTTTGCCTTGGCCAGGAGAAGGGCCACTTGATTATGTGAAACGGGAGTGAAGGAGCAGATAGTATGAACAAGGAATGTTTAACTTAGAGATAACTAAGGGGGTGGATGGTACAGTCATCAGGTATTTGAAGAGGGATCTCTTTTGTTTGGCAAAACAGAGCACAACCAAGAACAAAGGTTTGGAGCTGCAGAAGGAAATCTAAGCTTGATGTTGGCAGAAAAACCTTTCTAACTATCAGCCATGAGAGCTAGTACAGAAAAGGAGTGGGCTACTCTAGGAAGTGGCTGCTCCTGTCCCATTTGGAGTCTTTGAGCAGATATTGGATGAATACTTGTCAACTGTATCGTCATATTTTAATAAGAGTAATAATAATAATAATTAACATTATGCTAATTGCTATACAATTATTGGATCCTCACAACAATCCTGCAAGGTGGATGCTATTATTAATACCCACTTTGCAGATGAGGAAATAGAGTCAAACAAGTTAAATGACTTGCCCAGAGTCATACAGCTAGTAAAAATATATGAGGTCAAATTTGAACTCAGGTCTTCCTGATCAGAGCAGCTAGGTAGTACAGTGGATAGAGTACATAGTAGGTACTTAAAAATACTTGTTCCTTTCCCCTTCTCCATTTATATTGTTGTAGGGTTAGATCAGATTTAGAGGCAGCTAGGTGGCTTACTGTACAGAGCCTGAAGTCAGGAAAGGGCTGGATTCAGATTTGTGACCCTGGGCAAGTCATGTAACCCCCTTGGCCTCAGTTTCCTCACCTGTAACATGAGCTGAAGGAAATCACAAACCGCTTCAGTATCTCTGCCAAGAAAATCCCAAATGGGGTTATAAAGAGTGGAACATGACCCAAGAACAACAGCATCCTGATTCGAGGTCACTACCCCAGCTAAGCTGTGCTGTATTCAGGTTTTCCTTTTTAGGTTGCACTAGATATAGGGACCTGGGGCCCCTTCCAATTCTAGAATTCTGTGATTCTTCGACATGATTTTCATGGCATGTCATAACCAGCTCCTTGCTCCCTAAATTAATGAGACTCAGCGGTGAAATGAGAGGGTTGGCTCAGTGGCCCCCACAATCCCTCCCAGGACTAATTCTATGATGCCATGAGCACCATAAGTTAAGTTGGGGGCACAATGAACTCCCTTTTGAAGGAAACAAGGCCTATGACTAACAAGCTGTGTCTCCTGGGCTGGGTCAGATTTATGGGTGCTACCAGGAAAGGACTGACCCCACCCCCGGCAGCACCTAGCAAATCCTAGCCTCTAACAAAACTCTGCAAGTAACAAGGTTCAGCTGCCCTACTCCCCTGCCCATAGCTGCATGAGTCATTCCCACTGCATACTACCAATTACAGGCCAGGGAAGGTAGGTGCCCCTCACCATCTCCCAGCTTTGCAGAGTCAGCTACATAAGAAAAATTCATCTCTGTCTTGTCTCTCCCCAACAAGTTTCCACAAGTGTCTGAGGTGGTTTTTGTAGGGGCCACCCAGAGGCATGAAGGACCTTAGGAGGTGGCTAAGCTGAAGGAAACTGCCTTCCAGGTGTGGATGGAAGGTCAGGAGGTCCTCATACAACTGTCTCCCAAGACACCTGAAATTCTTCCATTAAAGAATCATTTCTTTGGGCTTAGGACACCTCTCTGGACTCTGAGTAATAGACCCTAGGGGAGACCATAGATTGAGAGCTAGAAAGGGTCTTCAAAGGTAAATAGCTCAGCCAAGACCACACAAGAGGTAGAGACAAGACCCAGAGTGCGCTGGTTCTGGAGTCAAAGGACCTGGGTTCTCCTCCCACCTCTGTCAGCTTATTCCCTGTGTGATATTGGGTATGTCACTGAGTCTGTTTTCTCATTTGTAAAATACAGAGGCTGGACTCCATGTCCTTCTGGCTCTGATCCTCTGAACTTCGGAAATGATCAGTGAATGCTTTGATAGAAATTCCAAGACCCTAACAGAACAGGATCAGAGAATTTTAAACCCAGAATGGACTGTAGTCCATACTTCTTGTTTTATTTGATAGCATACCATCACACAGCAAGGTCATTGATAGAGCCAGGTCTAGAAAATAAGATTGCTGGACCTCTAGTCCATGGGAGAAGAACAGAGCCAAGAGCAGAAAGGACAGGCTGGGGGTAGAGGGCTGGAAAGATGCCCAAAGACACACTTCATAATGTTCGTACTGTTGATTCTCTTCCCATGCAGGAGCTCATTCACCACTGACCTGGCACCAGGAGGCATACATGGAAATCTTGTTCACCCTGCCTTGATACTTCATTGCTAAAAGCTTCTCTAACAAGAAGAGGATCTTACAGGCCTTACTGAAGCTGTAGAAATTCTCAAAACAAATGATTTCCCAGAAGTTGAGCCACAAAGCTGAGTTTCCAAAGACGGAGGCCA
Organism: Pseudochirops corinnae; assembly: GCA_028646515.1. NCBI lineage: Eukaryota > Metazoa > Chordata > Mammalia > Diprotodontia > Pseudocheiridae > Pseudochirops > Pseudochirops corinnae. The sequence goes on along the minus strand of CM053592.1, from coordinate 24,805,627 downwards.
CCATTGATTCCTCCCTACACGTAGAGACAAAGAAAGAACATTAAGAAAGGGTCTAGACCAGTGGTTCTCCACCTTCCTAATGCCGCGACCCTTTAATACTTATATATGGATGTATTTGCATGTGGGCAGACCCGCCTGGAGACGGATAGAGGAGCAGGGTCTCGGTTCCTAAGACCATCGGAAATATGTGTTTTCTGATGGTCTTAGGTGACCCCTGTGACCCCTGTGAAAGGGTCATTTGACCCCCAATGGGGTTGCAACCCACAGGATGAGAACCGCTGGTCTAGACTTTCTTGTTGTCCAATCATGTCCCTGTGGGGTTAAATGATTTCCCCAGAGTCATCAATGGGTTTTTCTTGGCAAAGATACTAGAGCAGGTTGTCATTTCCTTCTCCAGTGGATTGAGACAAACAGAGACAAACAGGGTCGCACAGCTAGAAAGTGACTGAAGCTGGATTTGAACTCAGGTCTTCCTGACTTCAGGCCCAGTGCTCTATCCACTGAGCCACCCAGCTGCCCCCAAGTCTGGTCCAGCACTACAATGATATAAATGGAGAAGGGAAGTGCCTCCTGTATGCTAGGCACTACACTTAATGCTTTATAAGTATCATCTGATGATCCTCACAACAACCCCAGGAGATAGGTACTATTATCATTCCCATCTTACAATTGAGGCAGATATCCAGCTAGTAATGTGGTAAGTAGGCAATACAAAAGTATAAGCCATAGTTAGCCTGCCAGGACCTTACAAAAAGCAGATCGTGGTGGTGAAAGGGCTGGTCTTGGAGTCAAAAGACCCAAGTCAGATCTCAACTCTGATACTTACCAGTTGAGTGACCATGGAAAAGTCACAACCTCTCTTTGCCGCAGTGGCATCATTTGCAAATTAAAAATATTAGACCTACGTCACAGAGTTGTGGGGATCAAGTGAGATTATATATAGAGAGAGCTTTGCAAACCTTAAAGTGGTACGGAAACATGTTAGTTGCTTGTTGTTGTTACAAGTAATGACTCTTCTAGGCTTTTATGAATTAAATGCTTTAAAAATTTTTAAGTGGTAGATAAACGTGAGTTATTTTTAACCTAATTTTCTAACCAGATGGGATATGCAAGGTTAGGAAGCTGTCATTTTTAGACACTTTTAAAAAGGCAATGAATTCTACATTTGGGAATCTGAAAATTCTAAAACATGAAATAAGAAAGTGTTGTCTGAGGTTGTTGATTTTTTTTCCTATACTTGTAATTTCATTGATCTGATCTGGTCCTCATGACAATCCTGGAAGGCAGATGCTATTATTAATCCCCACTTTGCAGATGAGGAAACTGAGTCAACAGGTTAAATTCTCTTTAACAAAACAGACCATAAATTTTGAGTCTTAGAATTGTCCAAGACACTGAGAGGTTGACTTGTTCAGGGTCAGTCGGACAGTGTATATCAAAGACAAGATTTGAACTCATGTCTTCTTGACTCTGAGGGCAATTCTCTATCACCTAAAGTATGTTGGAACAACTTACTCATTTCTCTAAAGCAGGGGTTGGCAACCTGGTATTCAGTATTTCTTTTCATCATGAATCTAGGTAAAAAACCATAGTGGTATTACATTTCCCTAAACTGGGAAAGAATCCATGAGACAAAAAAAAAGTTAACAACTCCTGTTCTTTTTTAAAAATAGTATCTTATTTTTTTTCCAGTTACATGTAAAGACAATTCTTAACATTCATTTTTATAAAATTTTGAGTTCCAAATTTTCTCCCTCCCTAAAACAGTTAAGCAACTTGATATAGGTTATATATGTAAAATCATGTAAAACATATTTCCATATTAGTCATGTTGTGAAAGAAGAAACAGAAGAAAAAACCATGAAAAAAATAAAGTAAAAATAATATGCTCTGATCTGCATTCAGACTCCATTAGTTCTTTCTCTGGAAGTGGATGGCATTTTCCATCATGAGTCTTTTGGGATTGTCTAGGATCATTGTATTATTGAGAAGAGCTTAATAGCTGATCATTATTACAATGTTGGTGTTACTGTATACAATGTTCTCCTGGTTCTGCTCATTTCACTTTGCATCAGTTCATATAAGTCTTTCCAGAACAATTCCTGTCCCAAGGCTGACTAATGAAGAGGAGTAACGATCCTTATCATTGTCTGCAGTACAGAAGAATCAGTAGCAAGAGGATGGCCCATGATATACCAGTTAAACAAAAGAAAAGTTGAGATAACTCATATATCTTTCAAAGGGCTTTTAGAGTCTGGCACTGATGTGGCATCAACCTTCAAAACAGTTGGAAAATCTACAAAGCAATTGATAAACAATGCCCGCTCCCTACTTTTCCAGTCTTCTGATACCTTATGCTCCCTGAAGCACTCTGATGGCCAGTGACACTGACCTCCTTGCTTCATCTCCAGAATCCATGAATTTTCCCGGGATGGCCTCCATGCCTGACCTCTCTCTCTTCATCTAGGCCTCCTGGCTTCTCTGGATTCCTCCAGATCCCAGCTAAAATCACGCCTTCTTCAAGAAATTTTTTCCTTATCCCCTTTAATTCTAGAATTCTTGATTCTAATCTGGTGATTGTCTTCAATTTATTTGTCTCTATCTCCTTTATACAAAGTTGTTCACATGTTGTCTCCCCCATTAGACTGTGAGCTCCTGGAGAGAGATGATTTTTCTTTGTATCCCCAGTATTTAGCATAGTGGCTAACACATAGTAGGCACTTAAACATTTATTGACTTAACTGATTTTGAAAGGCCAGAGCATTGGACAAGGAAGCAAAAGACTTGAATTCTCGTACCAACTCTGCCATTAACTAACTGGGTGAGGTTGGGTAGAGCATTTATCTAATCTGGGCTTCAATTTCCCCATTTGTAAAATGAGAGTTCTTGAAAACTCCTCTCCTTCCTTCCTTCCTTCCTTTCTCCCTTCCTTCCTTACTTCCTTCCTTCTTTCCTTCCTTTCCTTCTTTCTTTCAAGGCAAATTGGGGTTAAATGACTTGTGTAGGTCACACAGTTAATAAGTGTCTGAGGTCAGATTTGAATTCAGGTCCTCCTAACTCCAGGCCTAACACTCTATCCACTACATCACGTAGCTACCCCTTTCTCTATTATTTTTAATTGAATTTCTTTCATTCCATTTCATTTTCAGCAGTGTAACTGTTTAATCATGCATGATGTTAAATATTAAGATAAGATCCAGTTCTAGTAATACCAATAGCTAGCATTTTAAGGTTTGTGGAGCACAATATACATTTTCTGATTTGGTCCTTACAACATGAGATAGGTGTGATTATCATTCCCACTTGACAGATGAGAAATCTGAGGTTGTGGGACGTTAAGTGTCTTGCACAGGATCACACAGTTAGTAAATGTCAGAGGTAAGAATTTAATAAAGCTTCCCATCTCCAAGCCCAGCAGAAGTAAGTAGGTTAATAATATATGTGTGTGTGCACATATGTGTGTGTGCAAAAGGGAGTTTGATGATATAGATAACTCTTGGTCTACAAGACAATGTTACACTAAAAAATAATAGCAAAAGAAAACAAAGCAAGATAAAGAGCTGGCCTTGGGGTGAGGAACACCTGCATCCTACCTTTGCCTTGGGTGAGTCATTCCATGTCTCAGCAACTCCCTTAGACTATGAATACTAGAGAAGGTGCTGCCCTGAATTGACAAAGGGAGTCTCTTCTCTAGGATTTCCCTATACCATGGGGAGAGGGAATCCTCTTTTGTTAAATGACTATTCTGTGCCAGACTCTGTGCTAAGCACATTAAAAATATTATCTCATTTGAGAGTTCCAATCCTGGAAGAAAGGTGCTATGCTATCATTATTCCCACTTCACAGTTGAGAACACTGAGCTTGAGTGCCTTACCCAGGGTCACACAGTTACATAGGGTCTGAGGCTGAGTTTGAACTCAGTTCCTCTTGAGTCCAGGCTTATTTCTCTGTCCACTGTACCACCTAGATGCCCATAACAGGTACAGAGGAAAATGATAATAATGAGGGCATTTTCAATGAGCTGACAGATGAACCCACCTTCCAATGTTTTTATTCAATTACAAAAAGCAATCATTTATAAAATAAAGATGGCTGGTGTAGACAACCTTTAAAATTCTTTCCAGCTCTTAATCCATATTTTCTATGATGATCAACAGTACATTAAATCTAAAAAAAAAAAAAAGAAAGAAAAGCATCCTGTCTCAGGATCATTTCTATAGGAGATCCATTGAGGAAAAAAACCAAAAATGGAATAATAACCAGGCTTTGGTGTAATAGCACATTTCTTTGGTGCTTGGGGATCATCAAAATGTGTATCCCTATGAGATGGGCAGTTCAAGGACTAAAACAATACAAATTAGTCTCCTTTTGAAGTGGTAAGTGAAGTTTAGACATTCCTTTCTGTTGGTGATGGCCACCAATAAAACGAAGAGCAAAACTTCAAATTCTATAGAGTTCAACACTTTCTATCTTAAGTCAACTGAAGCTCATATTCAGCATTCAGAGACCTATGAAGCAATGAGGTCTAGAGCTTGGGGTGTGGGGGACAGGAGGGATATCTTGTTGACTGGAGGGCATGTGCCCTGTTAGAGCTTCTACGGCTTGTGAATCCTAGTTTCCTTATTAGAAATATGCTCTTTCACTTAATAGCTGTGTGACTTTGGGCAAGTCACTTAACCCCAATTGCCCTCCAAGAAAGAAATATGCAATTTAATAATAATCAGCTGTCTATCAACCCCATACCCTTCCTTTCATAACACAACAAACATTTTTACAAAATATTTGGGCCAATACCCAGCATATGTACATGGTGTTTGTGCGTTGTCTTTGTAGGTCATACATATATCCATGTGAGTTTGTCTAACTGTGGCTCTCACAGAAGATTGAATAAATATCTCTGGAATCTCACTCACCCCAAGCCAAGGAAGATTTTGATTTCTGCCTGGAGGAGAATAGGAGATTAGGGCCATTGTTCTGCTCTCCTTGGAGAGATAATAGTAGAGGAGAATTGTTTCTAGCAGCTCCTCTAAATATTGCTAGTTATACAAAGACCATCATACAGAGTGAATAGCAAATAAAATCATTTATCCAACGTTAATGACAAACAGAAATCAGAGAAATCAGAGAATATCCAGAAAATAAAGAGTGAATGAGCTCTCCCAGTTGGGAGGGAGATATCCTGCCTCAACAGAGAGTCAGAGACAGAGACAGCAGCAGAGCTCCATATCTCCTTATCTCACTAAAGGGAAAAGTTCCCCAAAGTCTTTAGTGTAGATTTGGAAATCAGGGACACGTCCAAGGTACCAGCTCTTTTCCTGCTGCCAAGGGCCTCTCCCTAAGGAGAGCCTGAACATCACTTCTCTCCTCTCAAAGAGAGAAGAAAGAAGCATCTCTTCTCTTCCATGCCCTCATCAACTTTTCCCATCATGCAGCCATGGAGTGGCCAGCAATCCATCTCTCCACCAATGAAGAGAATAAATGTTCAGGCTTGACCCAAGGTAACATGCCCCTGTATAATACATATATGTAGATACACAACACACACATATATTATATATGGAAATATTCAAGTTATATATACATATATGTACATAAACATATATGTGTGTGTGTATCACACAACTTTAAAAGTTTTTCATAGTCTGGTCCCCAATGAAATCCTTTTTAGTCCTATATTCATTATGGGAAATACTCCTTGGGTCTCAATCCAGCCACGTGTGACATTTAAAACGTTGGTCAAAGGTAGGGGTAGGCCCATAGGTTGTTGGCCCACTTGTCAATGAGAGTATACTTCTGTTCCTCTTCGCTCTTCAGAGAGGCTTCTAGAGAAGGCATCATTTGCATATGATTTTCACAAGACCAAGGGCATTATTTTGCCTGATTAGCTAATGAGGCCAAGGTCATTATTTAGATCTCTGTAATAGCAAGAAGCATAGAAAAACTCTGTCCCGTGACAACAGATTGCTTGCCTTGCTCAGTAACCTCACACAAGTACTTTCTGGGTCACAAGAGAGAATGGGTGAGTGTGGGGATGAATCAGCACAATTCATCCCCCATATTAGAAAAAGCTACTCAAAGCACCCATCCACCTGACATGGGGACAGTTGCATAAGCTTCACGGGCCATGGACATCACGTTTTCTGGCAGTCCTGAAAGCGATGTGTCATCAACACAGTCAGGGTATAGAGGGGCAACAGCCAGGATGCCTAAGCAGAGATAGAACCATGGATAGAAAATGATGCTTGTGTTGGGCAAGAGGGGGACTCAGGAAAAATTGGCAAGCCCAGAGGTTTCTGCTAGATGCAGGGCTATGTCTGTAAATACGAAGGTTATTCTGTGGTAAGCATTCAGAGAGTGCGATAGGCAATCGTCAAAAGGGAACATTAATTTCTTTTTATTCCTTAGACTTTTACTCCTACGTTTTATATTGCCTTACTCTGCCTTGACCTCTGACTAATTTCTGGGAAGGCCCAGTTTTGTCCTGATGGTTTAAGGAAATGAAGCCGGAGCGGGCAAATCTTCTAATTCTGAAAGTATGTTGAATTGAACTGAGAGTTTTAGTGGACCACAAGTTTACAACAGGTTAATACTTTGATTCAGTGGTCAAAAAAGCTAGTGGAGCCTTGGGTGCAGTCTTAGAACTAGAAACAAGATGGTCCCAAAATATTTGTGGATTAATAGTCCAATTTCAATCCCTTCTGGTCAGACTGTCTGGAGTATTGGGCTTAGTTCTAGGCACCATACTTTTGGAAGGCTATTGTTAAGCTGAAGTAGGCCCAAAAGAAGGTAACCATCCACTGTGCCCCCTAGCTACCCTAGTCTTCAAGTCCTTGAAAGGCTTCCATATGGAAGATGGACCCAAAGGACAGAATTAGGAGCAGTGAATGGAACAGATAGAGGCTTATTTCTGACAATTAGAGCTATCCAAAAGGGAGAGGTTAGTCTAACTCCCCAGCTTCTGTTCCATGTTGACAGGCTGCCTTGGAGGGTAGGTGGGATGGAGGGGAGAAATCTGAAACATGGAGACAGGCACTCTGGGCACAGTACCTACTTTCTGACCACAACTAAGTAGAGGGGCCATGGTCCCTTCCCTTCCCCTATATCAACTCAATGACAGACTGTGAATCTCCCTAATCAATACATTGCAGTTGGGAGAAGATGACAGAATTCAAGGCTGATAATCCTGCTTAGGGGTTAGTTGACTTAAAGTAAAATTTGGGAAGTTGAGTTTAAGCCAACTTGTACCTCCAGGATACCCTAGCTAAAGGCAGGTGGCTGCCATAGTGGATAGAGTGCTAGTCCTGGAATCAGGAAGACCTGAGTTCAAATCTGGCCTCAGACACTGACCCTAGGAAAGTCACTTAACTACTGAGTGCCTCAGTTTCCCCAACTGTAAAATTGAGATAATAAGAGCATCTCCTTCCCAGGGTGATTGGGAATCAAATAAAAGAATATTTGTAAAGCACTTGGCATAGTGCCAGGCATACAGTAGGCACTTAATAAATACCTGTTCCTTTCCTCCCAGCCAGGCTTCCCTGACCTTTAATTCCAGCACAGCCACTCTGAATGGGTTGCATTTGTGCATGGTGGTAGGTATTGATCTAATTGAAATGGGACAATGAGGACCATAGAGGCAATGTCCAAAGAGGTGAGGCAGTAAGCATTTATTAAATATCATCAGGACCCCCATACCAAGACCACCCCTCTCTTTTTCCTCCTCTCTTTTTATTATTAGGAGACACCCTGTTTCCCAGAACTAAGGCTGTGCCCTGAGCTTGCCATAATAACGACCCTTTGTGCTCACCCTCTGGCTGATCTCAGCCACAGCAAAATCCCAGAATTGTTTCACAGCAGCATCAGGTGGTCTCTGAACTTGGATAAGCACCTGTCATACCCATGCTTTGGTCATGGAGTTCTGCTATGAATCAAACTTGTCTCATTGTGGCTGCTAGCCCTCATCATCAGGGCCACAGCTTGCTGCATAACCATTGGTATATGCATAGAGATTTGCCCACACTAAAGCAGGTCCCCTATCATAGTGAGCCCTGGCTCATTCCTCCTCCAGTGGAATAAAGAAAGCTTTTTGCTTACAGTCACTGTTATCTCTTTGATTTTATTTTGTTTAACTTTATTTGTTAGAGCTAACTGTGGCTTTGATAACCTATATAACAAGCTCTCTGGGTTTTTCAGAGTTAACAGCAGCTGCAAAACCTCTGTGACTCTGATCATTTGTTATCAGGGTTGTACCAGGCACCAAGGACATACATAGGAGTACAAAGAAAGAAACTGGGTAAACTCAGCTCCCTTTCATCTTTTTTTTCTTAATTTAAAAGTTTTTGGTTTCACCTTGTAATGTCATCATTCTAGGGAGCTCCTTATATATGGAGTTCCCCCATGATGAATCTCGCCCTCCCAATGCAGGTTGGCACTTGCTTTGTAATTTATTGCCCTAAAGAGTTATCTGAAGAGACTGTGGAACTGAATCTTGTAAACTAAAAGTAAATAAACAAATCAATTTAAAATTAAAAAAAAAAAGAGTTGTCTGAGACATGGAAAACCTAAGTGACTTACCCAGGGTAACACAGCCAATGTGCATCAGAGGCAGGATTTGAATCCAGATTGGGTAACTCTGAGGTTAGCTCATAGAATCCTAGATTTGCAGCTGGAAAAGAAATTAGAAGTCACTGAGTTCATCTTCCCCTATTTGTCAGATGAAACAATAGAGAATTTAAGTGGCTTGGCAACAATCATGCAGATAGCAAGCAGAATTCAAATTCAGATCCTCCTGACTTCAAGTCTTGTGTCCTATAGGCTGTGTGGCCTCTTCTTCTTACATCCCACCTCGCCTTCTGCTCAGTTTGGGAAACATGACTTGGCTGCCTTATTCTCTCCCTTGGATGATTCCTGACAACAATGTCTCCCTCATGCCAGGTTTCTAGCTCTTTCAGGAATTTTCTGGCACAGGGTGCCCATGAGTCACACTCTGATTCCAAGACAAGTTCTGAAACAGCTGCAACCTGGCCTCCATCCTTGTGCCACTGACAATTTGATGCCAAGTGAAGACTCACGTCTTCCGTATTAGTTCTAATCATGATGATTCCATTTGCAATTCGTGACTTCAAGAATTTCAGCCTATATATTTCTCTGGATATGGAACCAGAGGCCTCTCTCTGTGGGGGATTCTTTTAAAGGCTATTTGATTCAGAATCCACAGAGTGTAAGAGAGGATACTCCAGGGCCATCCTTGATCAAGAAACAAACAGCTGCTCCCCTGTCTCAGCAGAGCAGAAAATTCCCACTGAAGCAAATCTACCAGTGCCTAAGAAAACAGAGGGAACACCCTGAGGGGCAAGGCTGGGGCTGAGAGTCCCAAAGGAGTATTCTGTGAATCATGGCAAAGCATCTTGGGAGATGTAGCCCCCATCTTCTTAGCTCGGGAGAATATGGAGGGTTTGACAAGATGTAAAACAGCAGAGAGATTTGGGGGTTAGTGAAATTTGAGGGAATAAGGGGCAGGAATATAGAAGAGTTTGAGAGAGAGCTGTAACCAAGGCTATGGTGGCATAGCCCACTGCAGCCAGCTGCTTCACCCACTGAAGGCACAGTGCCCTACAGTGATAGGACTGCGAAGTGACCCCCAAGCTGTGGTGAATGTTTAGTAAGAGAATACACTGTTTTCTATCCATTCCACTTTCTCTTCCCCTCCTTCTCCTCCATACATGTAAATAAAGATGGGAAAAAGACTCAACATTTCCTATCTTTCTAAACCCAGCACCCCTCTCCATTGACAATGGCATTTGAAAGCCCAATTTTCCTTCTATAAGCGAATCTGTTCACATAGTCTGGGGACATGGCATTATTTATAGTCAGTGTGTGATGGAAAAGAGCCCTGAAGGGGTCTGTCTATGGCACAGTGTGCTAGCTTCCTGTAGGAGAGGCCATATGCTCTCCCGCCCCCACCAGAACTTACCAATGCAGTTTCCTTTTATGAATGACTCTAGAACACTTCTGACAAGCAGAATCTTAAAAGCCTGAATTTGGGCAATCACTTTAATTTCCCTTTAGAAGAATGCTAACAAAGAGGTGGCCAAGAGCATGACCTTATGTCTGAAGCTAAGGCTGTCTCCTCTCCTACTTTGTCCCCAGAAAACAGAAGAGGAGGGGAGAACTGAGTGGCGGCTAAGAAGGAAGGTTTCACTACAACCTGGTACCAGTTGGCACAATCTGTCAAGATTCTTAGTCCACTGCCTTTCTGGTTATAAGAAGAGGGATGAGGTGAGCACACACTGCTAACTGCATTCCACAGCCACACCTAGAGATTACATGGACAAGCTGACCTAGAGCTTGGCCATGGGAATTGGGAGGATTCATTATCTGAAACTTTTGACAAACAAGAAGAAAAACCATTAATCACCTGAAAAAATTCTGTGCCAAGGCCCACAGGTAATAAAAGGAGCATTAATGAAGTTGGTCTTCTTAATGTGTGAATATACATGTATGAATGTATATATGTATGTGTGTCATTTATTTTATTGTGTATATCAGTGGTTCTCAATCTTCCTAATGCCACAACCCTTTAATACAGTTCTCGTGTTGTGGTGATCCCCAACCATAAAATTATTTTTGTTGCTACTTCATAACTGTAATTTTACTACTGTTATGAATCGTAATGTAAATATCTGATATACAGGATATATTTTCATTGTTACAAACTGAACATAACCAACAGGTTGAGAACCACTGGTGTATATCCTATAGTTTCATAATATGTGTGTATATAAATATATGCATATATATACATATACATTTGTGTACATATATACATACAGACACATATAAAATGGAAGGGAAAAAAGGCATACCAATAGAACATCAATTCCTGCTCTTCAGTAGGATTAAGGAAAAGTGAAAGTTAAGGACAATTTCATATATTGTCACAGTCTACATTACTCTTTGCTTTAAGGAATTGAAGGTGGATGTTATACTGTGTGTCTCATCTTTGAGTGGTAAGCATCTTAGATCAAGAGAGTTTCTTAGGTCACAGAACTGGACCTTAAGGGACTCAGGCAAAGGTTAAATGAGTTTTAATGAGGTTGCAGTCGTAAAAGGTCATGGAATGCTATCAATGAGGATGGGCTTCAGAGGGATGCCATAGAGTTCTTAGATACCTGGATTGATTATAGGCTAGCAGAAAGAACAAGTGATGAAGAAAGGGGAATGAAAGAACACTGCTGACAAATGTCTTCTTCATAATTTGGCATCAGGCTAGCCAACGTTGGCATGCGTCTTGGGTGGTAGTGGACCCATCCTGGTATCTTTGTCTGTTGTCCCTGCAATAATGCTGCTGATACTTGGTCAACTGGACTTTGTCATGAGATAAAGCAAATTTGAACTAAACCTCCACTTGATTATATTTAATGGATTAGAGCCTGTCAAAATTTACAAGAAAAGCCTATAAGTAAAGTCAAGATGGCTTAAAATTGGGTCATCCAAGGTTAGTTGAAATGTCTAATATTTCCTTTTGTTGTTAATATATGTCACAAGGATTTTAAATTAGTTATATTTTCAGGATTTAGAAACTAGTGATATGTGACTGCAAAGAATTTTTAGTTTGTCACAGTGATCACCTAGTATCATCTGATAAATAAATGTTAAGTATATATTGAAAATCCTTATAAGTGAAGGATACCAGTGAGGATTTAGATGGGAAGATACAAAAGGTAAAAAAGCCATAACTAAGCCTTTGCCCTATTTTTAAAATATTTTTAAATAATTAATTAAATTCCACATTCTTTTTCTTATATCTTGAATTCCAAATCCTCTCCCTCTCTTAGACCCTCCCCCACCCATTGAGAAGGCAATATGACATCAATTATACATACAAAGTCATGCAAAATTTATTTCCATATTAGCAAGATTGCAAAAGTTTTCCAGACATGTCATCATATTGTCTACAAAAAGAGATAGTTTAAGATTTTATTTTCCATTCTGGTTTTTTCCATTTCTTTTTCTTTTCTTATTACTATTGCTAGCATTTCTAAAACAATATTGAATAATATTGGTAACACATAGTGTAGTTTCCCTGTTTATCTCTTTTAATTACATCTATTTTAGCTTTAATTTTGAGATCATGATTGCTATCCCTGCTTTTATTTACATCAGCTGAAGCATAATTCTATTCTAGTCCTTTATTTTAACTCTGTGTGTATCTCTCAGTTTTTAAAAATTGTTTCTTGTAAGCAACACACTGTCAAATTCTGATTTTTAATCCATTCATCCCATTCACATTCCAAGTTATAATTACTAGTTTTATATTTCCCTCCATCTTATTTTTCTCACTATTTATCCTTCTCACCCTGTTTACCCTCTCCCTCCTTACTTCTAACTACTACCTAACCTTCCTATTCCTTAGTCTACCTTCCCTTAGAAGAGTCCCTCTATTCTCTCCCCACTAATTCTTACTCCATAATCCTTCTAAAAGTCCCTCCTTTAGCCCATTCCCTCACCTTATTTCTCTGTAACTTTAGAAGACTTTTATGCTCTTCTAGATGTAGATGTTGTTCCTTTTTTAACTCAGTTCCAAAGAGAGTAAAGTTTTAGCACTACCAACCCTCTGTCCTGACCTGCTTCTTCTATGTCAGTTCTTCCTTTCACCCCTCACTTGGCTGAGATAACTGCTCCTTTTTATCTCTCCCTGCCCAATTGTACTCTAAAATCAATCCATTTTACTCAACTCTGCCCAAGCATTTCTTTCAAATTATCCAAGTAATGATGACAGTCTTAAGAGTACTGACATTTTCATATAAAAGAAGTAATTATTCTGTATCTTTAATGTTTACCTTATGTTTCTCCTGAATCTTAGATGTAAAATTTTCCATTGAGTTCTGGTCTTTTTGTCACAAATATCTAAAAGTCTTTCAGTTCATTGAATGTCTTTTTTTTTTTTCCCATTCAGGATTGTATTCAGTTTTGCTGGGTACATTATTTTTGGTCACAATCTCAGCCTCTTTGAAATATTCTGTTCTAAGACCTATGGTCCTTTAATGTAGAAGCTGCTAGGTCTTATGCGATCTGAATTGCAGCTGGGCAGTATTTAAGTTGATTTTTTTTTTCTTGTTGCTTACAGTTAATCTTGGAGCTTTGAAACTTAATTATGATATTCCTGTAAATTTTTGTCCTAGGATCTCTTTCAGGTGGTGATTGGTAGATTTTCTATTTCTATTTTACCCTCTCCTCCCAAAACTTCAGAGCAATTTTCCTTAATAATTTCTTGTAACAATTTATCAAGACTTTTTTTGGTCATAACTTTCAGGTAGTCCAACAATTCTTATATTGACTCTCCTGGATCTGTTCTCTAGATCAGCTATTATTCTAATAAGATATTTCACATTTCCTTCTATTTTTTCATTCTTTTTATTTTATTTTACTATTTCATGGTGTCTTATAATGTCATTAGTTTCCTTTTGTCCAATTGTAGTTTTCTTTTGTTTTGTTTTTCCCCATATTAGTAATTTGTAAAAGAAAACAAGGAACAAAGTAAAAACCCAAAGGAAAAAAAAAGTATGCCTTGACCCATATTCAGACTCCATCAGTTCTCTCTCTAGGGATAGATAGCATTTTTCATCATAAGTCTTTCATAGTTGTCTTATATCACTGCATTGCTGAGAATAGCCAAGCCATTCATAGTTGATCTTCCCACAATATTGCTGTTACTATGTACAGTGTTCTCCTCATTCTGCTCATTTCACTTTGAATCAGTTCATGTCTTTCCAGGTTTTTCCGACAGCATCTAACTCATCATTTCTTATAACACAATAGTACTCCATCACAATCATATATGACAAATTATTCAGCCATTCCTCAATTGATGGGCATCCCCTCAATTTCCAGTTCTTTGTCATGAGAAAAGAGCTGCTATAAATCTTTGTGATGAGGTATAGGCTCTGGACCTCCCTTGAGCTCTCCTTGAATCTTTGAGGTACAGGCTCTAGGAAACCCCTTGAAGTCTGATTAAATCTTTCCACTTGATGAGGCATTTGCAGAGGTCATAAGTATTTCATTGTGGCTGGGCCCAAACCTCTGTTACTAGTCTAACCCTCCATTGTTCATCTACTTCTCACCCTTGAGCCTATCAAAATATCAATTCACCCTTCATTGATCTCATTAACTCCTCCTGAAGACTCTCCCCAAAGTCGTTACTGGAGTCTGACCTCATTGACTCCTCCTGAAGACCCTCCCCAAATTCCCCAGACCACCCCTAGATTCCTCTGCATATAAGACCCCATCTTCCCTCCATGTGGTGTGAGAACGCATAGGTTAGCACAGACTTGCTCTGTGAGAGCGTGTGATAGAATGACCTAGTATAGACTTACTCTGCGTCAGACTTACACTGGCCTGTTTGCCCAATGCAAGCATCACAGATACCTAGGCTCCCTAACAGTCTCTCTCATATAGTGAACTTTCAATAAACTTTGTTTTTCTTTGGCTGAGAAGACTTGAGTTGAATTCTTTTGACAGAATCTGGAGGTTTGGTATTTTGGGGTCTCCAGAGCAACCCTAACCCTCTTTGTGGGTAACCTATTCATTTTTATGGTTCCCAGTCAGGGAAGGAGCCTGTATCTCAAAGATTCAAGGAGAGCTCAAGGGGGCTCCCAGAACCTGAACCTCATCATTTGGGCATCCAAATTATTCTCCATGACAATTGGATCAGTTCACAACTTCATCAACAATTCATTAGTGTTGTTTAGATATTTTTCAGATAGACTATGAATGCTGAATGCCTAGACAATGAGAGGCAGGGGGAAAATTTGAATTGAAAGTAGAGCATATAAGCCTGGCATTTGTCTGAAGCATATGTACTCTGTTAGAAATACCCATTCATTCATCTGAAAACTGGCTGTTCATATTTTTTTTTATCATTTGTCAATTGGGGAATGGCTCTTATTTTCACCCCTTCCTTTTGTGGTGTAGCTCTAGAATTTGTTTTAGGGCATTATTTAAAGGTCTTTGGAGGAGTTTGGGGAAGAGCTCAAACAATTCCCTGCCTTTTCTCTGCTATCTTGGCTCCACCCCAAATTCTAGTTTTCAAGGACTTATTTTCTTCCTTAAGTTTTTAGATTTCTTTTTCCAGTTGGCTGACTTTCTTCTCATAATTTTCTTGGATGACTATTGTTTTTCCTAATTTTTCCTTAATCTCCCTAATTTGATTTTTGAAGCCCTTTTTAGGTTCTTCCAAGAACTTTTTTTGGCCTAGTGACTATTTGACATTTCTCTTTGACTTGGAAGTGGCTTTCTTAATTTCACTATCTTCCTCTGAATATAAACCTATATCTTCTCTATCCTCATAATAGTTGTCTATGGTCAGGTTATTTCTCCCTTGCTTTGTGATGAAAGAAAAGCCCAAGAGATAGAGTTTTGGGGTAATTAATAATCAATTTATAAATTAGGTCAGTAAATAATCAATAAATTGATGGTCAGTGGTCTCTCTCATAACCAAAGACTAAACCATGGAGATCCCCAAATGCTTAAATACCTTCAGAAAATGAGGTGCCCCAGACAGGTGGAAATTAATCCTGATTGGTGAACAATTAATGACTTTTTTAATGAGGGGATGGGCTAAAAGTTCTGCTTCTCTCTCTGAGAACTTGGCTTGATCATGAGACTCAGCAGGCTTTAATACTCTGGACAAAGGAATCCATCTCCACCCAGACCACTCCCACTGAACAATGGGGAGTTTCCTGGGTGTGAGCCCAAAGCTTTTAGGGCTGGAATTCACCAGATTAGATTCTATGGGTGGAGAGGTTCCTGGGCAATCTCATCTATCGGAAATATTCTTCAGAGACTAACCCACAGAAGCTGGACTTTGAATGAGGAAGTAAAAAGAGAACAAATCCTGGATCCCGACACTAATAATTGGTTATGAGTATATTAAAAAAATAATCACCCATCAGTTTATTCATTTTTATTTTGTTTTGTTTTTTAGCAGCTTATTACTGTAATTGGCTCTAGTCCCAAGATATGGGGAATGATGCCCCAGGTCTCAGGACCTTCTTACTGTCATTTTCTGAGCTCTATCTGGAGGCCCAACTTTGGGCACTCCTCTCCATCCCCAAGCCGTGGCTAGAGTCCCTAGTCATGTTACCCCTCAAATGAGGTCCTTCTGGCAGCTGCACACTTCAGCTCTCCCCTCTGCCCTGAAAGGGAAACCAGGCATTTCACTCTCCTGCAAGTGCCCAGAGATAGCAACATCCCTGCCCCTCTGCTACCGATGGGGGGATGGGACCTAGACCCCTAAAAGGAAAAGACCATGTCTTTGAAAGCATTCCATGAACTTTCCCATACATTTCAGCAATCCAGTCCCTGGATTTTCCCATACAACTCAGTTCCTGGCAGGTGCCTGAGGCATCTGGCCCATCTCAGGCCACCTAGATACTCAAATAGTACTTTCACTATGACTCTCTGGACTATTTAACTCCTTTCATCTAGGCTATTTACCACTCCTTAATCTCACCCAATTCTTCTCATAGTCTTTTTTTGTATATAAGTATCAGGTGACCCCCATTAAATTGCAGATTCCCTCAGAACATAGCCCACTCTATTGGCTTTATAATAAACCTCACTACTCTGACTGAAAGAAGGCTTGAAAGCTTGAATTCTTTCCAGGCAGACTTACCCTGTGCCTTTACATTTTGGGGTTCCCAGCACCCCAAATCCCAACACTACCATACTTACTATGTGCATACTGGATCCATCTCACCCACAGCCACAGCCTGGGACCTAGTCTGGTCAGCAGAGCTGTGCCTGGTGTCCCAAGACAGCAAGAAAGCAGAGAGTCCTTCATTCTTTCCTTGCTCATCTGTCTGACCCCTACACTGTCCAGAGGGAGAAAGTTCCCAACCCAGCTACACTAGGGTTTGTTGTTTGTTGTTTCAGCAGAGTCTGCCTGGAGGTATTTGCTCTTCATCCTAGCAGAATCCCTTCCCCTGGAAGTAAGGTCTTTCCTGAAGTCCTCTCAAGTTGTCTTAGGAGGACAACTGCTTTACCCCTACTTTTATTTATTTCTTCCACTCTATGTTAACTTTGAGGTGATGTCCTATTGTTTTAGTGGGGGAAATTTGAAGAGCCTGGGATTTTCTGATCTATACCATCTTTCCAGAAACCTCTTTGGATCATTGTCTTGATCACACTAGCTAAGTCTTTCACAGTTGATCATCATTACAATATTGCTGTTACTATGTACAATATTTCCCTGGTTCTACTCACTTCATTTTGCATCAGTTCATATGTCTTCCCAGGTTTTTCTGAAACCATCCCTGTTATCATTTCTTATGGCCCAATAGCATGCCATCACAATCATATGCCACAATCTGTTCAACCATTCCCCAGTTAATGGACATTTCCTCAATTTCCAATTCTTTGTTACCATGAAAAGAGTTGCTATAAATATTTTTGTATATATAAGTCATTTATTTTTTTTCCTTTATCTTTTTGGGATATAGACCTTGTAATGGTATCGCTAGGTCAAAGAATATGTACAGTTTTATAGCCCCTTGGGCATAGTTCCAAATTGTTCTCCAACATGGTTGAACCAGTCCATGGGTCCATCAACAATGTGCATTAATGTCCCAATTTTCCCACATTTCTTCTAACATTTGTCATTTTCCTTTTCTGTCATGTTAGCCAATCTGATAGGTGTAAGATGGTACCTTGGAGGTATTTTAATTTGCATTTCTCTAATTAATAGTGATATAGAGAACTTTTATGTGTATATTGATAGCTTTGATTTAGTCTTCTGTAAATAACTATTCCTAACTTCTGACCATTTATCATTTGGGAATAAGGTATCAAAATTAGAAGTCACTGACAACATTTATATTCCCTTAGTAGTAAAGAAACATTAGGGCTTAAAACAGCTAATAAGCAAGAATAATTATTTCAAATAGATAGATACTCAAATGAGCTCCTACTCAACCCCATTTCCCAACTGAAGGCATGTTTTTTCCTTCTTACCTTCCATGCAATTACGGTGTTTGCTCCAAGTAGGAAAATGCCTAGTTATGGCTCTGGGTATAAGCTTTGTTGTTGGAGCAAATGAAGCCATTGCTTTCCTCACCTGGGAATGGTGTAAAGGGCATGAGTTTAACCAAAATCATGGTAAAATGTCAAGTGCAAGAGGTTCTAATAATACTCTAGCAGAAAAGCTCAGTGTGGCGTAAACTAAAAGACTTTCATAGTGATTCTTGCTGTCAAGATGGAGACAAAAAGGAGAAAATCCTCATAGTCTTGGTCAGTCTAAAACTATTTCTCTAAAGCCAACTGGGACAATCTTGAAGATGGCTAAATAAGATTTTTTCAGTTGTCCTGGTGCTTGAGCTCTGAGGTGTTGATCAAATTGACCAACAACCATTAAGGCAGGCAAAATAACTGAACTCAAAATAGCCTGGTTATTTTAGTCTTTTTTATGATCCAGTATTATTGGCAGCTGGACTTGTGACTAGTCAGATTCCTGTACCATGTACAGATCCAAATTCAAAGAAGGGATGCTAATATATCACCTATATTTTTTTTTCATATTCCAATGGAGAGGAGAGAATTGTCAGCTTTGCTGATTCTCTGTACTTTCAATGTTTTAGAAAAAAAAGTATTCTTAGATTATCTCTTTAAGTCAATAAACACTTAATTTCTTATAGCTTCTACATCAAAATTGACCATTTGTTAGTAAGAGTAACCTCTCGATTGCCATAAAATTGATTTTTCCCTAAAAGTTATTTCTATAAAATCTCACAAATGTGTCAGAGCTGGGAATACAACCCAAGTATCTTAGACTCTCAATCCTGTTTTCTGTCTTCCATCATCAAAAATTAAATTCATTTATTCAATTCAACCAGATTCCATACAAAGGTAGAAAAGTAAACAAAGATATTTTAGGAAGATTTTTCTTTTTTCTTAGCATTCTGCATCATTTGATATTTGAATAACACCCACTTCTGAAAATGCTTTCTTACCTTAGCTTCCAAGACATTGCTCTCTTCTGATTCTCTTTCTACCTCCTCTAGCAAGAAAAATATGGGTGTTCTTGAAGACTCAGTTCTCTCCTCTTGTCTCTTCTTTTTCTTTCTTTCCTCTCCTCTCCTCTCCTTTCTTCTTCCCTTCCCACCTCTCCCCTCTAAGATCTCATCTTTCCCCTTACACCTAATTTTTGTTCTTCTAAACTTCAATATTTTCTTCTGCTAATACCTTCATTTCCCCAGATCCCAAGACTCAAAATTTCAGCCTTCATTCATTATTCTCTCTCCCCCAACATCCAATCAGTTTCTAAATCCTGTTTGCTCTATTTCTACAATATCTCTCCCATTCAGGATTTCCTCTCTGGTTTCATGGGTACAATTCCAGGTCAAGTGGGCATCACCTCTAACTTGGATTACTGTACTTGTTTCTTCACTGGTTATCTCCCTCTGACAAAATGTAAGACTGTTTAATTTTTGCCTCTATGTTTACAGTCCCTAGCACAATACTTGGTAAACTGTGAGTGCTTAATAAATACTTATTAACTGATTGACCAATCAATTAGTCTTTCTGATTTCAGTCTCTCTCCTCCAAACCATTCCTCGTGAAGCTACTTAAATAACCTTCCCTTCCCTACTACTATACAGGTCTACAGGTCTGTACTTATAACTCTTTTGCCTAACAAAGGGTAGAAATAAAAGATTTCTTTATTAACTTGCAGGTATTCACCTTGAACAATCCATTCTCTGCACATTCTTAGGAGCTGAAGAATTACTGCAACATGTTAGTTTCCCTGGAATACCTCTTGATTTGGGGGCGGGGGGGGGGGGGGAGGAAGTAGGGTAGAGCAGGAAGGGGAGGAAGGAGAAGGGAAATGGAGAAAGATTAGATAGAGGTCAATCTAGAGAATAAAGTTTTATTCCTTTTCTGCCCCAAAACTGTCTTCAGGCCACCAAACTTGCACATCTGTGTTCGATGCAAATCTTATCATAGTCACAGTATTTTCCAATTTCCAATCAGTTCTTCTGCCCCAAAGCAATAACACAATATCTGAAATAACCAATTAGGATATACTCAGGCCAGCCAAATAGAGCCAAGTGTAGTCATGAACCAAAATCTTTGAATAACTTCAACATTATTCATTAATAATAAGAGTAATTTTCCTCAATCTTTCCCTGAGGAAAAAAAAAGCCTACCGCTGAATATAAATACGGAAGCTTTAACACAGCAGGGAACATTTTTAAGCTTAATTAAAGTGATTGGAGAAGGCATTGAGAGTTAGGGTATTGCAAGGAACTGTCAAAAATATTATAATAGTAATTTCTGCCATGAATTCACATACATAGTATATGATTTAATAAAATGGACTATGGGAGGCTGAATGCCACTTTTCTTTTAAAATTCATGTAATATGAACCATGTGACAGATAAACTATTTTCAAGTCCTGATGTTAGTAGAAAGGGTAGATAGAGGAAGAGGAAATATTTCAATTCATAGTTGATCGATTCTAAAAGCAAACTAAAAACTGCCCCCCACCTAATCCCTTTCCCCCCCAGACAGAGACCAGTAGCAGCACAGGAATTTTAGCATTCTGTCAAGGGCAGTCAATAGCTACTGGTTTTCATTTCTATGGAAACAAAGAATGCTGTCTATTTCCCAACTGAATGGTACTTTTACTATCTTCCCTCTTCCATAAACTTTCTTTCAAGCAGTTTTTGAAGATGACTTTTAGACAAACAGAGCTGCAGACATGAGACAGTAGTTGTAAGGAAAAGAAATTATCCCTTCCCATCCTGATTGTTTTACACCCCAGATGTGACCTATGGGAACAACAACAAAATCATAGCCATGCTGAATCTCTGGGTTGGAAGATGCTTTTGTTCATATTCCACAAAAGTGAGTGAAGCTGTTATAATTAGTTAATGTCCTCTTCTGAGCACTCTTTACCTCTCTCTCTATCTAGCCAAAGTTCAGTTGAAGTGTAGGGTGGAAAGATGTGATCGAGGACCATCATGGGTACAGTTATGGAAGAAAAGGAAGTCTGACAGCCCAAAGAGGTTGGGGGTAAAGGTGAGTCTCCAGAGTGAGGCATCATGACAATAGGATCCTGGATTGGCGACCTGAAGACCATGAGTCAAGGCATTCACCATAGAAAGATTGCTTTTCCAGGGATACAGAGCAGACCCTTGATTATCTATAGTCTGGAATAAAATACTGTTCATCCTATGCTGTGAGATCTACATGACATTTTATACTTCTCTTGTTTTCCATTCTTTTTTCCAAGACCACTATTGTCCACAAATACATATGGTTACAGAATAATCATCAAGAGAATGATGTAGGGAGAGTGGAAAAATAGCAGGTCTTCAGAATTTTTTTTTTAACACAATTCATTTGCAGTTGGTGTTTGATAATAGAAGGCATAAGACTGCCCTTGGGCATTCTTCAGTGAGATGTCTAATACGTAGCTTGTGTTACACTCATGAAATCAGCATGGAATAAATTGTTTTCATTCTGTAATTTCTGGACTACCTTGTAGTAGTCATGACCTGTTATAAAAAGAAGAGATTATGGAAATGAAGTTTTTTGTGCAATTACATGGAAGTAGCTGAAATGACCAATGCCTGGTAAATGAAGGCTCTCATGAGGAGTATAATAGGGGCTCATTAAATATTTGTTGATTATGTTGATCCATGAGCAAACAGAAATTATTAATATAAGAACTTAAGGAAGAATGACACTCATATTAACAAATACAATGTAAATAGAAAAAAAATCAATAACAACAATGTCCCAAGCCCCACCTCCTCTTGCCCAGAATTCCAACAGGCACCTGAGCTTGCCAGACTAGCCCCACCCATATCCTGCTCAACTTTTACAAGGATCTTTCTCTTTCTCAATAATTGTGGGCCCAGCCCCTCCGGGCCCCTAGCTGAGAAGTGGGCATGACCACCAACAACCATTGCTTCCTGCCCGGCTGCTGCACCTGCAGGACCACGTGGTCCTTCTACCCACCCTAAAGCTCAATGATTCTTTATGTGTTGTCTCCCTCTATTAGAATGTTACCTCCTAGAGAGCAGTGACTATCAATTTTCTATATGAATGACCAGTCCTTGGCACATAATCGGTATATAATAAATGCTTTTCTGTGCTTTCTATTCCAGCAACAAGAGGTATAAAAATCTAAACTGAAAGTAATTATAGTAACCACGCTTGAACCCAAAAAAGGGATTTGAGAATGCACTTCCCTCGTTTCTTTGCAGAGGTGGGAGATGGGGTATGGAATATTGCTTTTACTATCAGACTCAACTAATGGGTCAGTTTTGTTAACCTCCTTTTTT
Source organism: Pseudochirops corinnae (assembly GCA_028646515.1). Classification (NCBI taxonomy): domain Eukaryota; kingdom Metazoa; phylum Chordata; class Mammalia; order Diprotodontia; family Pseudocheiridae; genus Pseudochirops; species Pseudochirops corinnae. The sequence goes on along the minus strand of CM053592.1, from coordinate 24,783,280 downwards.
ATTTCTTTTTTTTTTTTTTAAATTACTATAAGGGATGGCTCTTTAGATGGGGAGGCAGAAGATGTAGAAGAAAATGGAGGTAATACATCCAGAAAAAGAATTCAATGCAGATCAAAGCATACTATTTTCACTTGATTTTTTTTTGGTGGATTTTTTTTTTCCCTTTGGGTCTGCTTCTTCTTTCCCAACTATGACTAATATGGAAATATGTTTTATAAGATTGCTTATATCAATCAAATTACTTACCATTTTGGAAAGAGGGGAGGGAAAGGAGGGAGAGAGAAAAATTTGGAACTCAAAATTTTATAAAAATTAATGCTAAAAATTGTCTTTACATATAATTGGAAAAAATGCTATTAAAATGAAGGTGATAGAAAGCCAAAAGATATTGCCAAAAATAAAAATAAATTGATCAGAGATTTTAAAGTATATGTTTCACAATTATATATATTAAGTTACATGATGAGCATGGTACCTTAGAAGGAGATACAAAAGAAAAAGAAGACCATTGCTTGACCTCAAGGAGCTCACAAGAAACCTTATAAGGATCTAGAGAGACAAAGCCTACACAAAACTTTGAATCCATAAACTATTAAATTTGAAGTAATTTCAAAGGTCATCTAGTTCTTCCCTTCCAATACAGAAATCCTTTCTATAGTATCTCTGATAGATCATAACCCATAGATCTAAATGTTTCAAAAACATTAGACGTCTTCTTTCCAGTTCCTTTGTTTTATATGTAATGGGAGACTGGCCAATGAGCCCAGTCCTAATAAGCACACATAGAGTGTAGTTACTTATGTGAAAGAGGCTGGGGAGCCAACAGCCAGAAGAGTTGGGATGATTTGTAATAGAAATGCCTTGGAAAGATTTGGAGCATGTTTAGATGTCCTTTAACTGGTTCCAGGCCATTAAGTGAATGGAACTTCTTTAGTGAGTTATGGATATATAGCTGGAACTGGCAGTGCATTCAAAAGACTAGAGTGTTGGTCTTTTTCCTTTGTATGACTTCTTCCAGATGTGTAGCATTCCAAGGAGAGACAAGAAGCAATCCTGCGGCCTTGAGTCATCCTCATTTAATGTTTATTTATGGTTCATGAATACAGGCCTTGATTTTGGTCTCAGCATTTTGTTTTAGGTAAAGGAGAAAAGAGACCATGGTCTTAAGAGTTTTAAAAGGTCGGAAAAGCAAACCACCAAGAGTTCAAAAAATATAGTCATTATTGGGGTTTGAAGTCATCCAGTCCAGTTTTAAGGCCTTTAGGGTCAAGAAGTGACCTTAAAGACCCAGCCCAGAGATAGTAGAGATGAGAGCTCATCCAAATTTGAGCATGAACTTGATGTGACCAATGTTATGTAGAAACTGCATTGAGTTTGCTATCACTCTCCCAAGAGACTGAGATGGCATAGAGAAGAATGTGTCCTAAGGTGTTTGGGGAGAAATGTTTGTGTTTCTGTTTTTGTCATATTGTTGAAGTAAATATTCATTTTTAAATGCTAATTGTCATTAATTATCTAAATGGATTGTGGTTCATCCTTCATACTCAAAGAGGACCAAAGATATCACAATGTTGGGGTCAGGGTATAGTGTGTTCAACTATGACTGATCAATTTGGAAGATTCTACCACAGGTTGGACACAAATAGTTCATTCGAACATTTGGGATGGAGATGTCTCTAGATTTGCACGTCTCACATTTCCTTTGGGCTGTGATTCTGCTTTGCTCATAGAACACAGTGCCTTCTTTGATGCAGGCACACCACACTGGGAGGTCCTGTGCCGTTGTCTCCCATGTCTCATAATCAATTCCAAAGTTCTTGAGAGTGTCTTTGTACTGTTTCTTTTGACCTCCATATGAGCACTTGCCTTGTTTGAGTTCTCCATAAAATAGCCTTTTGGGTAAATGTACATTTGGCATTTGGGCTATGTGGCCAGCCTGTCAGAGTTGCACTCTCTGCAATAGAGTTTATATTGTTCTTCCCAGGTTTTTCTGAAACCACACCATTATTTTCTATGGAACAATAATATTCTCCCATATTCATATACCATAACTTGTTCAGACATACCCCAATTAATGCACATCTTCTCAGTTTCCAATTTTTTGACACCATCAAAAAAGCTGCCACAAATATTTTTTTATATATGAGTCCTTTTCCTGTTTCCTTGATGTCCTTGAGGCACAAACCTAGTGGTGGTACTTCTGGATCAAAAGATATGTACAGTTTTATAGTACTTTGGGCACAATTATAAATTGTTCTCCAGAATGGTTGGATTAGTTCACAACTCCACCAATATTGAATTAGTATGAACTTTTTTTCTCACATCCTCCCCAGCATTTGTCATTTTCTTTTTCTGTCATCTTAGCCAATCTGATGGGTGTGAAGCAGTATCTTAAAGTCATTTTAATTTGTATTTCTCTTATTATTAGTGACATAGAGCATTTTATGGGGCTGTTGATAGCTTTGATTTCTTCTTCTGAAATCTGCCTACTTATATCTTTTGACCATTTATCAATTGGGGAATGGCTTTGCCACTACTTTTAAAAGAAAAAACAAAGCAGGTGAGCAAGAAGTGAACTTTTGTTTTAGTTAAGAGCTACCAAAAATTTAGAGAAAAATAAAAAGTATGTTACTAAGCAATAATTCAGAAAGGATTTTTTTCTACGTATGCCCTCTGAACATGTTCAAGTCTACGTGTATACACATTCCATCTGTGTAACTAAAAATATTAACATTATTCTCTCAAAGTTGGCAGCATTTCCTTCCTCTCATTAGCTATATCACCACTGGCCAAGTTGGGAGTCTGCAGCTAGTGCCACTTTTTTGCTAGATTTTTTTTGAGGGCTAGTTAGACTTGTTATGTTGCTTCTTATACAATGAGCAAAAGATATTTTGTTTTCTGAAACTTGAAAGGAGAGGAATACATTTTAACTTTCAGTATTTCCTTCTTTTCTTCCTTGTTTCTTCATCCTCTCCTTTGTCCCTCCCGAGAGTCATGAACCTCAAATTAATCTAGAGTTTCAGCTGAATCTGTAGACCACAATTTGCAGGAAAGGAACTGAATAGCTAAAATGAGTTGCTAGAAGCATTCGGTCAACCTGAACTACACATTCCTCAGCCTTCTTATTTAGGAAGTGCTTTATGAAGAACAATAAGTTATTCTCTCCAAATATGCCAATAATCTCTTATTTGTCAAATTTAATAATCTTTTCTCAGTTCTCATCCTTCTTGACTTCTCTATAGCTTTTGACATTTACCAGTCAAATTCTTCTCTCTAGGTTTTCCTGACACTGATCTCTCCTGGTTCTCCTTCTTCTTATCTGACCATCCCTATTGAATCTCCTTTACTAAATCTTCATCCAGGCCATGCTTGCTAGTGTTGAGTGACCCCTGAGACTCTGTCTTGAGCCCACTTCTCTTCTCCTTCTATATGATTTCACTTGGTGACCACATCAGCTCCCTTGGATTTATTTATCATTTCTCCAGATGATACACAGATCATTTTACCTAGCCCAAACTCCTCCCCTGATTTCTAGTCTCAGATGTCCAATTGCCTCAAACTAGAGGTTCCACAGACAACTTAAATTCAATACCTCTGATAGGGAACTCATTATTTCCCTCTACCCCCACACTTAATCCCTTAACTTTCTATTACTGTAAGGGGCACCACCATCCTCCCAGTCACCCAGGATCACAACCTGGTTGTTATCCTCTACCTTCCTTTTCTCTCAATCTCCATATCTAATCTGTTGCCGAGTCTTGCTGATTCTTCCTTCATGACATTTTTCATATATACCCCCTTCTCTGCTCTGACACTGCCACCACCGTAGTGTGGTCCCTCATTATCTCCCTACTGAATTATTGCAACAGCCTGCTGGTTGGTCTCCCTTCAATTTATCCTTCACTGAGCTGTCAAAGTGACCATGCTAAAGCAAAGTCTGACTATGTGACCCATTCCACTCCACCCCACCCCCCAACCCACTCAATAAATTATTGTTTACTGACTCTTTGATCAAATATAAAATCCTCTGGCTTTCAAAGCCCTTCATTAACCTAGCCCTATACTCTTTCCAGTCTTCTTGTACTTTAATCCCTTTCATACATTTTGAAATCCAGTGGTCTCCTTGCTGCTCCTCACACAAGATGCTTCATCTCCAGACCATGGGCTCCCTTACTGACTGTCCACCTTGCCTTGAACGTTCTCCCTCCTCTTCTCTACCTCCTGCCTTCCTTCAAGACTCAGCACAGTTCACCTTCTGCAAAGGTCTTCTTATGATTCCCAGTGCCTTCTCTCTGAGATTATCTCTCCATTTCCACTGCATATATTCTGTATTTGCATGTTGTCTTCCTCACTAAAATGTGCAGTCCTCAAAAAACAGGTACCATTTTTTTTTGGCCTTTCTTTTCACCCGTAGCATTTAGCACAGTGACAGGCACATAGAAAACATTTAATAAATTGATATTATAGAAAAATTCCCTGTCCAGATATAGCTTAGCCTAAATGACTTCCATGAGTCTGTGATTTTTAAGGAGAAAAGGCTAACTGATTGATGACAGGACTCCCTCCTCAGGAGAGATATGGTAGAATGGGGGGGTGGGCAGAATAAGGCATGCATTTCCAGACATGTCTAATGTGCTGATTTCTTTTGTTTACTATTTATTTGTACATAAATTAATTTACAACTTTACCATTTATGTGTACACCTTTTTTTTTTAGGGGAGGGATGGGAAAGAATCATTGAGAGGTATCAGCAATGTAAAAATAAAAAGAACTCCAATACAACTATTTTGAGAAAAAGAAAAGACCCATAAAAGTATTCTCCAAGGAATGGATTAGGAAGCCCTTCTGCTTTTAAACTATTAAGTCTACTCCATGTAAAAAAATATATATATATAGCAGCTGATTTTGTAGAGGCAAAGAATTAGAAATTGAGGAGATGCCCATCAGTCAGGGAATAGCTGAACAAATTGTAGCATATGAATGTAATGGAATAGTACTGTGCTATAAGAAATGACAAGCAGGTGGATTTTAAAAAAGAACTGGAAAGACTTACATGCACTGATGGAAAGAGAAGGGAGCAGAACCAGGTGAATTTTGTACACAGTATCAGCAACATTGTATAATGATCAACTATGATGCACAGCCATTTTTGGCAATACAATGATTCAAGACAATTCCAAAATCTCATGACGGAAAAAAAACTATTCACATACAGAGAAAGAACTGATGGAGTCTGAACACAGATTGAAGCATACTATTTTTCACTTTATTTCTTCCATAGTTTTTTCCTTTTGTTCTGTTTCTTCTTTCACAACATAACTAATACAGATACAATTTTACATGATTGCACATATATGATTCATATCAAATTGCTTATCATCTTAGAGAAGAGGAAAGGTAGGGAGAGAAAGAAAAAGTTTGAAACTCAAAATTTTATATAAAAATAAATCTTAAAATTATCTTTACATATAATTGGAAAAAATAAAATACTATTGAAAAGAAAAAAATAAATTATTAAGTCTACAGGTTCTGATGTTTCTAAAGCAGAACTTAACTTCCCTGATTTCCCTGCAATGTCCTAATAATAGGCCTTCCTTAATAATGTATGTTTTCTCTTGTCCCAACCATAAGGTAGGTTCATCAGGGAAGTCCCTGATGAATTCTGTGAGTTCCTCAGGCTACTTGATTAGGTAGCAGAGTATGAACCTTTGTTTAAAGTCCTCTGAGAATAAGACTTCTTCCCATGAAGTGCAGACATGTATCCTGGCACCTGACCAGGAGGATTCAGAAAATTCTTAATGATTGGTTGCTTGAAAAATCAGGTGGACGAAAAAAATCAGGTAGACAGACTCTTGCCACAGAAGTGATGCCTCTCCATGGCCCAGAAGAGGGAAGATTAGCTATCTTCTTTTTCTCACTCCTGCCTTCTCTTCATCTCTTTCCCTTTTTTTGCTCTCCTCAGGACTTTCCCTTACCGTTTCTTTTTACTCTTTTTTCTTGAGATTCTAGCCCTGTTGTTCCCCCAAATGAATTGTCCTGTGTTTTGTCGGGTTCTATAAAGTACTCTATCCATATACTCCCTTCTCTCTAGTTTTATTGGGATTGCATGAAATCTGTACATTACTTTAGGTAGGATTATCTTTTTCATTCCTTTGGTGCAGCCCAACTATGATAAATGAATATTGAAGAGAGAGAGATTTGGGATTTTCTAGGCAATATGATCTGGAATTTATTCTTCTATCCAGAGAAGG
>CM053592.1:24741390-24776929 GCA_028646515.1 Pseudochirops corinnae | reverse complement strand
AGAAATCTTCCCATTTACTTCTACATTTTTTTTCTCTATCCCTGTGTATATGGGAGGCTTTTTCCTTATTTTATGTCATATACTTTGCTACATAATTTAATTAATTTTTTTCTGTGAAGTTATCATTCTCTGGCAAAAAACAAAAACAAAAAAAACTCAGAGTGGATGGTAAGGAGACACCAAGCATAGAATGTAAAATATGACTCGAGCCAGCTAGAAAATACTATGTCATATCCAGGGATATGCTGGAATCAACTCTAAATTTTGAGTATTTACAGCCTGGAAATTGGCAAGCAACATAGATCAGGGAGAGATTTATTGTTTTTTCATTGTCTAGACTTAAGTGATGAAGGAAATGTTAATGCAGATTAAACTTAAAAGTAATTTTTTTTTAAAGGGATACTCCCCACACACCATGCCAGTCATTTATTAAACAATTACCAGTACACCCCTGGCCATATCACACATTCACTAATCAGGATAGCATAGGTCTCAGGGTGGGAGTTTCAGAATTTACAAGGCTTAAGTACTGAGGACAAAGTCCCTGAAGTCAAGTAGACCACCGAGACGGGTGGCTAACAGAAAGATCAAGAACAAGAAGAGAATTTAGAAGATCTCAATATTTTCCACAGAGGATTCACTCAACATGCTTGAGGAATTCCTCTATGGTTTTGTTCTGTTTTGTTTTGTTACATTTTGAGGGTACCAATGGAGGACTTGGGCTATCCAATTATGGGATTACCATCGTTCATTTCCTAGATGATATCCATTACACCAATGGTGTCAGACTCAAATAGAAGCAGGCCATATGTTGATTTAGAAAGCCATACATTAACATCATCGACATTCTACTGTATTTTTATTTATCTTGTTAAATGTTTCCCAATTACCTTTTAATTTGGTACAAGCCACATTCTAAGTGTGGCAAGGGATAATGGGTTGAATGTGTAACACCTCTGCCTTACATCACTTTTTGAGTGTAGGTCATCCTTAAATCTTTCTTTCACCTTCCCTCTTGAGAGCCTCAAGATCTTTCACCAATACATTAACAGATCCTGGTTCTATAGCCACACATTGGTCCTGAAGGATTCAACCTTAAAAAACAAAAGGTATTTTAAGAACACATTAAAAACTTCACACTACATGTACTTTGTCTTTCCTTGAGTGTGGACAGCAAAATCAGCCACTGAGACTTAATTTCTAAAGTGTGGGAGGCCAGAGTCAGAGTGGCAGTCAGTAATGCTTACAAGAAACCATTACAGTTTCTTGCTGCTCAGAGCTGACATCTTAATCGGAACTTATACTTCAACCCTCTTTTCTCAGAAGCTTGAGGCAGTGAGTCATACTCTATCGTTGAGCTGTCCAAGAAGATTAACACTGAATCCTTATTCAAAAGGCAAAGAAAAATGGGGGAAATTTTCCCATAAATGTATACTCTTTGAACTCTTCTTATAGAAGGCTCTCTTGTTCATGACAGAAGTTGGTATTGTTGATGGTAAAATGTAATGATGGATGCGTTATCAACAGAAAAAATAATTGAAATCTAAGCTTAATTCAATTCAACCACAAAATTTTTAATAATAATAATAATATAGTTTAAAAGGAAATATTCTGATGTTGGTATCAATATGGTAATGGTAGGAATGACAAAGCGTCTTCACCAGCCACTTGACCACTTATTTATGAAAAATGTGAAATGTCTCTGGGTTCTTTGCAGGCCCTTTTTTCATGTTTGGGAATGAGTAGAAGAAAAGGGGGCAGAGAGTTCTAAGAATCTGAGTGGTTGATACTCTAAATATGAAATTCTGGTCCAGTGAACAATGAGTGGAAATATTACGGGAGGAACTGAATTGCAGTAATCTTGACCTTCTTGTATAATAGATAGACTGACAAATGGGAACCCAGTTCTTAGAGCATGCACATTATCTGCCTATGGTCAACCCACATGGAAGCTTGCTAAGCTTGCTTCTGGAAGTATATGATGGAGGGACCCTTTTCTTCCCTAATTCAGAGCATGTGCAGGTAACTTTCAATTTCCATCAACTTCCTGTATGGGGATGAAAAGCCCTTTTAACTGGATGCTGAATGAGAATTGAATATGCATACAAAAGACTTAAACCAACAAAATCTGACTCTTTCCTGGCAGTGAGCAAAGCAAGAACTGGGGTAGCTTTGGGAAGGGAGGGGGGAAGCTTTGGACCCTCTCTCCTACCTGAATTCCATTGGTAGTTCTTTTTTTTTTTTCTTTCCCTGCCATGTTTATTCTTTCTTGATCTTAGGAGAATGTGTATCAGAGACAGAACAAAACAGGTTATGACCTCGTGAGCTTTGAAAGTCAGAAGAGCATCCAGAGGTCCAACAACTCATGTCCATAGAGTCTGCCAATAATCATAGCAGAAGAGGAATGCATGCCTCACTCAGCCCAGCCATGAACAAATCCAGAATGGAATCTGATGGAGTGAGGAAGTAGGGATAGGAAGGGGGTTAACTGCAAAGCTAACGAGTTTAAACTCAACTCAAGAATCAAGATGATAGAGGAGAATATGCTCCAGTTTGGGGAGGCTGCACTCCTTTGGCTCTTGCTGTATACTCTCTCAGTAAATATCCTTTTTTAAAGCTAACTGATATTCATTGGTCACGTGATATTAGGGAGCTGTTAGTTGATCAGATGATATGGGAGGTGGGAAGGGAAGTGTGAGAGATGACTCACACTGAAGTTTCCTCATTTCTTTTAACTCTCTGTTACATTCCTATCTCTTCTCCATACTTTGTAAACCAGTTCAGTCTGGAGAGTAACTCATGATTTCCCAGAAATGAGGTAATTTGAAAGAAAACTATACTAGTCCACTTCTGATTGGGCACTTCCAAATTTGGTGAAAGGAAATACATAATGAAGGATTGAAACTGCTTTTTGCCAATTAGAAAGATTGGTGGCTTGCCTCACCAGCCAATGGTGAGGTAGGACAGGAGTTAGAGGTGGAGTTAGGATCAGGACAAGAGAAGCCCGCAAGCTTCCACATGTTGTTCTCCCTGGCAGATGCTATTTGAGCAAAAGGGGCAGTGCCCTTTCTCATGAGAAAGAATAAAGACCTTTTCTGACCTCAGACTCAGACTCAGAAGTCTTTCATCTCACACAGAAGGAAGATACTAGATGAGAGTTCATGAGTGACAATTTAAAAAAAACACATCTCCCCTCCCCCAGGCATCTCAAATAATTCCTAGTAGCCTGAGGGAAGAAGTAGTAGTTTCAGTCTGGAGACTTCACCTGCTCCTCTGAAAGCATTTTTTTTTTTCACCAAATAAGTCTCAGAGCCTATTCTACTACACTCCAGATAAATGAAACCAAAAGACAAAAGGAAATGGGAGCTAAAGGGGAGGATGACCCCCAGGTTCTCCTTGAAAGGGCAAATGAAGGAGTTGGTGGAGTTGATTTTATTATGCAGCTGAAATCAAGAAGAAATATCATTCATTTCATGTCACACATGGTCAGTTCATAACGTGAAGTTCACAATAAGTCATTGCTAAAAGACCAGCATGAAAATAACTTCAACTTTTGGGCCAGTATCTACTATGGACGATAAGAAGCTAACAAAATTCCATGTTAAACTTGATTAGAGGTTCTAGATTGTGAGCAACATCTTAACCTCTCCCTCCATGCAGGTTAGGCTAGTTTTTCCTTACAAGGTATTGAGACATTCATTAAGACCTGGCTGACTCAAGGAACTCAGACTATTGATATCACTTCCTCATCTGTAAAAGGTAGACAATCATAGCACCTACCTAACAGGAATATGATGAGTTTCAAAAAATGAAATAATAATTGCAAAACACATAGCACAGTGTCTGGCATATTTTAAGCAAAATAAAATTGTTAGCTATTATTATATTTATTATTATCACCAGAGGACAAAGCGGCCATGAGGAGTACCAGAGGCTTGAATGCTTGGCTGATGGACCATGATGAAAGCTGCACTCAGATGAATCAACTCTAGGTGTCCTCAATGCCTGCCCTCATTGAATGTTCTCCTGCTATAGCTAAGTTTGTCTCTTTTTGTTTATTACAGAATGACTTGGGTCTCATATCATTCCAATATTGAACCAAAACTACCAGGGGACTGGCCTGAATTAGGCCTAGCCCAGAACACAAATTAAATGAACATGCAATTTTATACATGATGATATCAATGTAAAGATATGAATGGATGAATATAGAAACAAAATATGTTGGAAAACATGGTTCAAGGAGTATGAAAGACTGAAGACTTACATATTACACAGAAGCCTTGCACTCACACAAAATACATATTTTCTTTTAAAATGCTCTCAATCACTTGATTAGAGAAATGCAAATTAAAATAGTTCTGAAGTAGTACATCATACCTATCAGACAGACTAACATTACAAAACAGGAGAATGATAAATGTTGGAGAAGATATGAAAAAACTGGAACACCAATGCATTGTTGGTGGAGTTGTGAACTGATCCAACCATTCTGGAAAGCAATTTGGAACTATGCCCAAAGGGTTATACAACTCTGCATACCCTTTGACCCAGCAATACCATTTCTAGGTCTATATCCCAAGGAAATCATAAAAATGGGAAAAGGACCCACATGTACTAAAATATTTATAGCAGCTCTTTTTGTAGTGGCCAAGAAATGGAAATTGAGAGGATGCCTATCAATTGGGCACTGGCTAAACAAGTTATGATATATGAATGTAATGGAATACTATTGTTCCATAAGAAATGATGAGCAGGCAGACTTCAGAAAAACCTGGAAAGACTTACATCAACTGATGCTGAGAGAAGTGAGCAGAACCAGAAGAATATTGTACATAGTAACAGCAACATAGTGTGATGACTAACTTTGATAGACTTACCTCTTCCTAGCAATGCAAGGATCTAAGACAACTCCAAGAGACTCATGATGGAAAATGCTATCTACATCCAGAAAAACAACTATGGAGTCTAAATGCAGATCGAAGCATACTATTTGTTCTCTCTCTTTTTTGTTTGTTTCTTCTTTCTTGTGGTTTTGCTCATTGGATTTAATTCTTCTTTACATGACTAATTTGAAAATCTGTTTAATATGAATGTATATGTAGAGCCTATATCAGATTGCATACCATCTTGGAGTGGGGGAGGAGAAGGAGGGGGAGAAAATTTGAAACTCAAAGTCTTATGGAAGTAAATGTTGAAAACTAATAATAAATAAATATTAAAAAAAAAAAAAAAGAGAGAGAGCACAGCTGAAAGGATTTATGGGAATCCTTGAAGGGAAGTTGCAGCTTTTAAGCAAAATGTGGCTGGAAACCCGCTCTAGATTTCCTTGCTCTGCAATTAAAAGTATAAATGTTTCAAGCAGAATACATTCTACTAGCAAGATTTTAGGAAACAAAAATCTAATTTATTCACATTTGATATGCTCTAGAAATTCCACCATTATATGCCTTCCTCTGGTTTTTATTAACTATGGATTTATAAAACTTTTATACCTTAAAAAATTAAAAATAATATTTTCTTTGAGAAAAGAATTAGGACAGATTTCTGATTAATATGGTGACATGGAAACTCCATGAAGAGTCCCCACAAACACTCTAATGTAGTTCTAAAAGTGCACCAAAAGGAAGAATGATAAAGAAAACCCTAAACTAAATAGCAAATTCTTCTATGCAATCCAGAACCATACAAACAGACTGTTGGAATCCTGTGGGTGGCTTTTTCTTTTTTCTTTTTTTCAATTCACAGAATAAAACAAGCATTTCCATAACAAAGTACGATAAAAAAAGATGATACACATGAAACTGCAAACCTACCATGTACAACCCTCCAAATATACAACAAAGCTATCATGTAAAATTTTTTTTTTCCTTTTTTTCTTCCCTTCCCTCTCACCCCCTAGAGATGGCCACCATTAGACACAAATAGGTATATGCATGTAAAAATATTTAATACCTACTTCTATTTATCAATTCTTTCTGTGGATGCAGATAAGTGTCTTTCTTCATATTTCCTTTATTTTTAATTTGCACATTTATAATAGGTAAAATGACTTAGTCACTCAAAGATCTTAAAACAATATTGCTGCTACTGTATACAGTGCAGGTGTTTTGAATGGAGATCAGGCAGAGGAGGAGGGAAAAGCCCTTGCTGGAAGCTAGAGCCTAAAGCCAGCCATATCTTGACCCTGGTACATCATAGCAGAAGAGAACAGAACCGTCCTCCTAGCTTACTGCACAGGAAGAAAGAGTCTGGATGTATGTGAGTACCTAGGGATGTTCAAGAATCCTGAAGCCAGTGACCTAACAGTCCATACCACAGCCATAACAGAAGACAAAATCTCAACAATCTTTCCTGGAATCCAATTAGGACCCAAGGCCAGCAAGAGTCAGAGTCAGGCAGCACCAGCAATAGGGATTTGCAAGAAGCCTGATATCATTGCTCTTATCAGAGTTACCTCAAAGGACAGGGACTGTACAGTAACCAGAACCAGCCCCTGCAAAGACCAGTGACCAGCACTGTCTATACAATATGGCTGAGGCCATAGTGTGGGACAGAATCAACTCCTGCTGGGGGTTTACACGAGGAGATGGAAACGAAGGAGGGATGAGGCAAAAACCCATGTTAGTTACCAGGAAACAAACCCTAAAGCCAGAGAGTCCAACAGAAGGCAGGAATTCCCTTTCCAGAACCCCAACAGTAGTAGCATCCAAACTAGCCAGGGAGCAAGCTAAGCATGTTCGTCCCATCCAAGACTGCAAGAGGGAATAGTATCTGGAAATACTCCAAATAAGACTGAAAATGTGAGCAAATGGAAGAAAATACTAACATAATAAAGAAATAATGTGAATTAAGAGAAACCCACGAGGAAGACGCAGGAGAAAAAGCTAACTTCATGAGAATTACAAGTAACTGCTCTGAGAAAAGAATGGTTTGACCATGAAGACTCCAAGAATGGCTCAAAGCAAAGATACAAGAAAAAATTAATAAAATTATCATTGTAATTAGATCTCATGAAGGAAAAACTGAGGAGAATCAATAGATCAGGAACTTATGGGTAAGATGGCAGTAAGGTGCAGAGCCCAATTCTCCCACTATTACTCCTATAAAGAGCACCCAAATGAACAATGACCAAAAATTAAAAAAAAAAAACAACCTTCAATAGGCTCCTTCATCCAGCCAAGAATAAACCTAAAGATATAACTACAAGATACAAACTCTGGAAGAGGAGTCTTGCCAAAAAAGCTAGCATGAACACAGATCAGCAGCCTAGATGACCCCATTATGGGTTTTGAGTTTGAAATCCCTAAAGAAGGTGTTAAACTTTGGCAAAACCCTGACCTGAGGGAAGAGAAGATGGCAACTCCTTGATGTAGAAAATCCTGGGAGTTGGGAAAAAGTAGACAGGAGCAGTGCCTTGACCAGGGAGGTCCCAATGAGCACGGAAGAGACCACCCTTTGATCTTTAAAACCCCTGGGGGAAAAGAAGGGGTATAGACCAGAACAGTGTCCTAACTAGAGAAACCTCAGAAAGCACAGAATAGGAAGCACCTGTTCAAGGAAGCTTCGGGAGAGACAGAACGCTGTCCAGTGTCCTGATCAGAGACAGCAAATGCTAAAGCTGTGACCAGGAAAGATGCAAAGTTTTCCAGTAGAGACAGTTTTCACTTTACATAAATTCACATTATTCAAATTCGACTTTACCAAAGGAATTCTGAAAGACTAGTTGAGCATAATATTGCTTGCTATTGTCATATATACAAGGAAAAAAGGGACAAAGATCTCAATAGCTTCATAAAAAAATTTGTGAAGCTAACCTCCAGTGATAAAGGCTAAGTAGGTACCGTGGGTGGGGAAGGGGGAACATAATGCACACCTATGTTAACTTTACTGTACAGTACTAGGCATATGTTATCATTCACTTTACTTTTCATTTCATAATTCCATTTATTATCATGGTACAGTATTTAATATATCGACTTGGTCTTGAAGGGAGCTAGGAATCCCAGGAGGAAAGAGGTGAGGAGGGATAGCATAGCAGCCATGATAGAGAGAGGGAAGATCATACTGTATGCAAAGGCAATGAATTGGAAAATAGACCATAGGGCATTTTGTTTGTTCAGTCATTTTCCCGTCATGTCCAACTCTTCATGACCCCATTTGGAGTTTTCTTGGCAAAGATACTGAAGTGATTTGCCATTTCTTTCTCCAGCTCATTTTACAGATGAGGAAACTGAGGCAAACAGGGTTAAGTGACTTGCCCAGGGTCACACAGCTAGAAGGAGTCTGAAGTAAGATTTGAACTCATGAAGATGAGTCTTCCTGACTCCAGGCTAGGCATTCTATCCACTGCACCATCTAACTGGTTTTTGCCACCTAAATGCCCCTTACTATAGTGCATAGGGAACAGTAAATAGGATAGTTTGTCTGGCATATAGAAAGCATGAGAAGGAATTACAGGAAATCCCTATGGGAAAAGATAAATTGTGAAAGGATATAAATGCTGGAGGCTTATATGTTTTTGCCTAGAGGCAAAAGGGAGCCATTGATATTTCTTAAGCAAAAGGGTATCATAGTTGGATTTGTGCTTTAGAAATATCACTTTGAAGGACCTTAGAACTCAGATCAAAGTAATGATAAACCACAAGTCCAAAAGAATGAAGATAAAACATACTATTTGTTTCCAACAGGTATACATTTTTTACATAGCCAGGATGGGATTTTGTTTTACCAATAGGGCTCTGTGTATGTGTGTGTGTGTCTGTGTGTGTGTGTGTCTGTGTGTGTGTGTGTGTCTGTGGGTGTATTTGTGTCTGTGTATGTCTGCGTGTGTGTCTGTGTGTGTGTCTGTGTGTGTCTGTGTGTGTGTCTGTGTATATATGTGTCTGTGTGTGTGTCTGTGTGTATATCTGTGTCTGTGTGTCTGTGTGTGTGTCTATGTGTGTATCTGCGTGTGTGTCTGTGTGTGTCTGTCTGTCTGTGTCTGTGTTTCTGTGTGTGTCTGTGTGTGTATCTGCGTGTGTGTCTGTGTGTGTCTGTGTGTCTGTCTGTGTTTGTGTTTCTGTGTATGTCTGTGTGTGTATCTGTGTGTGTGTGTGTGTCTGTGTGTGTATCTGCGTGTGTGTCTGTGTGTGTCTGTGTGTGTCTGTGTTTCTGTGTGTGTCTGTGTGTGTGTATCTGTATGTGTGTGTCTGTGTGTGTGTGTCTGTGTTTCTGTGTGTGTGTATCTGCGTGTTTGTGTGTGTCTGTCTGTGGGTCTGTGTGTGTCTATGTGTGTATCTGCGTGTGTGTCTGTGTGTGTCTGTGTGTCTGTCTGTCTGTGTCTGTGTTTCTCTGTGTGTCTGTGTGTGTATCTGCGTGTGTGTGTGTGTGTCTGTTTTTCTGTGTATGTCTGTGTGTGTGTCTGTGTTTCTGTGTGTGTGTGTATCCACATGTGTGTCTGTGTGTGTCTGTCTGTGTCTGTGTTTCTGTGTGTGTCTGTGTGTTTGCTTACTAGGGGGACAGACAATGGGAAGGACATAATTCTTTTTTAAATAAAGGTTAAAAAGAGACTAAAGGTAACAGAGTTTTTCAAAGTAAACTGGTTATAATAAGACACTGCTTATATTGAGGTTTGGGTTTCTGGGTTATATTATGATAGTTGCAATAATAATAGCTAATATTTACATAACATTTAATATGTACTCGGGACTGGGCTAAACGCCTCACATCTATTATCTCATTTGATCCTCACAACAATCCTGGGAGATAGGTGTTATTATTACCTCATTTTACAGTAGAGAAAACTAAGGCAGAGGGAGATTAAGTGACTTGCCCAGGGTCACAAAGCTAGTAAGTGTCTGAGGCTGCATTTGAATTTAAGTCTTCCTGATTCTGGGCCCAGAAAATTTAATAGTATTGGAAATGAATTTTTTTTTGTTTTTTGTAAATATTTACTTGAATTTTGTAAAGTTTAAAAAATTTTTAAGAGGTCAGCAAAAGGATAAATAGGATTCCATGACCTATAATTCAACAGGGAAATTTAGTCAAAAGAGTTATGAGAAGCTCAAACAAACGGAACTCTCAAGACAAAATATAAGCAATTTCAATAAGGAAGAAAAGAGGAGTAGACTAAAGAGAGATGTACTGGGAATTTATTTAAAAACTTATATTTTAAGGGCACATGTAGAAGAAAAAAGGTTCTATAATGGAGGAGGATTCCAAAATTATGATACGGGACTTTAAGAGTCACATCAGGCCTAGCCATGTGACCTTGGGCAAGTCACTTAACTCCAATTGCTCCACCCTCCAAAAAGTGGAAAAAAAAAAAAAGAATCACATCAGGAACAAATTATGGTACCTGAATGTAATTGGAATAGTGTAGTACTGTGCTTTAAGAAATGAAGGAGATGAAAGACAGTTTCAGAGAAAGCTGGGAAGATTTATATGAACTGATGCAGAGCAAAGGGAGCAGAACCAGGCAATCAATTTATAATCAAACAGTACATTGTTAAAAAAAAATTTTTTTAAGACTTAAGACTCTGGAATTGACACTGGTCAATTCCAGAGAACCTAAGAAGAAGAATCCTACCTACCACCACCAGAGAAGGGATGAGCTGGGGTGGCTAGGTGGCACAGTGAATAGAGCACCAGCCTGGGATTCAGGAGGACCTGAATTCAAATCCAGCCTCAGACACTTAACACTTACTAGCCGTGTGACCTTGGGCACGTCACTTAATCCCAATTGCCCTGCCTTCACCCCTCCAAAAAGCAAAAAAAAAAAAAGAGAGAGAGAAGAGATGAACTGATGTGCAGTGGACATGACCAATGTAAGAATTTGTTTTGCTTATTTGCTACACAGGTTTTCTTTTTCTTCTTCCCAGTGGGGATAGGGAGGTGTGAAGGAGAAAAAGTAAATGACTGATTATTGAAAAAAATTAACCTAAAAAAATATTGATTTAATTTGATCAGATTTTTTTAACTTCTTTTGGAATATAGACCTAATAGTAGTATTGCTGGGTCAAAGTGTACGCGTGGTTTTGCAGCCCTTTGGACATAGCCCCAAAGTGCTCTACATAATGGTTGGATCAGTTTTAACTTGACCAAGTGAGGAATAGATGGAGGACTAGTGTTTTCTCTGATCCTCAAAACCTCTCAAATCTCTTTAAAACAGAAATTACGTGCCAAAGATAAAGCAACTTCATCTGTCTCCATGGTCTAAGACAACCAGAATCCAAAAGATTTTTTAAAACAGCTTATAAACTGACATTCACATTCTCTGAGTTCACTCAGCACCCCACCCCTACCTCCCACACTACTGAAAGTGATGTTGTACTAGCAGACCCAAGGAGAGGACACAGGCTAACAACACAACCCATCCCCGCACTCTGGTCCCCACTCCTTCTCTCCAGTGCCATGGAGATCCCAGCTCCAGGTTGGAGAAATTTGCCTTGGTTGTGACTAATCACCAGGCAGCCATAACCCCCAAAGAGTAAAAGCCTGCTGGGGCCCACAACCCTGCAGCACCAGCACAACAAAGCTCTGAACTGCCAGTGACAGGGTGGACAACTCTGTAGAACCAGCAGAGCTGGACACAGATCTAAAGAGAAGAGGGAGCAGGACAAGGCCCCAGGACAGAGCATTGAGGGGTAGAGGGGGAAAAGGTTGCTGTGTAGCACTCTACAAAGCATGAGGGAAGGAGCATAATATCCAGTTAGGGCCAAAAGTCAGTTGGGGCAGAAACCTAGGATAGGGAAACATGAATCGCCCAGCACAGGAAAAGGGTGAGATGCTTTGAGATTCAACCCTGAAAGCAACCACCATCACAGGGGAAGCAGTAAGAAAGTAAGTATTCGGGAAAATAGGGATGGGGGGGGGGGGGTGGAGGGAGATTGAAAGTTATCAAAGATTTCAGGAAGGAAAAATTCAAAGACCTTGAACCTAAACAGATAAATCAACAGGAAAAACAGTGACAATGGAAGGAAATATGGCCTCCAGATTCAGTCAATGAGTTAAGGCATCTATGAATAAATTCCACAAAACAAAGGAAAATGATCCATTCCTT
Source organism: Pseudochirops corinnae (assembly GCA_028646515.1). Taxonomy (NCBI): domain Eukaryota; kingdom Metazoa; phylum Chordata; class Mammalia; order Diprotodontia; family Pseudocheiridae; genus Pseudochirops; species Pseudochirops corinnae. The sequence goes on along the minus strand of CM053592.1, from coordinate 24,764,886 downwards.
GATGACACAGAGGATCCTGTGGGATTTGAGGGGAACAAGGAACGACAAAACACACTATTCCTAAATGGTTAAATGGCAAATGAGAATTGCGAGAGCAGAATTTATGATCTGCACAACAAAAATAACGTGCAGAATTAAAACAAACAAACTAGAATTGTTGATGGCAAATCTCAAAAAGAGAACGCTAGATTGGCAATGCAAGTATACAGAAGTGAAGGACAATCTAGAAGAAGAGGAGCAAAAAATGATAGCATTAAAAGAAAATGTGCTCATGATGCAAGAAAAACATACCAATTTCAAAAACAGGATGCATAGGGACAGCCTGAAGATTGCAGTTCTACTAGAAGAACACAACAGGACCATAATGTAGTAGACACAGCATTGGACTTGGAGTCTAGTAGACATGGGTTTGAATCCCATCTAAGATATTTATTAGCTATGTGACCCTGGGCAAGTCATTCTATGAGACTCAGTTTCATTATCTGTAAATTGGGTAATAATAATAGCACCAACTTCATTGGTTATTTGAAGGAATTAACGGAGACAATGTATGTTAAATACTTTCAAACCTTAAAGCTAAATATAAAATGAGCTGTTATTATTAAGAACAATTAGGGAGCTATTTTGATTGTCTTTGTGGTAGGTGATAAGGATGGAGATCTTGTGCATGGAGGTAAGGAAATAGATGCCAGAGATATTTTGGAGGTAAAATTAACAAGATTTTGCAATTAATTAGATATACGTGGCCAAGGAGAATCAAGAGATGAGGATAACAACCAAGGTTTTGAATGTGGGTGGGGAATAATGGTGATGCCTTCATAGAAATAAGGAAATTGGAGAAAGAGTGCTTTTAAGGTAGAAAGAAATAATTTCTGTTTCAGAGATGTTGAATCTGAGATGTTTATGGGACATTCAAGTGACTATATCTAGCAGGCAGTGAGACGAGACTGGAGCTCAAGAGATAATTGAAGACTGAATATGTAGATTTAGAAGTTACCTGTATAAAAATCGCAATTAAAACTACTGGAGCTGATGAGACCACTGAAAAGGAAACAGGAAAGAGGAAGGAAGATTACTCTCAAATAACATATGGAACAGATGTATACATTTATATACTTATACAATAAAGCCTCATACAGAGAATTCTCTAATGTATTTATAATTATTTGGAGAACTTTTGGTTATATATGAAATGTAGGCTAGCAAAGAAAAATAATTTTGTAAATAAATTCTTGAAAACATGTTTGACCTACCAAAAAAAAAGCAAAAATCTATTCAAGTACTCAGAAAAACTAAATTCTTCACAATTACTTCACTAATTACAAAAGATACCTACCAGTTCCTGTATTGTCCATACTCTGTTAGCCTAGGTAGTTTAGCTACTTAAATGTAATAAAAATCTTTTCCTTTAAACTGTTCAACATTTAGACTTTTTATTCATTCAAACTGGTCTTCCCATTGATCAGTGTGAATTTGACTGTTCAAAGTAGTTTCAGGCATTTTAAGGCTCCTGGTAGTTAATCGCTTTTCATTTCACAGTGGATGGTGCTGTGTCAAACCTGTTCCCATAACCAATGGAATGAAGTAGGTTTATTGTGAGAAGACTAGAATATTTCTATGTTTGAAGTTTCAACAAAGAATACAGATATGAGTCACTGTCAGAGTACTGTCATGTTCAAAAAGGAGGAGATATAATAATATTTAACATTCCTGAATAAGTAAGCATTTGAGTTAATTAACATTTGTACTCACCTAGCACCTTTCATCCACAGTTCAGAGAGTGTTTTGAAAAGTGTTATTAGACCAATGAGCAGGATGACAAGGTGAAATTTTTTGGCCTTGCACCCCAACTGCTACAGAGACTTGCCCCACTGGGCTGAAATCATGGATGGAACAAAAGATCAGATTTTTACTCTCAAAGTATTTAATTTCTCAAGAGGTTGTGAACTTAAGATTCAAAGAATAGGATGAAATTGAACAGGAAAAAAATTGACACTGAGGTTCAAAAAAATCATTGTACTAGTACAAGTTCAAGGATACTCGAGTACCAAAGAGAAATAACTGGATATTTGGTTTGATTTTAAGTTGAAAAGGAGCCAATGGTATGGTGTGGCTGTTTAATCTTAGGTCCTGTAGCCAGCCAGGAATTGAATCAATCTGGAAGGTGGTTAGTCAACAGATATAGCTAACATGAGCCAATCCCCCACAGGATGACCTGAGCTGTGAGTATGGACTTTCAGGTAAGTGATTATATAACAAGGAGAGGCTTCCCAAGGATAATGTAAGAGTCACCCTAGCACCTCCTGGACTTCTGAGACATGCTAGACCATCTGCCTCTGCATGGGACATCTCCACCTAGGGGCACTGAGTGCATCTTAGAAGAACTGTGGAAAGATATACATTGCATATGCCTTACACAAATACATTATATACATCACATGCTATACTGTATTTGCACCTCTATTTGAGGGTTATGCCCTTTCTCGTTCAGCAAAGCAACCACCTACTTATACCCATAGATTCCGTGTTTCACTATAACAGCTCTGATCCCAAACTAAAATAGGTTTCATTAATAGAAGTAGCATCTAGTTCATGGTAAACTGATGATTTCAACATATTCTACACTAGTAAAACCAGGTACAAAGTATTTTATTCACTTTTTGAAGTTATAATTTAAGATGGACGTTAACAAACCAGAGAGGATCCAGAGGCAGACGACCAGAATGATGAAGGGTCTAAAAATCTTTTCCTATTAAGAATGGTTGAAGAAACTGGAGATATTTTTCCCCTTGGTGAAGAGACTCACTTCAACATGCAGATATGTTTTCAAAGAAGGACTACCACCACCACCATCAAGTATTTGTTTATTAAGTGCTTATGATATGTCAGGTATATGGTAAGTACTGGTGATTTTTTCTAAATGGTCTCTACTTTCAAGAAGTTCACATTCTAATGAGGAAGATGCCTCCATGAGGTTACCCTAAAATTTTCTCAGAACATAACCCTGTTGTGAAGGAATATGCTTCCTCTACTTAGCTCTTTAGCTCTTGAGCCCCTACTAAGGTGCTTCTGTTTACACAAAACTAACCACTCACAACAATGATACTTTCAGAACTTAGACTCTTTTAGAACTTAACAATAAAGGCAAAAGAAATAATAATAGCACCACAAGTACTCATATCAAAGCAAGTACATTAATTATAAAACATTTCACAATACACACATGAACCTGAGTCACACTCTTCCACTTATATACAGAAATCTGACAATGAAGCACATGAGTGAGGAAAACTTGTGTGTTCAGAATTACTCACAACTTAGGAACTGTAAACTTGTGTTTTATTTAGGTCTCAGGAAGAGTCCATAAAAAGTTCCTTGATGAAAATAGTTTCTCTGTTGAGTAAATGGTTCCACTGCTAAACTGAGTTGATCCAAACTGTGCTTGACTAAGAAATCACAAGTCATGACATTTCAGTCAAGCCAGTTGACCACCAAGTAAGATTTCTCTCATCCTTTGCTTCCAAACTCTTCCTCTCTTCAGCTAGATCCCTGAGACATTTCTCAACAGCAATTATCTAATACTTCCAGCTCTAAACTTAACTAATTTAATAATGAAATCAATCCTTTAATCTATCTCTCCAACTCTATCTCTGTCTCTCCCTCCCTCTCTCCTTCCCTCCCTCCTCTCACATTTTCATGTACAGACTTTTCTTCATTTTTGACAGCTTATTGTTACTAATCAAATTCTAATATTTTATCCATAATCAGAGAAATTACATTTGTTACATAATCCTATAACAGTTCTGTTGTCCACATCTCTCCAGTATACATCAGCTTGTGGCATTCAAGACTTGCCAACAATAACAACCTCAGAGCTCTGACTCAGAAAGTAACTGCTTCTGTTATTTTTTTCTCATAGAACTATGAGCAGACTTAACTCATCAACTATAAAATGACAGTAATAATAATAGCTAACATGAATAAAGTGCTTACTGTGTTCCAGACACTCTCCTAAGTGCTTTATAAATATAATCTCTTATCCGCATTTTACCGATGAAGAAACTGAAGTAAACAGAGATTAAGTATTAAGCCCAGGGTCACAGAGCTGGTAAGCATCTGAGGTCAGATTCGAACTCAAGTCTTCCTGATTGAAGGTCCAGTGTTCTATCCACTGTACCACCCAGCTACCCCTAAATTATACTAGGAGGCTATGTTGTTTGCTACACACCAATGGATTGATCTGACATCACAAAGATCAAACCCAGACAGCCAGTGGAGGTTCACCTCAAGACAGAGACTTGAAGACTGATAGAATTCCCAGGTTTCAGCCTTCCTGAGCCTTGGTCAGATCTAAAGAACATCCTTTAGTAAATCTCTCTCTTAGATAGATAGATGATAGATACAGATAGATAGATAGATAGATAGACAGACAGATAGATAGATAGAGAGATAGATAGATAGATAGATAGATAGATAGATAGATAGATAGATAGATAGATAGATAGATAGATAGATAGATAGATATAGACAGATAGATAGATGATGGATAGACAGATAGATGATAGATAGATAGATAGATAGATAGATAGATAGATAGATAGATAGATGATAGATAGATAGATACTTTGTGCAAAGACTCTTTCCTTCCTTACTGTGGCTCCTTATTGAGGAGAAAACTCATTCATTATATAAGCATTTACTGCTAAATGTAGGAAATAGTACCATTAGAAAGACTGATCACATCCTTTCTCAAATTGTCTCATGGGTCCAGAAAAAAACACATTTTGTGTTTACTAAAAATATAATTAAAAGGAAAAAAATGAGACTTTTTTTGTAGTAGAATAACTCTCATGTGGGAACCATTAACTGTCTCCCAGAAGAGAGTATTATTTTTTTATTGCCGAGAAAATGTGATATCTAGGTGAAAAATGATGATGATAAATAATATTAATAACATCTCTATAGCACTTTAAGGTCTGCAAAGTGCTTTACAAATAGTACCTCATTTTATCTTCACGATAACTCTGGGTGGTGGGCGCTATTGTTGTTCAATTGTTTAGTCATGTCCAACTCTTCATGACCCTACGGATCAGAGCACACCAGGCCCTTCTGTCCTCCACCATCTCGTAAAGTCTATTCAAATTCATGTTCATTATTTCCATGACTCTCTGTATCCACCCCATGCTCTGCTGTCCCCTTTTCCTTTTGCCTTCAATCTTTCCCAACATCAGGGTCTTTTCCAATGAGTTCTGTCTTCTCATTAGGGGCTATTATTCTCAGTAAGTGCCATTATTATCATTATTTTAGAAACTGAGGCAGGCAGAGGCTAAGTAACTTGCCCAAAACACACAGTTAGGAAGTGTCTGAGGAAGGACTTGACTTGAAGTTTTCCAGATTCCAAGTCTAAAGCTCTTTACTGTGTCACTTAATTACCGGGGTTCAGGGCTCAACCCCAAATCGAAATTTGAAAGGAAGGACAGCAGAAGTTGGTCAAAAAGGATACTGGCATAAACAGAGCTAAGAGAAATCATAACTAATTGCTAGAACTTCCAAATTCTTCAGTGGTTGGCTAATAAAATGAATCTCAAGTGGAGAAAACATATATGGAATCATGTATCAGGTCCCATGGAGACTTCTTACCTTTACAACCCCATGGTGACAGAGAGGGGGGAGGCTTTTATTTTCTCTCTCTGGAACGTCATTTTAAAATGAGCTTTAATTTCAGAATAGTCACATCTAACCTTTATGTTTTTACTTTCTCCTACCTTAGTTTCTGTGCAAGACCAGTCCAAAGATAAACAAAATCCACCCTGTCTCAGAGTCCAGGGCCAATGACAGACTAGGACATTACGAAGTCTCTCTTTTATCCCTTAGAACACAACAACCCAACTTCAAGGTCAATGTCAGATTCTTTGTGAACCCAGTATGATTATATGCTTTCTATATTCTATAAAAACCTATGGAAATTGGCTTATAGTCTTCTGAACAGAACTTATCTCCATAGAGACTTCTCTTCTTGTCTATGACAGTTACATGTTAGGAAATCCTGCCACCACCAATAGTTCACTTCCATACTTGATTCGAATCCTACCCCAGTCCCAGGCTGCTCAGAGATGGAGCCTGAAGAGGTGGGAAGTGGGAAGTCCTAACACCACTGAGGGTACCCTTCCTCCTTTGACTTCCACACCCGCCCTTTTCCTCTGGTTCAGGATGTCACAATACCAATTGAGGAAGATTAGAACTCAGAAAGACCCATCATACTGAAAGTACCCTCCACCCTTGATTTATATCTTCACAACTTCCATTGGTCCAGGCCTCCCAGAACCCATCAAAGTCACTCAACTGCTATCATGGCCTCAATATGACAAGTGTCACCAACTTTATGCATGCCAGTGAGGTGGAGGATCACTAGACCTCACCCTCTGACCTTCCACTTCCTCCTAAAATCCTCAAAGCCTTATATACCTTCAGACCTCCATACCCTTCAGACTCCTACAGGTAAAAGACCTCTGGACCTCTTCATTCACACCAATGCTGAACCCCTCAGACTTTCAGGTCTTTCCACCCATTCTGCATCTATACTTGCTTAATTAGGTTTTTTATCATCACATTAATTTATACCCATATCCTCTGTCTATGTATTTCCCTTCTAAATGTCACAATAAAGATATAGTTCTCAAGAGTTACAAGTATCATCTTCCCATGTAGGTATGTAAACTGTTTGTCCTTATTGAATAGCATGGTTTATTAGGTTCTGGGGCTTCCTATGAATTGACTCAGTCATGTTCAGTGTCCAAGACCCTAGGAGAGATGGCCACCATCTCCTGCGTTGTGGATGGAATTAGTAGTAAAAGTGTATACTAGTATCAGCAGAAATCTGTCAGAGCCCCTATGACTGTGATTGATTGGACTAGCAGCAGACCCTCGGGGATCCCTGCCCAATTCTCTAACTCCAGCTCAGGAAATACGGCCTCATTGAGCATCTCTGGGTTCTAGGCTGAGGATGAAGCTGATTATTACGTAGTAATGTTGCTCACAGTGATAAAAACTGATGGGGAAGTGAGACAAAAACCCCTTCTAGTTTCTGCTCACACTGTCCCCTTCCCTCTGGGCTTTAGAGAGGTGCCTGTCAAGGAAAGAAACAGAAACATCTTCCCCCTCAGGCCTCTCTCTCCTTTCCTTCTTCATTTCCCTTTGGCCTGAGTGGCCTCTTCCCCTCCTCCAAGACTCCTTCCCACCTCTTACCTTCTCTCTGCTTTTACTCCAGGTGCTCCCCTCTCATTCCTTGAGCTCTGCTGCCCCCCTGAGAGCCCATGTCAACTTCTCCCCAGCTTTGACCCCTTCAGATAGACCCAGATGATCCTGAATCCCTTCTAGCTTCAGGGAGCCCCTTACACCCAGCCCAGGGCACTAAGGCCTTGGGATGAACTCTCCCCCAGTCCCAACCCCACTTGTAACACCAAGACTCTATCTTTTTGCTTGAGAAAAATTGGATGGCCTATATATCCTGCATAAAGTGCTAACAACAATGAAAACAGAAGACCAAGAACTACATATATATATATATATATATATATACACACAAATATATATATCCATATGCATATATATGTATATATATACACACAAATATATATATCCATATGCATATATATGTATATATATACATATGTGTATGCATATGTATTGTGTGTATACACATATATATGTTTTTCATTCTTATATATTTGCATTAAATGTGTGTGTGTGTGTATACCAAGTAGTACAAATACATGAGACCAAGAACCTTTCCCCCTTGGACCTATGGTCAAACAATATAAACAAACAGTTCTCAAAAGAACTGCCAAGCATCAACAACCATATGAAAGATTGCCACAGATCATCAATAAAAAATTAAAACAACTCCCAACTTTGACTTCACACTGGGCAAGCTGGTAAAACTGACAAAACATAGAAATGGTCAATGTTGGAAGACCAACAGAAAGATAAGCCCACTAATCCACCTAATGAAGCATGAATTGGTCCATCTATTCTGGAAAGCAATTTAGAAATATACAAAGAAAGCCACAAAAAAGCCATTGACCCCTAGATCTCATTGTTAGGCATCTATCTCAAGGATGCCAAAGATCACCGAAATATTTAAGGAAGCATTTTTGGTAGCAGGAAAGAATTCAAAATAAATGGATGTGTTTTGGAGACTAACTAAACATCGTAGTACATTAATGTAATAGAATATTAATCTACAATGAGAAACTATGACGATGAAGAATATAGAGAAGCATGGGAAGGAATATGAACTGTTGCAATGTGAAGGAAGTAGAACCAGGAAAACAATATACACCAACTACAACAATGTAAATTGAAAGACCAAAAAGAAAATGAAATTGAATATTCTCTCATTATAATGACCAACCTTGGCCCTGGAAAAGAGTTGATAAAATTTACCTCCCTTGGAGAGGTGGTGGAATGTGGGTGTAAAACATGCAGATGTTGCCAGACATGGTTAATGCATTGGTTGGTTTTAATCAGTTTCTTTTTAATTCTCTTTCTTTTTTACTTTTTTTTTTTTTAACAAGGGATGACTCTCTGGGTAGGTGAGGGAAGAGAGATATATTTCAAAATAAAGATAATGTATAAATAAAATATATCAATTAAAAAGTCTTTCCTGCCCCATTTTTTCCATACTTTTAGGGGGAAGTAGATGACTTGACCCTTACCTAAAGTATAACCTTAGCAGGAAATCAGTGTCCTGTTTCCAAAGTGCCCTCCCCTCTAAACAGGGGATTTTGTGGATTTTGCCTTCATCTATTTAAAGCTGTCCAGTTTCCTGCACTGGTTAATGTCACACCATGTCATCATGCCCTTGAGGACTATCATATTTCCATGCACACAATGCTGGGAAACTATTCACTGCCCACACACGTATAAACACATATACAATCCTCCCAGCTGTGACAAAGTTTAGACAAAGCTTAGAACTCAGTCACATCCTGGGGATCGAATGAAATATTCTGAGTTAAGTTACCTTGCATTCTCCCTCATCTTCTTTAGGATAGCCAAGAAAGAATATTCTAGGAGAATTCAATTAACTAAACATTTATTAGGCTTCTATTAAGCAAACTATTCATTCTTTCTATGAAAAATTTCTCACTTTGTAAATTCATTCCCCCTTTTCTTCTATAACTTTCTGTCTCTATCTCTGTCTCTCTTTGTCTTTCTCTCTGTCTCTCTCTCTCACACACACACAGCCACATACACACACACACACACACACACACACACACACACACACACACACACACACACACACACACACACATACTCCAAGGGAAGATGAAAAGGAAATTTTAAAAAACACATTCATCTTTTATGGAGGAACCAAGTAATGAAAGAAACTTAAGTTGTAATAATCCTGTCCAACAAACATATTGAGCCCTTACTCTGTATACAAATGTTCCTATTCTAGGATCATATTACAGAGATTAATTAGAGAAAAGTTTTCTGTTTTCATAAAATGAATGTTCTAAGCAGAATACATTGACAATTTCAACTCAGATGAGATAACTAGACAGTAATATAATCAATCTGGTTATTCCAGTCCCTTTAGCATCCAACTTGAATCTCCCTGTCACTAATCTATTTGGGGTGTATATGAAAAGGTTGTTAATACAGATGAAAACAGATTGTAATCTATCTTGGCCAATTTGTAGACTATATATAGACACCATTAAGGATATAATCATATCAGAGCAGAATAACAACAGAGGCTGAAAGTACAAAGGACAACAGAAGATCCCATTTTGGTCAAACGTGACAAAACCTCTCAGAATGATGTATGCATTGGGAAGAAAAGTAAAGCCACCTGATTCTCCAATCCTGACAACCTTGACTATACTAATTAGGGATAGCCCTTAACTATATAAGGGTGGGGTTGAGTGATATTTATCCAATCAAGTTACCCTCTCCCCACGAAAAGTAAGTGATGAGATGCTTAATCAATTAATGCAAAGGATTTACATTATGTGTGAAAAGTCTTTGCAAGTCATTGGATGAAGTGAAATTATGTCAGACAGGAATTCTATTTCAGTTGTCAGAGGGATTTCACCTTGCTTTCTGGGTCCTGTATAAAAGCATCTAGGTATCTGAAATGGGTTTTTCTAATCAGTGTGGAGGGAGAGAAAGAGACAGAGAAAGATAGAGAGAGAGAGAGAGAGAGAGAGAGAGAGAGAGAGAGAGAGGGAGGGAGACAGAGACAGAGACAGAGACAGAGAGGGAGGGAGAGAGAGAGAGACAGAGAGAGGGGGGGGAGGGAGAGAGAGAAAGAGAGAGAGAGAGAGAGAGAGAGAGTATTCAAACAAGCCCAGACACAGAAATAAATGCCTGAGGGGAAGGAGACTTTTTGAGGACATTTTGAACTTCAAAAGTTTGAAGGAATTATTTTTACTCCCCATGTTCTCATCAGTATCCTAACATTGTCCCTTTAAAACAGCAGTGATTGACTTAGTAGCAGCATAGCCATCGGTAATCAAGGACAGACAGATTTACCATGCTTAAGAAGAATTTGGGGGAGAAGAGGATTTCTAGCACGTGCCCAATAACAGCAACAATATGTATATAGTGCTCACCATGTGCCAGGCACTGTGCTAACACTTTACAATTATTATCTCATTTGATCTTCACAATAACCCTGCAAAGTAGGCGCTGTTATTAACTCCCATTTTACAGATGAGTAAACTGAGGCAAAGAAATTAAGTGACTTCCCCAGAATCACACAGCTAGTATTTTAGGTCAGATTTGGATTCAGTCGTTCTTAACCCCAAGCTCAGTGCTGTCCCACCAAGCTACCTATGAGTTGGAAACTATTTTCATGTGGACTCTATATGTAATTTCAAGTGAATATGTCACAGATGTGAGGCAGGGGGTAATGTTTTATGTCTACCTTAGTAAATATGCCTTTCAAAACAATATTTAAGAATAACTTATATCTGATTGCTTACTGTCTTAAAGAGAGGTAACGGAGGGATAGAATTTGGAACTTGAAACTTAAAAAATATTTTAAAATTGTGTTAAGATGTAATTAGGGGGAAAATATTCTATATTAAAGAATAAAAAATAAAAAATTTAAAGCTGGCTGACTAAATTGATTCCTGAGCAATAATCTTGAGAAGAGGCACACCAGTGAGGCCTTGAGCCAATGGCCTTGGATAATCATTCCAACTCCCCATGGCATACATCTAAAATCTTTATGGAAAGATGCAGCAGTGCTTTGGGACCTGAATCATCTGGGAGAGTGAGAGTTGAGATAAGGATATTCTGCTTATATGGGCTACAGTTATAACAGTAGAAGGAATTAGGTCTGTTCCAAGAAAACACATACGCTTTCAGCATGGATTTATACTGGAGGACTTTGAGGAGCCCCAGTTTTCATGCTGTTTAGCAATAAGTGTCTGCAAGGTACACGTAGATGGGCTTCCTAGTGTGACAAAGCTCTTCATCGGCAGCTCACTGTGGAATGGCCTGCCAAGGAAGGTTAAGTCCTCAGATGTACATTGCTGTTGACAACATGTGCAAGGAAGGATGTATTTCTCCAGGGTGTAAATTCCACAGTGTTTAACCACAGCACTAGCATGAGACTCTATGCCATAATAAGATCCTGGGATTATGGAAAATGTATGAAAACACCTGCAAGTGACCAGACCACAGTGGTGGTCACCATAGAAACCTCAAAGCTATGAGCTAACCTCTTCTCAGAAGCCCAATGATGAGAGACAGGGGCTGCTAGTTCCGGAGAGTGGAGCAGAGGTCAAGGCTTGCTTCAAAAGACTTCATGGAGTTTTCTCCCTTTCCTTTGGTAGGCTGGCATATAGCCCGGCCACTCATTGCCAATGAATGTCTAGGCTTCTCTGTGAGAAGACAGGCTGGAGAAGAAACAATAAAATAAGGCTTTTTTCTCTTCTTTCCTGGAGCAAGATCCCTTCCTGCCTAACAGCAAGCGTCCGACTGAATAAGACGGGCCACAACCCAAAACTCAAGAGATGCAGAGGGGGAAGCAAAACAATATGGCAGTTTATATTGTTCAGTTCATTTCAGTCATGTCTGACTCTCCATGATGCCATTTGGGGTTTTCTTGGCAAAGATAGTAGAGTGGCTTGTCATTTCTTTCTCCAGCTCATTTTACAGATGAGGAAACTAAGGCAAACAGGGTTAAGTGACTTGCCCAGGGTCACACAGCTAGTAAGTCTCTGAGACTGGATTTGAACTCAGGAAGATGAGTCTTCCTGACTTCAGACCCAGCACTCTATCCAGTGTGCCACCTAACTTCCCAGACAGTTTATGAGAAAGGCTAAATGAGGAGCACCAGAGGGGAGAACTAGGATTAACAATTTTAAGTAGATATATTACAATTCAATATAAAAAATTCTTAAAATATGCCCGAAGCAGAATGGGCTTATGAAACAATGAGTTTTCCATCACTGGAAGAATTTAAGCAGTGGTGAATATTGTAGGAAGAATCCGTTCTTCAGATAGGAGGTCGACCCAGGATGGTTAATGTTTCAACTCTATGATCCAATTATTTTTCCTTACGGGTCAATGTACCGTAACTGGAAATTTTAAAAAAAGCGTTTTGGGGCGGCTAGGTGGTGCAGTGAATAGAGCACCAGCCCTGGAGTCAGGAGGACCTAAGTTCAAATCCAACCTCAGAGACTTAACACTTACTAGCCATGTGATTTTGGGCAAGTCACTTAACCCCAATTGCCCTCCAAAAAGCAAAAAAAAAAAAGGCTTCTCACCTTTGGGGTAGTGTGTGAGCTACACACAAAAAAATTTTTTGCACTTAATGGTATTTTTTTCCAAAATTAGTAAATTTCCAAAAAATAGTAAATTTTTCCAAAATTTCCAAAATTTCACATTACATGTAAAGATAGTTTTCAACATTCATTTTTATGAGATTTTGAATTCCAAAGTTTTTCTCCTCCTTTCCCCTACCTCCTCCCCAAGAGACAAGAAATGTGATATAGACTATACATGTTCAATCATATTAAACATATGTTTAATAGCCATAGCCATGTTGTGAAAGAATTGGAACAAAAGGGAAAAACCAAGAGAAAGAAATTTTTTTTTAAAAGGTGAAAATAGTATGCTTTGATCTGAATTCAGATTCCACAGTTCTCTCTCTGGATGTAGATAGCATTTTCCATCATATATCATTTAGAGTTGTCTTAGATCCTTGCATTGCTAAGACCTAAGTCTATCAAAGTTAGTCATCACACTTTGTGGCTGTTACTGTGTATAATGTTCTCCTGGTCCTGCTCACTTCACTCAGCATCAGTTCATTCAAGTCTTTCTAGGTGTTTCTGAAGTCTATCTGCTCATCATTTCTTATAGCACAATAATATTCTATTACATTCATGTACCACCACTTATTCAGTCATTGCCCAATGGATGAGTATCCCCTCAATTTCCAACTCTTTGCCACTACAAAAGGAAACATGAGATACACAAATTTAGAAAAAAACCACCCCAAATATTTGTACTTGATCTGTGGTAGAACCTTCCAATTCATATTGGTCTGATCAACCACAGTTAGACACACTGTAAGGTGATTCTAACATAGTGATGTCATTTTGGTCTTCTTTGAAAATGAAGGATAACACTCAAACAACCAACCAATCCACCCTCTTCATTTTACAGTTGACGAAAAGTTCATCAAGAAGGCTCAGGGCAAGTGGACAGGAATGGTATTTTTTCATTCCTTTCCCTCAGGAACCAGAAATGCTGCTTTAGGATAAGAATAGATGGGAGCATCCTGAAAGCTTGCCTATGTGACTTGAAAAGAGAGGAAACTCAAGATGTGGCAACAGCTAGCACACTGATAGCCTCCCTGAAAATAACAGCTGGAGGATATATAGCTCTTTACATGGTACTCAATGCCCTCATGGTATAGGGACAGAGGGCTGGCCTTAGAGTTAGGAAGACCTAGGTTCAAATGGTACTTCCAATGCTTGCTTCCTACTGCTGAGCAGTTCACTTAGCCTCTCTTGGACTCAGTTCCTCACCTACAAAATGAGGGTCGCTGTAAGGTCCCTTACAGTTCTAAATCTCTGATCCTATCAAAACTATCTCCTTAAAAAAAATAAATCAGTGGGAGGCACTGATTTCAGCACCATTCAGTGGGAGGTGCACTTTTCTCTGGCTAACCCCCAAGCCTGGAATGCTCTCCCTCCACATTTCTCTACCTGCTGGTTTCCTAGGCTTCTTCCAAATTCCAGCTAAAATCTATCTTCTTTTTTTTTTTGCTTTTTGGAGGGGGGAAGGCAGGGCAATCAGGGTTAAGTGACTTGTTCAAGGTTACACAGCTAGTAAGTGTTAAGTGTCTGCAGCCGAATTTGAACTAAAATCTATCTTCTACAGAAAGCCTTTCTCAATCCCTCTTAATTCTAGTGCCTTTCCTCTATTATTTCTTATTTATTCTAAATATAATCTGTGCATATTTCTTTGTTTATTGTCTCCTCCATTAGACAGGGAGCTCCTTGAGGGCAGGGACTGTCTTGTCTTTTTTTCTATCTCCAGCACTAAACACAGTGCTGCCTGGCACAAGTAGGGTATTTAAAAAGTGCTTATTGACTGACCGACTGCTGATATGAGTAATCCTATCCAGGTAGGTGCTGAGAAAAGGAAGAAAGGAGTTACATAGCTATTGAGTCACATGGAACCAACTCATTAATGTAGAAGAATGACTCATTTAAGTCATTACCATAGCTACCTGAAGATACCCTTTCTATTGAGGGTTCAGCTACAGAGCAGGGAATATAATGGCAAAAGGTTTTAAAAACTGGAGGCCCTGAGTGACCCAGAGGTGAGGAAGAACTGTAACACTGTCTGCTGAAGCTTCAGGACAATCCCCCTGCCTGACAGTGGTAATGGTTGGAGAGAAAGTAATTAGTACCATCTGCTGGAGGAAATGTGAACAAAGGCCAGCCTTAGGATAATGACATTGACAAGGACTCATGATGGCAGCCAAGACAATGAAAGATTTGAGAACTCTGAGCCACACAATGATAAACCACACATCCAAAAGAATGAGAATTTAACATGCCACTTGGCTCCCATGAGGGAGGGGGTAGACTTAAAATGCAGAAAGAAGCATTTATTTTTTAATAATTGGTATAGGTCACCTGCTGGATGTTTGCCCCTGAGATCTCCCACTTAGTCTCTATGAACCTGCCCAACAAAACAGATATAAGGGCGAGACCCAGAGATCTGGGCTCTTGATTCAGATATGTATCCCACTGTATGCTCACTGCGAAACCATAGAACTTGGGAAGCCACACACTTATATATCTGTGAATGATAATTTTCCTGACTTGTAATCTTTAAAGGCTTTGTGTTACTTCTTGGTACCTCCCCCATGATCCCTTCACAAGGCTTTATTTCTTGGGTTTGCCTTTTATATTTGCTGAATTTGGGATGAGAGTAGTGGAAGACACAGGTTTAAAAAAGACAAAGGATATTTATGTTATGGTACATCACATCTATTTCAATATAACATTGTTGAGTTGAATTTAAACTCAGACATTGAGCCAAACTGCCAAAGAGAAGTTGAAAATATATCATCTTTCTACTAAAATAAAAGAAGTATTTCAATTCACTATGATAAAACCAGAGTTTTCTTGACTCACTGTCCCTGAGTTCTCTGACTTCCTCTCTCCATGCAACCTGATTACATCAAGCTCCTTGATGTAGCTTCCCAGCCTGGGGACATAAAATGTCCCACCTGCATGTGGTCAATGCCTTTCAGAATTGGTGGAAGTCTGAGACCACTTAAGCTGCTATACCCTGATAACTGACTGACCAGACCTAAGCTAAGTGCCACTGTATCCTTGATGGGTTTAGACAATAAAAACCTCCTGTATTCAAAGACTTATGAGTGCATCATTTCATCCCAACATCAAAACTGAATGGTAATGAATAGGGAGTATTTTTTTTTTAAGTTTGAAAAGTGCCCAGGATTTAACATAGATATAATTTGCACTTTTAAATCTTATTGATAAGATATATGTTGTGTAATAAAATAATTTTTAAATGATATCTTCCAGGAGCAGAGGACAGAGATAGTGATTTTTTAAAAAAGATTCATGACTCCTGCTTGAAATAAAGGCCAATGAGAGGTAGAGTACTGAAAGGATGAGAATTACTGGCAGAAATAAAATAAGCCACAAAGAGCAGCTATGGGGGCAAATCTCAGCTTTGTTCTTTTTTTTTTTTTTAGCCTTGTTCTTTATGGAAATCCCAACCAAGGAAGTACTCTGAGTCACAGAGACTGTCCAGGGCCCTAAAGAGAAGGGTACAAGCCCTCTACCTCCAAATAGACAGAAGTCCTTTCTTTGACCTTTACTGCATATTCCCATGTTTTCAAGCCTTGTGGGTTTGAGAGCTTATAAGGTGAGCTGATAGCCATCCTTGGGGAACTGCCAAATGCTGAAGTTGCTGGATTCCACCTGGACAAGTATAATGAGCCCGAAGTTATAGGTACCCAAAATACATAGAAACCTTTCACGTCAGGAGAGACACTCTGCCACAAGTTTTACAGAGGTGAAATCTGTTACAGCTGTTGAGAGAATGAAAGAATTAGTGAATTCTGCTCATGGTTGGGGATCACAGGAAAACTTATTCCTTACAACAGAGCTCCATGCCCTGTGACCTAGAAATCCTATTTTATACGGTAGCAGAACAAGAAGGATCTAGGCAATATTCTGTGATATCTAGATGTCATACAGTCTCTGAAAGTGGGACCAAGGCATCTGTAAGCTCACATGATTAGGAAAGAGAAATAGAACTTTGAAATTGACCCTAAGTTCTCATCTCTTGGTGGAGAAAGGCATGGGCCACCACCTTTCCAAATTTCCAAGTGACTAGTTCAATGTGTAAAGAACACAAATGTGTTATATATAACAAGACAGTCATACATGCATCGGGAAAAGTATAAGCCCAGTGATTGTAAGACAGTATCTAAGAAAGAATGCTTAAGGGATAGTATCATTTTATTATTCAAGATGCAGATAGTTTTAATTTCTATATTATCTGATAGATTTGAAACATCCATACCCACTTTTCATTCCTCGAGGGTAATGATACTAAGAAGAATTGAGAGTGTTAGTGTATCGATGTGCTATGAGGTGGGGATTGGTGGTGAGTTTTTTGAGATGGGGTTTAAGGGAAGCTGTGTCTGGCTAAACTAAATAGGCACCCTGAGCTAATCTCTCAGTGCTCTCTCTAGGAAACTGCCTAAGACTGAAAACTTCAGGACAATAACAAACAAGCAGCATGGCAGCAAGCCTCAGAAAGATCTGGGTTCAAGTTTTATCTCTGACACATTCTGTCTATATCCCTGGGACCATCACTTAACCTCTAAGTGCTCCAGGCAAATCTCTCAAAGGCAGCTGGGTGGTGTAGTGGATAGAATCAGAAAGACCTGAGTTCAAATCCTGCCTCAGACACTTACTAGCTGTGTAATCTTAGGAAATTCACTTAACCTCCATTTCCTCAACAATAAAATGAGAATGATAACAGAACCTACCTCACAGGAATGTTTTGGGGATCAAATGGGATAATATTTTTAAAGTGCTTAACGCAATGTCTGGCACATAGTAGGTGCTTTTAAAATGTTAGCTATTATTATTACTATAAATCATAAGGCAGGTGTCAGTTGCTGTTGGTAGTAGGAGCTTCTCCAGTGGAAGGGCTCATGCTGTTAATGAAATCACAGGTTGCATCAAAACCAAGACTAAAATAAAATTTTAAAGCCCTCCCCAAATCCAATAGACAGTCTCCTTGATATCATCAGAAGACCAGAAGGAACACTGAAAAATAGAGTTTTGGAGAAACACATGAACAATTACTCCTGGTAGGAATGCATTTCCTATTAGAAATAAATCCCTCTTTGCATGTACACCTTTGCCCTCATTCCCCAGCAGCCTCATTCCCTGCCAATGCTAAAGGCATCCTGCATTTTCTGGGGCTAAATGACTGGAACAGCGGATGATCCCATTGAAGTATTCACAAGCTTGATCACATGAACCTCCGGGCTGCAACAGCACAGAATGGAAGACAAGGAAGAGACAAAGAATCAGAATAGCATGTGTGCTTTTTTGGTTTTCCAGAAGGAGAAAGCTGTGGTTACAGAAAAGGAACAATAGGAACCTGGAGTCAGCAGCAACTGCATGTGGTTATATTCCCGATGGACTTTCCTTGTCCCTATTATCTTGTTCAGTCTCTATCATTAGAATTGTTCCTGGACCCAGGCAGTCTTGAGACACTGCATGCTCTTCTTTTCTAGCAAAAGACCCCTCTCAGTGCTGGGTTCTTGTCCAGAGTGCATGGGAAACCTGAACTCAAATGGGAGAGGTTAAGCCCCCTTTCTCATACTCTTTGGTTTTTATATCCATGGACCTGACTCCACACTCCCAAGTAAAAATTGACTTTAAGCTTAGGAGTTGACTCATATCTAGGATCTATCCAAAGAAAGGTAAGGAGAAAGGTATTCAATGCACAATGTAATTCAGATTTGGGACAAGTATTTCTATGAAGAAAATAAATGCTTAACACAGAAGAGCTCTCACAAGTGGAATCTGACCAAAAAAAAATTAAACAAATAGCAGCAATAATTAATCTATTTGAGGTTGACACTGAAACCCTTCAAAACATAAAGAATTTGCTAGAACTCCTGAACAGTCATTTTACATTTCACCTCAGCGCTGCACTGACTCACTTATAGTACATATCTTCTAGCAAGCCAAGCCAAGCTTAAGACCTCTATCTTAAGACCTTATTCTGCAAGATAGTTGTCAAGGGCTTCTTCCAAAGTGCAGCCGGCATGATTGAGAACCCAAAATTTCCAGTTGAATTCACAAGGTCACCTCCAAGCCTGGACTTGTTCATCTCAAGATCAATGTTTGGTCACTTAGGATCAGACAATGAACACAAAGTAGAAGAAGTAGCCAGAGGTCCAGACTAAAGCTCTCTCAGCTGAGCTCCTCTGCCCTACATGCCAAATGGAAAGACTCAACATGCTATGGGAAAAGGAGAAGGGCCATCTCTCTACTGCACTTCACAGGAAATCCCAGTTACAAGCTGCTACCTGGAGGGTAGAAGGAAGAGAGACATGGGGAAGAGTCATTCCTTTTTTCAAAGTCTTCTTGCTCCGTGGCCAATAAAAGTCCTGCTAAATCATCCCCAGAGGACCCAGCACTGAGCTAGCACATGGCCAGCCAGAAGCAGCCAGAGTAGCTCTTTGCATATTCTATTACAAATACATTGACTGACAGGACATTTATGAAGCATGAAGTTTCTCGAACAATTTGAGAAGGTTTAAAGCTAAATCATATGGTCAGGGCTACATTGTAGGAAAATCATTCTGGCAGCTGCATGAAGGATGGATTGGAGATGAGTCAGGAAGAGCAATAATTAGGAGGTTATTACAATAGTCCAGGCAAAAGTTGATGAGGACCAGACTAGAGAGGTGTCCATGTTAAGAGGAGAGAAGGGTATGAATATGAGAAATGACGGCAAGGTAGAATTGACAAGATTGGTTAATGTATTCAATAGAAGGGGTGAAGAAGAGTGAGAAGTCATGGGTAACTCTGAAGCTGCAAACCTGACTAGAAGGAGGTAGTGACCTTAACAGAAATAGGATAGTTCAGAAGAGGAGAGGGTTTGGGGGAAAAGATAATGAGTTCTGTTTGTGGACATGTTGAGTTTGCAATGCCAATGGAACATCTAGATTGAAATGTCCAATCAGCAGTTGGGGATGTGGGATTGGAGCTCAGTGGAGAGAACAGGGCTGGATATATAAATTTGGGAGTCATCTGCAGAGAGATGATAAATAAAAGCATGGGAGCTGATGATGTCACTGAGAGGGATAGGAGAAGGAATGAGAGAAGAGGAGAGGAAGAAGGGAAGAGGAGAGTGGAAGGAAGAAAAGAGGGGAGAGAAAAGAGAAGAAAAGAGGAGGGAAGGGCCAAGGTCTTGCAAGATGCCTACACTCAGTGGGCAGGAAGAGTATGATGAGCCAGCAAGGATGCCAAGTAGTGGTCCAGCATTCAGATCCCTCTTTTCTTCTCTTATTTCTTCTCCCTAGTGACCCAACTTTAGTTACCTATGCTCACTTGACTTTTTAGCTTCAGTGTCTTTGCTCCTCACATTAGTTTGGTAAAGAAAAAAATCAAGGGCCAAAAAACTGGTCAGTAAGCACATTGGTACCTGTTCAGGTAGATGGACACAAAGAAAAAGACAATTAACAGTATAATCTCACAAATTTGGAAACTATGTGCAGACACTAATGTTTGAAAATAAGGCTGTTCCTGCTACTGAAGAAGGCCACCCCTACATTTCTGATTTGTAATTTCCTGTACTGAAGGAGATTAGCAATGGTATTCATAATTCCAAACAGCAGAAAGCAGAAAGAAGTCATCTAGAGTTGGTATTGGCATGCGTTACACAGTTTTTTAACGACATGTGTTTTGAGTAGGCAAAATTGTTTTGAATAAACTACACAAGAGTTATCAAAATTTTTTTTTACTGAATTGTTAGGATCTTGAAGTTTAGTCTTGGAGGAGAGTTGAGAAACTGAATCTCCTTCCCTTCTTTGAAGAGGTAGGGGATTATCAGTGGGAAACAAAATATATGCTGTCAGATACAGTCAATTTGTTGATCGGTTTTACCTTTTTTCTCTTCTTAAAATTTTTTTTTTACATGGGAAGGTTCACAAGATAGGGGAGAAGAAGGAATATATTTAGGAAAAAATGTTATATAAAAGCACAGATATCAACAAAATCATTCAAAAAGGTGATTGATGCAGAGGACGGTGCCCTAAACTTGGAGTTAGGAAGACCTGAATTTAAATCCACTCTCAGACACTTACTTGCTGTGTGACCCTGGACAAGTCACTGAACCTCTGTTGTCCTCAATTTCCTCAACTGTACAATGGGGATGCCTTGTAGGGATGTTATGAGGTTCAAATGTGCTAATATTTGTAAAGTGCTTAGCACAGTGCCTGACATCTATATAAATGCTTATTCTTAAAGATCATAGCAGCTCTTTTTGTGGTGGCCAGGAATTGGAAGTTGAGTGAATGTCCATCGATCAGGGAATGGCTGAACAAGTTGTGGTATATGAATGTGATGGAATACTATTGTTCCATAAGAAATGATGAGCAGGTGGACTTCAGAAAAACCTGAAAAGATTTACATGAACTGATGCTGAGTGAAGTGAGCGAAGCCAAGAGAACATTGTACACAGTAACAGTAACATAGTACAATGACTAATTTTGATAGACTTAGCTCTTCATAGCAATGCAAGGATCCAAGACAACTCCAAAAGACTCATATGATGGAAAACGCTTCCCACAACTATGAAGTCTAAATGCAGATCGAAGCATACTATTTGCTCTCACTCTTTTTTGTTTGTTTCTTCTTTCTTGGGGTTTCACCCACTGGTTCCAATTCTTCTTTACAACATGACTAATGTGAAAATACATTTAATATGAATGTGTATGTAGTGCCTCTATCAGATTGCACACCATCTTGGAGTGGGAGGAGGGAAGGAAGGTAGAGAGAATTTAGAACTCAAAATCTCATGGAAGTGAATATTGAAAACTAAAAATTAATTAATTAATTAAAATGCTTATTCTTTTCCTTCCCTCTCTTTCTTTATTTGACCTCTCTCATCCTTAGTTTCCTGATCAGTAAAAAGGAGATAATAATGGTACCTTCCTCTCAGGGTTATTGTAAAGATCTAATGAGTTAATATTGTACAGCACTGTGTAAAACATTCTGGTGCTGAGTAATTTTTTTTTAAAGGGGGCAGTAGGCCAAATAAGTTTGGGAACCTCTGGTCTAGACAAAGGATCTACCCCCAACCAAAGCCTAAGTGGTACACAATGGGTAGGAATTCACCTCAATTAGATTCTTTTTACTCTTTAATCAGAAGTAAGATTCCCCAGTTGAGCGGAATCTGAACAAGATCGAGGAAAATGTTAAATCTGGTCTCATTATCAGTCCTATTCTGCAGAAGCTGATTTGGCCTAGGAGAAAATGAGGACAAATCAATTTTTTAAAAAAAGGGGAAAAAAAAGAAAATGAGGAAATAGAAAGGTTAAAAACAAACAAACAAACCTGAATTCCCCAATAGTAATTGGTTATTAATGTGAGAAATAATCATTTCTCTCATAAGTATTCAATAAATGCTTGTTGACTGACTGATTCTATGTTCTCACTAAACTGAATTGTTCATAGAACTCAATACCCCATTTTTCATCAACGTGCATTTGCAATAAGCTGTTCCCCCCGCCTGGAACACCATTTCTCCTCATCTTTGCTTCTCCAATCCTGGTCTTCCTTCAAGGCTTAGCTCAGATATTCCCCAAATCTGTGAAGTCTAAGCCAATGTTGAACATTCAGAAATTTTCCTCCACCACATGACCGTTTCTCTGCCTGGATTACCCTCATCCCAGAAACTGTAGCATCATAAGAGACACTCTGGAAGGGTTCACATTCTCAACAGATTGCCTGAGGTTGCCTCACTTTGGCAAACAACCTGGAAAGGTCTCAAAGAAGAAAAGGTCAAAGCATCTTCCCTGGCATCTGGTCATACTCCCTGGGATGGTGGTGGAAGGAATTTACTGAAATGCATAAAGCCCAAGCATCACCTTTAGGATGCTTTTTCAGAGGTCGCTGAAACTCCCTCAACTGATGTCATACCCCATTGACTCTGGGGGCTAGTGGCTCTGGCTTTCAGCTTCCAATGTGCTCTGAAGAGGGATGGAGCAACTGATTTTTCACATGTCTCCATTGGTCATTGTTTGGTTTCTGATGGCTCAGAGTGGGTGTGAATAGCAATTGTTTCTGTTCTGATCAGAAACTCTGAAGGTCTTCCTTTCCCAGATTGATTCTTTTATGGAATCAAAGCCATCTTTGGCCTCAATTCTTACTTGGTCTTCAATAACTGATGGGTATACATCTCACCAGTCAGATTGGCTAAGATGACAAAACAGAAAAATGACAAATGCTGGAGAGGATGTGGAAAAATTGGAACACTAATGTATTGTTGGTGGAGCTGTGAACTGATACAACCATTCTGGAGAGCAATCTAGAACTATGCCCAAAGGGCTATAAATAATTGCATACCCTTTGACCCAGTAATACCACTTCTGGGGTTGTATCCCAAAGAGATCATAGAAGTGGGAGGAAGACCCATATGTACAGAAATATTTATTGCAGCTTTCCTTGTGGTGGCAAAAAACTGAAAATTACAGGGATGCCCATCAATTAGGGAATGGCTAAACAAGTTGTGGTATATGAATGTAATGGAATACTATTGTGCTATAAGAAATGGGGAGGAGATGGACTTCATATTTACCTGGAGAGGATTATACAAACTGATGCTAAGTGAGAAGAGCAGAACCAGGAAAATTTTGTTCATAATCACAGACACATCATA
>CM053592.1:24721606-24740890 GCA_028646515.1 Pseudochirops corinnae | reverse complement strand
GTTTCATCTCACATGTAGCAAATAGACAACTTTTTTTAAAAAACAGAATCAATCTCTATAGGAGAGATGGAAATATTGATACACCATTGTTGAAGCTGTGAACTGGTCCTACTATTCTGAGGGTGGGAGGAAATGGAATTATGTTAGAAAAGTTCTTAAATTGTTCTTACCCATTAAGTTCTAGTACTGGGAATATATCCCCCAAAACAGGTTAATGACAAAAAAGCTCTACAAACCAGAATACTCAAAGCTGCCCTCTACATCATAAAAAAAACAGAATAAAATCAATGCACATGGATTGGGGGAATGACTAAGCATATGAATGTAGATAGAGAAGTGTGGGAGCTATCCCCATACCCTTGCTGAATATATTTTCCCTGCTATTGTGAAGTAATTCTTTTGTTTAAAGTTAGATGCCTTACAAATGTCTCATTTAGTTCAAATACTGAGACTGAACCAATGGACTGGCCTAAATCAGGCCTGGTGCAGAACTTTTGGCAAAGTTGGCTTAATTGTATCTGAATGTCCTTGTAGTTTACACTGTGCTTGAAACAGGGCAAGATGGAAGAAAGTGGACCCTGGATGATAGAATGTCCTGATATGAGAATCTTGTACATTGTGGCCACTTTGTTTCTATTAGTTTTAGTCTTCCCAATGGGACAGAGTAGGGGGGCCTCCATGGAACCAGTAGGATTAGAAAATTGTAACTATCTGTTAGCATTCACTAACTGGACAGATGTGAAAATGTGATGGGTCTTCAAGAACTATGCCACAAAAATGTGTTATGTCATTTGATAAGATAGAATAACTATGTTTCAGGGAATAACTGTAATCTCCAGGCCCACTAGCAGTGGGGATTAATTTGGGGACTGTCTAAAAAACTATGCTGAATGGACTGAAGGGGACTCTTTATATGACATTTGGGAGGCCGTTAAGAACTGTGCCTTATTTTTGTACAAGGCACTGGGGAAAGTACTAACAGGATAATCCTTCAGCCTCTCCAGGACCAGACATTTTTTCAGAACTGGGAATATGAACAATATGGACAAATGGGACAAATGTGCAAAATGCTCCCCAGGAAGAGGTGAGGTTAAAGTTAATTCAGGTTAAGGATTGTAAGTGTTTCAAGGGGAAAGAATGTAATGAGAGCAAAAAGGTTGTGGAGAATGAAGAGACATAGAGACATAAGAAGACAAATGAAGAGACACAGAGACATGAAGAGACAAAGAGACATAGTTTCTGGGTAATTAGTCATTATATTAATTATGGCTAGGGAATAATTAATAAAAGAATGGTCATTTGACCATCTCTCATAAACCAAAGATGGATCATGACAGCCTTTTGATGCTTATATGCCCTTGGAAGGGTTGGTGTTCCTGACAGGCAACAATCAATTATGATTGATTAACATAATGAAAATGAATATTATAATGAGAGGTGGATCTATTCTAATGAAGAGCTGGGGATGGAGGAAGAAGCCTACTTTGATATGTCACTTGCTCCCAGACTACCTCCAGACAATCTAGACAAAAATCTAGACCCAGTCTACCTACCCAAGCTTGAGTAGAACACAATGAGCCAGAATTCACCTAGTCTAAAATCTTTTTACCTTTTGATCAGATCTAAACTTTACCAGTTGAGTGGGGTCTGAACAAGATGAAGAAGGTTAAATCCAATCTCGCTATCAGCCCAATTCTTCAGATGTTGCTTTGAATGAGGAAATAGGAAGGGTAAAAAAAAAAAAAAAAATCCTTCATCTCCCCACTAGTAACTAGGAAATAGTATTTTCTTTCAAGGTGAGCATCCTTCCTGTGATCTAGGGGATCGTCAGTCATATATGGGACTCAGGGATGAATGACTTAGTGCTTTGGGACAGCATAGCAAGACCCAGTGGCTCTTTGGTCCCATCTACTTTGGCTGTAGCAGCCTTCTCCTCCCTAGTAGAAATGGTGACTGCTTACACATGAAAGCTGGAGCACATGTATTGGCCAAGATGAGTCTGAGCACCTCTGCTGCCTTCTCTCTCCGATCAGAGGTGAGTGAGTAATGATAATTGGATGGAATTTTCTGCTCTTGGCAGAAGGCTGGTTGAGCTCCAGAAATTTATAGCTCCCAGGTCTCTTGGGGTTGATGTCAGGAAGAGCTTCTTCATTAGAGACTATGACCACTGACTAGTCCAAGCTCAGCCCTGGCTACCAGATCCTCTTGGAGATGTCTGAATCATAAATGTGGTTGACTAGCCATTACCAGAGGGGGGAACATTCAGAACAATGTTTGGCCCTGGAAAAAGGGGCAACAGTAGTACTCAGGTCCCAGCAAGGGAGAGAAGTGGCAATACTCAGGCCCTAGCAAAGGCAGCAGGGCAGTCAGACCCACTGTAGCCCCTTTCTTAATGTAATATGGAAATGGGAAGGTCCATTCGTATTGCTGCCAGTGGTCCCTGTAACCAAGGTGTTAAGAACATTAAGTTTCTTGCCATAGGTAAATTTTTCCCTAAAAAGCAAAACTATTCTTGAGACCCAATTGTGGAGGAGGATGATTAGATCAATATCTACCTACCCTTCCCTCCCAACCTCACCTCTCACTGTAGATTAGACTAATTTTTCTTCCTTATCCTCAAGACTGCATTGGTCCAGGGTGCCAAGGCTAGGGCCACATTGTTGGTGATGTAGCCCATAAAGGCATAAAAAGGTAGATTCAAGTAGGAGTTGAAGGTAATTAAGGTGAATAGAGTAGCACTTTATCCTGTTTATCTTCATAACCCTAAATATCCTTTTACAGAGGTATAAGGAAGCTAAGAAACCTGTCCAAGGTTACCCTTACATCTACTCATACCATAGCACCTAGATCCTGATACCCAGTCCAACATTCTCCCAAAGCAAATTACCCTTTACATTCAACCAGTCAGAACAGTTCTCAATAATAAATCCCATATTACCCACTTCCAAATATTTATAATGCCTATTTTAACAGCTGACTCCCAATTTGGTAGGTGGTTCTTTTGAATACTCAATGAGAAAAATAATTAATTCAGTCAAATAAATATTTTTATTAAGGCCTATAAAGTATGGCTGAGAGATAGAGATATAAAAGTTCAAATGAGTCTTAGTAACCTTCATGGAACATTACACAAAAGCATTTTGTTGTTGTTGTTCTAAGTAAATTTAGAGAACAAGTCCCTGAAATTGCCAATAGCTTTTATCAGCATAACTAGAAAAGCTCATATTCCAAACTTTTAGACCTTCATCATTATAAGGAGTTTGTTAGGACATTCCAGAGGTCATCTTCCACACTCCCCCTGCACTCCTGGGCCTGCATAGGTCACTTTTTTCCTCTTTAAAATACAGAAACTACTCAATTATTCCTATGACTGGTTGCTAGCAATTCACTTCAGGAAAAAAAGGAGGGGTGAGGAGAAATGAAACATGATTTCAGGTCGACTTGCTTTTGAGCAGCTGTCAGCAACTGAAATCATTGAAGGTACATGTAAGTCGTAATTATGCTGTAGTGTTCACTCATCGCAAAGTATATTTGTTTTTCATGATTACATTTCCACCTAAACATATTATAAATCAATAATTGTTATAGTTTGGGTGATAAAAATTCAACACAAAGTCAACAGTCATTTTAATCTGAAAATATTTTTGCCAATATTAATGATGCTTCAAAAAAAGGTTTGGTTGTAAGACATCATGGAGGCTAAGAGATTGCCAGTAGAATGTTCCTTCACAAGGCAGCAAAAAGCAGCCGAGGGAAGAATGAACCAGAAGAAAGCTTGGTGGAGAGATCCAACTGGGTCAGATTATCTTTTTTTTAGATGAAATTTGAACAGTGTTTCTATAATAATCTCACCACTAAAAAAAGTGGAATCACCCTTTAACCAACTATGCACCCATGCAAGCCTTTCCTAATTTCCCCTAGCTGTTGATGCTCTTCCTCTTCATAGCATGCAAGGTCCTTAAAGATATGAGAACTTTGCTTTGGGACTTTGGGGGCAGGGGAGTGCTATCCTTAACATCTAAGTGTCTTGTATATAGTAGGTAATAAATGCTTGCTTGGTTTGGACGGGAAGATGAAGAGGCACCTGATGTTGAGAAAAGCAATTGGATCCGATTAAATACGCATAATAATAAATGTATGCCTGAGGTTATAAAAATTTAGAGCGAGATGGATGACTTTTGAGGTCAACTAATCTACCATCATATCCTCTCTCTCTAGTAATGATAATAATAATAAAATTAGCAAATTAAGGCCCAAGCTTGCCAAAGGACACATAGCAAGGAGTTAAAATGTAGGTCCTTTGACTCCACATCCAGCAATTTAACCTTGTGGAGCAGGGGATAGGGTGCTGGTCCTGGAGTCGAGACTTATCTTCCCGAGTTCAAATCCAGCCTCAGAAACTGTGTGACCTTGGGCAAGTCACTTTATTTGCCTCAGTTTCCTCATCTGGAAAAATGAGCTGAAGGAAATGGCAATGCACTCCAATATCTTTACCAAGAAAACCTCAAATGGGGTCATGAAGAATCAGACACAGCTAAACAAAAATAATTGTAAAGGCGTTCATGATTGGCATAAGTGATTTCAAAGAGATTCCAAAAGAATGAGAAAATATGCAATGTTAACAAAAGAGGGGAAACTGTTTCCTTAACTGATAGCAGACTCTGTTCCAGAAATTACTCTGCATGTATTTTATTAATTTTCTACATACATGTAGTTTTCTCCCCTCTTCCACTAGAATATTGGAATAGACTATGCTAAGGGCTGGGATGTCCACTTTTGTCTTTGCATTAAATGAGCATTTGTCTTTGGTTAAATAAGATATTTGTTAAATGCTTAGCACACATAGCAGGCAGTTCATGTTTGTCCCCTTCCCTAACCTTCCCTTTGTATCCCCACTGCCTAGCTAAGGAGAGTGCCTGGTACATGTTTGTTAAACGAATGAATGAATGAACTGAGAAGACAACAATAACTATCAATCCATGTGCCTACTTTGAAGGGGGAGGGGATAGAACTCATTTTATTCTTTAATAAATTTTATTTTTTTTAAACTTTTACATCACATTGATTTTCAAATTACACTTCCTTCTTCTCTAACCAGTGAATCTTCCCCACTTAACAAGATTTGAGAAAAACCACAGTTTGGCAAAAAAACATGCAGCATTCCACATAGTTCACCAGCTCTTCAGTCAAGAGGTGCATTTCTTCATCTTTTCTCTGGGTCCAAGCTTAGCCATCATAATCACACAATTTTCATTTTTCAAATTGTTCTTTCCATTTACATTGTTAAAGTCATGGGGCAAGGAGTTCCCCTGGTTCTGCTGATTTTATTATGAATCAGTTCATTAGGTCTTCCCATGCTTTTCTGAATGTCCTATTTTGTTTCTTACAGTGCAATAGTATCCATTACATTCCTATGACACATTTGTCTACCAATCTATATAAAAATCCATGAACATAATGGGGATATTCTTGAAAAAAACTGACCAGGATACAGCAGGCAGTTTTGGACATAGTTCACTTAAGCAGATCACAACTGACTCATGAAGTAAAAACTAGATCCTGCTTACTTTTTGATATTTTAATAAAAAATTGATTAGTAGAGGAAAAGTCATAAGGCCCTTTTTTGTTTTTTAACAAGATGTCTCTCATGTTAAAGGCATACAAGATTCCGTGACAATGTATAAAGCAGGCCTGCACAATACACAGTCCACCAAAGGATTTTGGGTGGAAAAAGGTAGGGTCAGCACTGCACACTTTTCCGCTTGTCACATGACCCACAGCAATCATCCATCATCAGTCTTTCTCTAGCCTATCCTATCTGTGGCCTGAAGAAGTCTATAAGTTGTGCAGGTCTGGCATAGAGTATAAACATCAGATCAAACTAGGAGACAAACTACAAAGCATTTCAGCAGCATCATGGTCCTGGTGCAGTCTAAATGGAACAGGAGCTCCCTATTGAAGGCAAGGCCACGAGCCTCTGTTTGTGGGCGACACTGGTTTCAGAAACAACACAGGGACTTCCCAATGAGATATAGTCATTCATAATACTCTAGCTGAAAAATCTATACGGGAACAAAAACCCCAAGTGTATTTAGAATGAGTACTGTCAGAATATGATAGGAGGTTTGAATGGCATTTTAATGCATTAGTATCTCTATATCTTACAGACTACAAATGGAAATGTGAGTTGGGTCCAAAACTGAATAGGAGAGTAGATGGCATTGCATTTTAGGAATTGTAAAGAAATGCCAATAATTCCCAACTGCTCTCCTGCCATAAAAGCCTATGGAACACCACGAATTCAGAAAAATCAAAATGTAGTTTAAAAATGCAGCAGTTAAGATATGTGGGAGATATAAGGAGTTGACAGCAGACCAATGATTATTTGTATGTAACTGGCAAAGAAGTACAAGTGGATGGATGGCTAAGTGATGTCAGTTGTATCAAAAGTGGGAAACAAAGGCCAGCCCAAGGGTTTTCATGATAACCACAAAATATTAGAAAACCCAGAGAAAATATTCTCTTGCTTACATCCTCCCTGAAGGATTCATGGAAGTTCATGGAAAATCTTACGCCAACGCTTCATCATGGGAGTGGGGAACCTCAATTCAGAAAAGCTAAGTCAGTGGTAAGCAAGTTCTGGAAAGTAATGGGTTGAAACACAGTTCGAGAAAAGGTCTGTGTCTATTTTCCAGGGACTAGCCTAAATGGATACAAGTTTATTAGCTTCACAGTAGGTAGACCAGTTAGTGATGTATTCCTTTATGGTAGCCCACAAAAACAAGATACTTTAAAAAAAAAAAAAGTTGCCCATTAGCCTGTGCAGTGATGGAGGCAGAGTGATACTAAAAATCAATTTCTACACTATAAACAAAAATATTAATTTTGTCATCAGTACTCTAAATATGCAGTCCTTGTCCAAGAAAATTACTGGAAGAACTGAATCAAAAATGCAAAACTACCACTATAAAATTAATAAGCCAGAATCTATTGAAGGTAAGTCAAAATAGTGTGTAGCAAGCAACCTCTTGGTTCCCCTACTACATTCCTTCCACAAAGATCTAAAAATGTGCTGGACTTGAGTCATGATTGGGCAATCTGGGGGGGAAAAATCTGAGGGAGTCATTTCCCAGTCCAGCATAAAGATAGCAGTAGAGTGCTATGGATACTAGGAAAGGGATCTACACAGATGCACTCACAGAGAATTCCAGCACCTAGGGACTGACTGAAGACCAAGGCTGTGCACTGTGGCAGAAAGAGGTCCTAGAGGATCCCAGGCTCTAATACAAGGTGTAGGAACAGGTTCCAGCCA
Organism: Pseudochirops corinnae; assembly: GCA_028646515.1. Taxonomy (NCBI): domain Eukaryota; kingdom Metazoa; phylum Chordata; class Mammalia; order Diprotodontia; family Pseudocheiridae; genus Pseudochirops; species Pseudochirops corinnae. The sequence goes on along the minus strand of CM053592.1, from coordinate 24,733,578 downwards.
AATGACAGCTCACTTGCTCACTACTAATCTCTGGGTCACAGATCTTTAAGGCAGACTGAGGACGGGGTTTAACAAGCCCAACAAGGTTCAGTGTACTGAGCAAGGAACAAGCCACAGTTGTGTAACTCTGGGCCAAGCAAGAGAGGAGAGACTCAGTTCCAACCTCCAGTCCAGGATGAAGACTCAGCAAAATAATCAGAGAAGGAACTCCAGACCAAAGCGGAGTCTCAAGTTCAGTCACTCTGAATCTAGAGCTCCCCAGCTGGCCAATAGGGACTGAGTCCAGAAGGAGTCTTCTGAAACTCCTTTACCAAGGGCAAGCCCACAGGTGTGCAGCTCAAACCCAAACATGGGTCAGGGAAGTGAGTACACTGCCCTACATCATACCACTTTTGGAGCACTGAAGGCTTCGTAAGTCCCTGGCCTGAGCTGTTGCTGAGATACTAGGAATAACACAAAACCCAAGAAAACAGCAGAAGGACCCATGAGGACAAAAATTCTGCTCAGATATTTCACCCCAGCCTGGATCTAACAAAAAGCCTGAAGTCAGAAATTAGGCTGGAATAATAAGCAAGAATACCACCATAAAGAGAAATTATGGTGAATGGGGCACTCAAGATAAACCTAGAAGAGAATGACTCCAAACATCTATAAGAAAGCCTTAAAGAAAACATAGCTTGGGTACATACAGAATTCAACAAAAATTTCTGGGAGAGACAATGTAAGAATTTAAAAAAAAAATTACAGAAACTTATGTAACCCTGAAATTTGAGAACTGATCAAATAAAAGCCAGTGACCCCAGAATACATCAAGAAATTTCAAGAGAAAGACAAAAGACCAAAAACACAGAAGAAAATGTAGAGCATCTTAAGAGAAAAAAAACAAAACTGGAAAACAGATCAAAGAGATAAAAATTTAATAATCAGGCTACCTGAAAGGAATCCAAAAATTAACAAGACATTGTATTTCAAGAAATCCTTAAAAAAAAAACCTGAAAATGCAAATTCTCAAGAAGATGATAACCAAAATACAGAGCGGCTTTCTGCACAAAGAAAAAATATAACAAGCAGCTAGAAAGAAAAAATTTGAGCCAGGATCACAAGATTTAGCAACCACCAAGGTAAAGGAGCAAAGAGCTTGGAATACAATATTCCAGAAGGCGAACAATCTAGGCTTACAGTCAAGAATAACTTACCAGCAAAAAGGAACATCCTAACAAAGGGAAAAAATGTCTTTAATGAAATAGGGCTCCCAATTACTCCTGTTAAAAAGATCAGAACTGCACAGAAATTATGAAACACATAGCATGTCAAGAGAAGCATAATGAGGTGAATAAGCTAGCACCAAGAATAACTGTTTACCTTCTTATATGGAGAGATATTTGTCCCACAAAACATCCTCAGGAGTCATGGAAGAAGTTTCATTGGAGGTTTGGGAGTGTTATAAATCTTTTGGACTGACAATCTTAAAAGAATGAAAAGACAAGGGAAGAGAAATATAGTAAGAGGGAAGAGGTGAATGAAGAGGAAGGTTGGGGGAAATTATCTTATAAATTTGGGGTTTCCAAGAAGAAGTCTGTACAGCAAAGAGGGGTGAGTTGTAGATGACACAAACCTTACTCTCATGTAAACTGATCAAAAGGAGGGAAAAATATGCACACATATGCACGCAGACACATCTCCATGCAGACACATCTCCACACATATAGTTGAGTACAGAAATGCATTCCACTCAACCAGGAAACAGGAAAGAAAGGGGGAAAAAAGAGGAAGTGAAGAGTAAGGCAGGAATTAGTCAGAAGCAAAACAAACTCATACAGAAGGGCCAGGAAGCAAAGAGAAAGAGGTGTAAAAGAAAGAGGTGTAAGAGAACAGGATGGAGGGAAAGACATAATTAACAATCAGAAATATGAATGTGAATGGGAGGAACTCACCCCTAAAAAAGACGAGGGTAGCAGAATGGATCAGAAACTAGAATCCAACAATATGTTGCTTACAAAAAACACTTGAAGCAAAAATATGCATTTTTTTTAAAGAAGCCAAGCAAAATCTACAATGCTTCAGCTGGAGTAAAAAAGGCACAGGTTGCAATTATATCAGACAAAGCAACAACAAAAGTAGACCTAATTAGAAGAGAAACAGGAACCATGCATTCTACTGAAAGATATCATGGACAATGGTTAATATAAATAAACATTTAAGCACCAAATGGCATAGTATTTAAATTCTCAAAAGAATGAGTTACAGGGATAAAGATAATGGAGCCCCAATTTACTCCTTTAAGATTTACATAAATCTAACCCAAAAAGCAAGCACACAAAAAAAGATGAAGTATTTGAATAGAATTTTAGAAATTAGATATGACCAGATTCCTGAAGAATGCTGAATGGGAATAAAAGGGAGTATACATATTTTTCTGCTGTGTATGACATCTTCACACAAACTGATTTACTTATCAGGCAAAAACACCTACCAAATGTATAAAAACAGAATTAATTCATTCTTTACAGATCATGAGACAAAAAGTATATTCAATTGAGGGCCTTTAAAGTGAAGATTAAAAATCAATTATAGACTAACTTAATCCTAAAAAAATGAGTCAAAGCACAAATTATAGAAACAATTCCTTCATTAAAGATGAGACAACATACCAAAATTTTGAGGCTGCATCTCTAAACACTTTCTTCAATAAAAGACATCAATAAATTTGGCATGCGATTATTTAAAAAAAAAACTTAAAAACCCACAAAATCTGAAGAGGGCTGGGAAATTTTAGAAGGAACACGGTAAGACCCTCCAGATTATATTAACATGAATTAATGTTACAAAATTTCAATACAATGGTGGGCATGAGGAGAGAATATTAAAAAAATATTGAGGAAAAAAATCAATCAGGAGTAAGAAATCTGAAAATTCAAGGTTTATAGACTATGTTATATAGAAGCCTTGTCACAATGTCATGAACACCAGAAGAACAAGCAATACAACAACCAATCACAATTCCAGAGGACCAATAAAGCATGCTACTCATCTGATTGAGGGGTGATAAACTCAGGGTTCAGCCTGAATCAAATTATTTTTGGACAAGATCAATGTGAGAATTTGTTTTACTCAACTATATATACACATTTGATAGGGAGATCTTGTTTTGGTTTTTTCCCAACAAAGAGAGGTGAGGAAGAAAATTGATAGTTGATTAATTAAATCAAAAACAAAAAGTGAAGGTACGGCGAGCCACAAATGTTTTAGTGATCAAAAGAAAAAAAAAATCAACCCTCTCTCTCTCAACCCAAACTTTTTTACACATAAGAGTATGATTTGGGGTAATGTAGGTGGGAGTCATTTCCAAATCAGCCATGTATAAAATACACTTAAAAATATAAATAAGTCCTAAACTAGAAGGAAAAGATGAGAATACAATGAACATAAAGAAACTCCAACCTAACTGATTTAAGCAAACAGCTGAAAACAGCAAAATCCTTGAGAGTACTTATTGACCGATATTTTCTAAAGAAATGCGAAAAGCCTAGAAACCACCTGAGTCTGCAAATACAATCTCTTTGCCAAGTGGAGAAATATGGAGCCAAGGGCAACATCAATTTAAAATATAAACTCTCTTTAAAAATAATGGTGGTAATAGTATCATCTCATAAAAAAACAAAAAGTAGTAGAGGGAAAACCAGGTTTTCGGTGAGTGAAGAGACACCAGTAAGCAAAACCATCCCAAGGGCATTTAACTGGAAGAGCGACAGATGAAAAACAGAAAAGCTCTGTAAATATTTCTTTAACTCTTCATCCATCAACAATAACAGAACTACATTTAGATTCTAGAATTCATCTCCAATGTGGTACATGTATTAATAACACTAAAGAAAAAATGAGAAGAGCAGGTTAACTAGATAAAAGTATATAGAAAGGCTGTGAGGAGGTGACAGAAGAAACCATCAAGGGTTGTTGTATTTGGAGGTATCAACCTATGCTACTTAAAATCTTTGGGCCTCTGTTTCCTTATTTCCAACATAAAGGTGTTGGATTAGATGACTAAGGTCCCTTTTCAAGTTGAAGATCTATGATCCAGTTCTGTAACTGTAAAAGGCACACAAAAAAAATCTAAAAACTAATAACTATCAGCCCTATTTCTTATCAGCTATTTCCAAGGGAGAAAAATCTATATACGTATGTGTGGAGGATATGATGAAGGTATGAAAAAGTCATAGGCAGATTTTTGCAATTATTATCCTATAGTAGACCACATCTTTAAAGTAAAAATGACTCAAAGGTGAATGGAAATAATGTGCACATCATTTAAACTAACAAGATTTGGTAGAGCAAATGCTACCTTCAGGGCTTTTCGACACAACTGTCTCCCATGCCTAAGTCAAAATCACAAAGATTCCTAAAAATATCCAACAGTGGTAAATAATGAGCTAAGCTGTAAAATAGGAAGATGTGTGTTAGCCAAAGGAATTCGCTGCTATTGTAGAGTGTATCTAGGGCAGAGTACAAATATAAATCTCCAGAATCTCCCATCTGTAGGTGATACTGTATTAATTGCATCAAGATAGGAAACACAAATGAGCTTCCTAAATAAAATCCATAGTGACTCAAAAGTTGGGTTTTTTTTATTGAGCCTCCTTTATAAGATCCATAGTAACTCAAAAATGTTTTTGGCTAACTATTCATATAGGAAAAACCAAGGGAACAAAGACCTACCATATACACATTATGAAATTTAACAGACCTTGGACAGACATGAAGAAAGATAATGAGCTATGTCCCGAATTGAATAACAGGAGCCTTTGGGGAAATACGGTTCTTTTAATGATTCCAACTTCCTCCCTGAAACAAGGGTTTAACACCAATATCCCAATGGTAATATATCATTATGTTTTGGAATACCACAAGCCCCAATGAACTGAAGTTTAACCAAAGGACAATAAAGAGGTACATGTGGGGCTGTTACCACTACCAATCAAGAACTAAGTAAGAGAAGCAACATACAACCAAAACTATTAGGTGGTCAGGTGTCAAGAGAGACAATCACTGCACAACTTGCATACTCTATTAGTATCCATGAAAATGTCAGATCTTTAAGAGGAAGGCCCATAGATCACATGGTAGAATCCTGTAGGAAATTCACAACACAACATGGATTAGTTGTAATCTGCATTGTTGGATCAATCAGAGATTCATCAAAATACTGAAGTCCAGCAATAATTCTCTGCAACCCAGGTATAGCTGTGAAAAATAAAAACTTAGTTTCAAGTCAGTCTGATGGATGTCCTTATTCTTACTGGTGAATGTAGATGACAAGCAGAGACGTCTTGTATGAATTTCATTGATGTACGCTATTTTTAAAAATGTGTCAACATGGCAGATTCAGTGTTCTATTCCATCATAGGTTGTAACTTAGAACTGACTTTTTAGCGATTTTTTTTAAATGACACCTTAATAAGGCAATTCAATTATTCACTCCCTATCCCCAACTCTATAAGGGGAAAGAAACACTATCTCTGCATTAAAATGCACTATTCTAAGTTATTTGGGTTTAAAGACTACTGCTGGGCTTGATGGAAATGTGAATGTGATAAGGGGCACAAAGTGAATACTGAACCACAATTTCAATGAGAAGGCAAAATTCTGCGGCTACTTCTGACAGGGCATTATTTGCTATATCTCATTTTCAAAAGGTAAAATGTGTAATCCACACAGATTCTCATTATCAGCTCAAATCCGATGCTTTTTAAAAATTCACCTCTCCTTTTAACATTATGTTACAACTGCTCTTAGACCGTATCAACTTTAAACAGTCTGTTTCTATTATACATCACGGGACGTAAGACAATTCGACATACAGCTGAATACACCTGAAATAGTACACAAAAAACTTAACTCGTCAGCCCATACTTCTTGAGAAAAGTGCATATCTAACCAGCTATTAAACTATTCAACCAGTTGCTAGTAGACAGAAATAGATTTCTATCCACTGCAGTGGGCTGGAACCCAGATGAAGTCTCAGCAGCAGTAAGTAGTTATATAACAACTTTTCCCTCTAACTTTAAAGGCTTGCAATACTGTGTCAATAGCTGCCACGACAAATGTTGCTTCTCGGTTCCCCTAAAAAAAATGATTACTTCAAGTAAAAGCAGAACAATTCAGGTCTAAGTATTTTGGGACATCAGAATTTCACTATTCCCACAATATACCAAAGCGGCTACTATAGATACATTCAGCCTAACCTTTTAAACGACTCACTCGGTATTTCCAATATATCATATTAAAGCACAGAAGAACAAGCTAAGAAGATCACCTATGACCCTACAAGGTTCATAGTCCATAATAAGTTGGACTTTGACTATTATGGTAAAAGTCCATAATAAGCTTCAATGGTAACAGATATTTAACTAAATTATACATATAAAAGAATACAGGGATCTAGAACTGGAAGGAACCACAGAGGTCATCAAGTCCAACTCCTTTATTTTATGGATGAAGAAACTGAAGCCCAGAGGTCACACAACTTGCCAAGGCAACATGGGCAGTAAATGAAGAGCAAGGATTTGGACCCAGGCCTGCTGCCTTGAGATGTAATGCTCTTTCCATTGAACCAAGCAAATCTAGAACAGAAGGTAAGTTTGAGGCACTGGGCATAATTTTTCTAGTATACTTTAGAACCATGGTGTCAAATTGTATATCTGGACTGAATGATGTAGTACTCATATATTTATGCCAGCATTATTTCTTTGTTTCTCTTAACAAAGAAGTCTTAATTTTTAAAATTACCTATTTGTCTGAACAAGGGGATGCAAACTGGTATGACCCTGGGTTTGAGATCCCTAATCCAAGGTATTCTTTAAAATCTTGAAGCATTTTTAAAAACTTAAAATGTTACCATTCTACTACTTCCATATTAGTTTCAAGTGTACAAGAAGGAACTTTATAAAGTCTATATGTAATTTTATGATTTTTAACAATTTAGGTTATAAATTATATTTAAAGGAATATATTTTTTTCATTTTAATTCTATACAGTTTATATTCTCATTTCTGGCAGTCATATTCAATTTTATAGGCTCAGAAATAATGGCATTATACTGTCTTAAACAGTGTAATGCAATAATATTTACTTTTACAGATATTTTTTAAGTTTTCAAAGTATATAAGGACTTCATGATACTCCATGTCATCTTTTAAAAAACCAAATCTGCATACCTATTTATAATAAACTTAATGGACTGAAAAATAAACAAATAAATTCTTAGATAGTATTTCTCCCTTTTCATAGATTCCTGTTATCTCTGTTCAACAACTCGCCATTTTATAATAGCTACTGCCTCTAATCTGACAATGATGCACTTGAGTCAAAATATTCATACAAATTAAGTGCTAAACAAGTAGCATCAAAATATACTGAGTTAATTATGAAAATTACATTGGTTAAAAAAAGATAAGCCACATCAATTTAATTCCATATATATGGTACTACCTATTTGATTTATTAAAAATTTTCATAAACATCAAACTAGAGCTCCAAACTGACGTTTTCCTCTTGGAAGACACTACAATAAAAGACACAGTAGAGACTGCCTTATAACGAAAAAACACAAATACTGGCTGTAAAGATGGAGAAATAAAAGGACAAATCTAGTTGTCTAAAAGACAATTCACTGTACACATTTTATTTACAGTTTTGTACACTGTCTTAATATGAATGGGACCGCTTTTCTATTTGAGCCATTTTTTAACCAAAGCAAAATATAACCTAAGTAATACAAAGTGTTAAAATACAGCATAAGATACAAAACAGACATACTATATCTAGTTAGGAATGTAATTATGATGTTACATTTTTTAAAATCCACAATTATGTTTAGGAAATCACACAAACATAGATCACTGATTTGACTGAAATGCATAAATTTGTAGCAAAGCTCTAATGTTACAAAAAAACAAAAAAAATTACCAAAGAATGCACAAAATTAATGTTTATTCCACCTTTATGTCATATACCCAGATCCTTCACCAATGTTACATGAGCAAAAAAAAAAAAATTTAAACAAACAAAAAACCAAAACAAAACAAAACAAAAAAAAAACCAAATGAAATCAGAATCACTAATGTTATCAAGTAGGGAAACAAATAAATTAAATCTAGCAGCCATCAGCATAGATTACAGCAAAAAAATAATGCTGTAAAAAAGAAACAAAGAAAATTGCTAGAAAATGGTATATGCATCATACTCTTCCAAACCAGCAAAATATGTTACTGCATACAATGCAATGTATAACAGAAGTAATTCTCTGTAAAGAAATGCAAGTTCTTTTCTGAATATTGTGGATAGATAAATGTTTTTGTAATAGTAACGCTTCTACTAAAAGCTATTACAGAGTGGGCCAGGAACACATTTATGGATTCTGGGGATGATGTGTACTGTAAATTCTTTGATTGGGATAATAGTTACTCTAGTCAAAATAGAAAAAAATTTGAACACAGAAGTACAAGACAAAGGCGAATGAGACTTCTCATATATCTTAGCAACATTTAGATGGAAATCAAATTTAAATGCAGTCCACTCTGCTTTTGAAGAGGCTTTGGTTCAGCTCCCAAATCTCGATTGCTTGACGCAGTCTCCTATGAAAGAATACTCAGAAGGTGTCTTCTTAAACAACAAACCTATTTTTAGTGGTGGAGCCGCTCTTGGTAGCTGTGTCTGCATGGGACTGATAACCAATCACTATCTTTGGAGGAAGTCCTAACCTTTCCTTGTATACCTTCCTGAAAAAGAGAAAAAAGAAAAAGGATGTCATTACTTTGGTATCCACAGAGAAACATTTTATAGACCATTACTCTACTAGGCCAGAAAATATACTAGAAACAGAGAATAAAATAGACAAATGCATGCATTTTCTTTTTCCATTTATTGACACATGTTTACACTTTAACCTCGAATGCTGATTATTTCTGTTTCACATCAATCTGCTTAATTTTACCAAGAAGTGAGAACAAGCAAGCAAAATAACAACTGACTAGAAGATTTACAAAGAGCTTTCCTCACAATAATCTTATAAAGCAGGTAGCCAAAGTATTATTATCCCTCTTTCACAGAAGAGGAAAACAAAGCAATTAATAAGTAATAAAATCTGTCCCTAAATCTAGTGCTATAACAAACACATTGGCAGAATAAGCAAAATTCTAGACAAGACTATATTTGTATGAAATTGATCTATTAGGTAAAAATGGAAGGACAAAACAGCACAAAGAAAAAATACCTATGAACCATTAAGTGGTTTATATATGGTTCAAATACAAAAATCCTTAAAATATTGTTCCCTGACAAAGCACCTCCTGAAGAACTAGACTGATAAACTTCATAAAACACTGTTGGAACAAAGGCCTTTTTCATTGCCACATGGTATGATGCCCATCTTCCCTTGACAAAAGGCATATCTAAAATGTGGGTATTTGGGATATTGCTCCACCATATCATACCTCTCATATTTAAGATTCTTTGGCTATAGAAAAATGTATGTCTTGGGCAATGCTAAATTTATTAACATATTAATAAAAAGGAATATCATCAACAATGAAGGAATAAAATCTTTCCTTGGAACACTAAGCTAAAAAGTTTATATATAATCAGCTGAATTTCTAGGCAACTTAAAGGATCAAGAACTTGGGGCGGTGGCGGGGAGGAAGGAGCATAAGTATTCAGTTTCAAAACAGCCAGACTTTGAGACATCAGGAGGCTTAAAAAAAAAATCAAAACACCCCAACAACTACTGCCATTCATTAAATTGTCATGGACTTAATTATTTGCGGGAGACTCAACATCATTTACTAGGCATGGCTGAGTGGGATGAGAGATTGCTATACTACCTTTAGGCTACTTTTACAGGCTGATAAAAAAAAAATTTTGCATGGGGGGGCTAGGTGGCACAGTGAATAGAGCACCAGCCCTGGAGTCAGGAGGACCTGAGTTCAAATCTGCCCTCAGACTCGGTCAAGTCACTTAACCCCAATTGCCCTGCCTTCCCCCCTGCAGACCAAAAAATAAATTTTTGCTTATAAAAATCTGAAAATTTCTGGAACCCATGAGCTCAATTTAAAATAAGTATAAAGAATATGTACAAACAGAAAACATGCTTATGAAATGAGACTACCAAAGTTTTCATCTATTAATTTTTAACAAGTTTTACACATACATAAAATAAAAACTAAGACATTCAATACACATGCAACAAACACATTCATTAGAGAGGGAATGTGGATTTGTGATTCTTTCAATGTATGGAACGACTTGTATGGGAAGTGCCTTCTATGCAGAATGGCACGTCATTTATAACTTAGAATCCAAGAGAGGTGGCATGAAGCACCGAGAAATCACGACTTGAACATAGTTATAGCTAGAATGAGTCAGACGCATGACTCAAACCCAGGTCCATCTTACTTCTCTGACTTCTATGCACCATACCATACTGCCTCTCATTTACTTATTCATTGCTGCAAATGTGCAAAGGCTAGCCTTATTTAATTTTTTTTGCTTTTTGGAGAGGGAAAGTCAGGGCAATTGGGGTTAAGTGACTTGCCCAAGTAAGTGTTAAGTGTCTGAGGCTGGATTTGAACTCAGGTTCTCCCGACTCCAGGGCTGGTGCTCTATTCACTGAGCCACCTAGCCGCCCCTAATGGATTCATTTATTTATATATTTATTTATTTAATTGTTTGTTTATTTATCTAAACAAAAATTCTTGTTGAATTTTTAAAGTAATAGTAATATATTTAGTAATGTAATAAATATCCAATATTTAACAAATAAATGAATGAATTTACTTTAAATGCGTCTGTAACACAGAATGCCCAAATAGTTATCATCAATCTATAGCAGCACTCAAAACTGAAAGTAATAAACATTCTGAAGGAAAATCTAGCCTGAAACTTGTCTATATTTGGGTCCCCTTGATTACCTCCTTACTATCCCCTCTCATAAATGCCCTAAAACTAAGAATCATGTTTTGCCAATGTGAGTGTAAGTTTTTCAGAATATCACGGGTCACTGACTTCAAAAGTATTAATAACTAACACTAAAATAAGTGTGAAAAGCACTGAACAAACTTTTGTTATAATAGCACTCCACACAATGGCAAGAACATTAAAGGGAATCAAAGTGAAACATAAATGTTTTATGACTGAACACAGAGAAACACTCTGTGAGAGCCAGAACAGTCAAGTGTAAGAACAGAGCCGTGTACTAGTAAAACAACAACGCAAATTCTTAAAGAATGAAAACGAGGGGCAGAGCCAAGATGGCGGCGTAGTAGCAGCAACATATCGCAGCTCTCACATGGCCACCCCAGAATACCCATGAAATAGGACTCTAAACCAATCCTAGAACTCCAAAGCGCACACAAAGATACTTCCCACTAAAGTCAGCTCGGCTACGAGGAACCATATCAGCACTGCGAACCAAAACCAGCCTGGCCTGAAGCTGCGGCTGTGCCCTGGGGGCAGCTGGACTGGATCAGTGAAGGAGCCTCTCAGGTGAGCGAATTAGCACCAGCTGTGAGTGGGGATTGCAAAAGGGGGAGATAAGCAGTCTGGCTAAAAGGCTTCCAGAGTGGAAAAGCGAAAGGCAGAGGTTTTGCACCTGCCTCCGCGTTGTAGCTTCCCGCCCGCGGCCTGCAGATGGCAGGGGGACTGAGCGATTGTTCTCGGGCCAAGAGCTCTTGTGTTGAGCGGCCTGGATCTGGATTGTGGTCTTGGGCCTCGGTTCTGGAGTCTTCACTATCCAGTCAGCCGGAAGTAAAAAGGAAGAGTTCCCAGCCTCTTCCTGAGAGCTACGGCAGCCGGGAGGACCCCAGCGATTTGGGACAGAGCTTTTCCTTCTGGAAGCAGAGCCCCACAGAGATTTTTTAAAAAATCAAGGACTGAACAACCATGAGTAAGAATAAGCATAAGAAGCAAAATAAGAACAGCTC
>CM053592.1:24691299-24721106 GCA_028646515.1 Pseudochirops corinnae | reverse complement strand
TATACTTTCAAATATCCAAGGGTCCTCAGAGTCACGTAGCCACACTAGCAAAGGGCCTAGGGGCAGGGAAGATCTTTAGATTCCCATAACACCTCTCTATATCATTTTAGATCCCATCAGCTTCCATGGATTCAATTCTCATTGAATTGAATTGTGATTTTCAATTCGACTTCTCCAGTCCTAACTCCTATCCTAACCTCCAGTCTCTCGTCTCCAAATATCTATGAGACATGTCCAACTGGAAGTCCCATAGACATTTTAAAACTCTCAAACATGTCATTATCTTTCCCATCCCAAACTTTTCTCTTTTCCTTATTTCTTTAGTATTGTTGAAAGCACCACTGTTCTCCCCATCACCCAGATTTAAATCCTGGGTCTTGTCCCTTTATCCAATCACTGTCAAATCCTGCCAGTTCTGCTTTCATAACACCTCTGCTACATACCCTCTTCTCTGCTCCGACACAGTCAGCCATCCTGGCACAGGTCCTCAGCACCTCGTGCCTGAATTACTCTACCAGCCTACTGGATGACCTCCCTACCTCAAGTCTCCTTGACTCCAGTTCATCTTCTACTCAGCCTGTCTAGCTATGTCATGTCCCTGTTTAATAAAGTCCAAAAGCTCTCTGCATCTTCCTGGAGCAAATACAAAATCCTGTTGGGCATTGAAAGCTCCTCAAAATCTGGCTGCCTACCCTTCCAGTCTTCTTATACTTCACTCCCACATACTCTGATTCAATGTCACTGGTTCCTTGCTGTTCGTCACACAAGACACCTCAGCTCCCAAGTCTAGGTATTTTCACTGACTGTCCAATGACATAAAATGTTCTCCCTCTTTATCTCTGCTGTCTTCCTCTAACTCTCAGTAAAACCCCCATCTTCTACAGGAAGCCTTTCCAGTTCCCCTGAATCCTAGGGACTTCCTCTGCTGTTAACTGTATCTTGCTTTATCCGACATAGTTGCATGCTGTCTCCACATTAGACTGTGAGTTTCTTGAGAGCAAGAACTGTCTTTTGTCTGTCTTTCTGTTTCTGGCACTTGGTACAGTATCTGCACACAGTAGGCATCCAGTAAATGCTTATGGTACAAGGGAGGGTCAATGGAAGGGATTGTTGAGAAATAAAAAAAGATTCAACATAAGATTCAGCTTAAAGAGAAAATGATGATAACTAGTTCATTTTTAAAACTTTTATGTACTGAAAATGGAATGTTGCTTTCTGTGTAGACATGGATCTAAGGAAAACTTTGGTTCCAGCTTCAGAAAAAATTTATACTTGGACTGAACAGATTAAATTATGAAAATAAGTTTAAGGGCTCCTATTTATAGTGCTTTACAGTTTATAAAGCTTTTCCTCACAACAATTCAGAGAAGTATTTAGGGAAAGTATTGTCATATTAAAGATAAAAAAGCTGAAACTTTGCAAAAAGGTTCAGTACTTTGCCTGGTCAAACAGGTAGCAGGTGGCAGAGCAGGGCTTAGCACCAGGTCTTCTGGCTCCTGTGCTTTTTCCACTACGCCAAAATGAGGAGGGAGGAATAGTAAGATAAAAAAGGACACAAGTTTATTTGGAATAAATCGTATAATAGTCATAGACAATGAAGAAAATAGCAGGGAACAACTCAAGTACATTTTTTATACTTGTTTCCTCTACTTAAGTAGAATGAGACTTTCACACTGGGAAAGACAGAATACATTTATAAATGGTTAATGGAGAGAGAATAGGGAAAGGAGAAATATAGCAGACAGTAAAATGGTGAGCTGGGTTAAGAATTGTGTAAATGATGAGACACAAACACAAATGTTTGACCTCCCAAAATGGTGGAAGTAACACAGGGTTTTTTCTTGTTCAAAACTTTAAACAATGACTTGGATGACAGCATATGTGATATGCTCATCAAATCTGCAAATGACAAGTTATGTCCAAAAGGTGCTCAAACAGCAATCAGAGTCATAACAAGATCCTGACAGGATGATGATAACAAGATGAAACTTAACATGGTTAAAAAGTGAAACTAGTATTTGGATAAAAACAGTAACTGTACACTACAATAGCAATATAGTTAGAAAGCAGTATGTGAAAAGATACCTAAATGAATAAAAGAGAAATACTATAACATCCAAATAAGTAGAAAATATGTCCTTGATGAACCAAAAGAAAATATGACAGGATAAAGGGATTATTATTTAACAAATAAACCTGGAATGTGTGTAAGCAATTTGGTGGGAAATTGATTCAGGACAGGAAAAGGATAAGCATTTATATAGCACTTAGGTATGAGCACTTTATCGATTCTATCACATTTGATCCTCACAACAACGTAGGAGGCAAATGCTGTTAACTTCATTTTACATTTGAGGAAACTGAGGCAAATGGAAGTTAAATGACTTTCCCAGGGTCACAAAGCTAGTAAATTATCTGAGATCTTTAAAATCAGTTCTTTCTGACTCTAAGTCAGTGTTCTAAACCTATATCTCTCACCTTAAAACAAAAACAACAAACTACACAAAGGAAAGAAAATGAACTAGGAATTAATTATGGAGAGATTACTTTGCTCTACTGAATAGAGAAAATTAATAAGGAATGTATCAAAATAAATCTGTTTAAAAAAACAATCCAATGGAAAGAAAAATAACAAATGGGAAAAATGTGGTAAATTTTTTTTGGTAAAAAAAATATGGTAAATGTCAGATAAGAAACTTGGCATCTAAAAGATAATTTCTTTAAATTCTTTAAATAAATGAATTCTTTAGGTAGTCAAATGATATAAATTAAATGGTCAATCACCAAAGATAAAACAAATTATTAATAGTCATTTGAAAACATACTAAACCTCAACAATAATCAGAAGCCAATTAAAACTTCTGAGATTCCATCTTACACATCAAATTAGCAAAAATAACTAAAAGCAATGAAATACAATGCTGGCAGGGTTATAGTCTCATACCTTCATTCACTAAGAGTGCAACTGAAAAAAAATACTATCTTTTTGGGAAAAAAACCTTGCTATACAAAGAAAAAAGCATAAAAAATTATGATTAATCTAATAATTATATTGCTTTAAACTATTGGTGAGATCCTGAGTTCTAACAAAATAAAAAAAAAGAGTTGCTATAAAATTTCCATAGGCAAATTATTTCTAAATGCAAGAAAAATAGAAGAAATATACTATGGTAAAATTAATATTTTCAAATACAAGGAATTGGGCCATCTATGAAATACTACAAAATGGAAAAATCAGAACAATACATAAGATTAAGTACTATCATTAAAAGGGGAGGGGAGGGGGAAAGCAATGAACAAACAATCCTGACAGTCTTAAAAAACATGACTGAGAAAACTGTTATAAAATCTGTTTGATTAATTTCATAATAATAAGTATTTAGGAAATATTTTTATTTACATTAATTTATTTAAATGTAAATAGCTGTGCCTTATCACACCCTCCCCAAAAAGGGATTATTGAGGAAAAAAAGACAAAATATCTAGGGATTTTAGTGGACTATAAACTCATTGAGTCAGCAGGGTGATATGGCATTTAAAAGTGCTAATCTGAGTTTAGCAGCACTGAAAGAATACAGCAGTACAGGTTAGAAGAGTCACTGACAAGTTGGAAACTGTTTTTGGTTGAGGGCAGACCAGGATCCTGAAGAAAGGAGCCAAAATATCCCGCAGGAGGTGAACAGAACTGAGTGTTCTGAAATCCAAAGAGAAGACTTGGGATGAAAAGGATAGGTGTCTTCAAATGTCTGAAATGTTACTGGGTAGAAGACATATGAGGCTCGTTTTGCCTGGGATCAGAAGGCAATTCGTGTAACTTAGAGGGAATCAGGCTTTAATTTAACTTAAAGACTAAATTGCCTGGAGTGTAGATGGACACTTGTCACAGATGGGGTAGATGAGATTCTGGATCTGAGTAGGGATTGAATTCTATGTCCAGACAGGTTCTTTCCAATGCTATGTTCCTAGGGACTACAATAAATTCCAAGGTGGTAAGTATTCCTGATGTACTGATCAACTTATACTTTTGTGGTAAACTAAAGTCCTATTCCAGTTTTATTTTGTTCAGTTGTTTGGCTTACAGTGAAAATAAGAAATGTATCATCAACTTTCCCAGAAGCTATCCACCAGTACAAAAGAGAAGAAAAAGTACGGCCATTAATTTGGCTTCTCCAACAAGCTTGATCACTACTTTTCACTAAGGCAAAAAGCAAGAATATATAAAGGAATACAGATTGAAGGCAGCAGCACATGAGAAGGATTACAAGGATGAGTCAAACCACTAGGTATCCCCCTCTCTGCTCCCCTCCTCCCCTGTCTTAGAACTCCTAGTCATGAGGCAATACAATGACAGGTTTTAATTACCACTGTCAAATATTTTCAAGGACAGGAGGGAAAAAGATCTTTTTTTCCAAAAGAGCTTCTCATTAATGATATAGAGACTACTCTCATCAGAAGCTGAAAGGCTGCCAAGAAAGGAAGATTCCCAGGACTTCCATGTATAATTCTTAGGAAAGCAGTTAAGAATTTTAATATTCACATTATACAGACTACAGAATAAATTTACAAGACTGATTTAACTAATGACCCAAAACTATATAAAAATATGACCATGTATCATCATCATAAAAGCAAACTAATCTATCATTTAAAAGTCCCAAAATGAAAAAGATTACTTACGCCCAGAAGTCCTCAACAGTATCAAACTTAGAGATCAGACGAAGGTTTGCTTGCCAAGTTTTGCTCTTATCATTTTTAAAAAACCAGAGCGCCCATCTAAAAGTAAAAAACAAAAAGGTTAACTGAGAGGTAAAAGTAGTAAGGAAGATATATTTTTATTCCAAAAAGAGAATCTAATAGATGAATTTAATACAGGAGTTAAGGAAAATGAAATGGTTGACTTTTGCACTGGAGATTAAGAATTAAGAGTTCTAGTCTATCCTAGAAATATCTTTAATCTCCCAAATTTCACACACAAACACACACACACACACACAATATGTTTATGTAGCATATTACACATATAAATTTGTAATTTATTTGGCTGGTCTAATTTGGAAAGAAATGAAGGAATTCCAAATTAATGAACTTTCCAGATTCTTAACTCAAGTACTAAAACTTTTAAAGGGAACATTCCAAACTCTATTTTGATCATCAAAAATTGTACTAGGCTATAGTACAGCAATATTCTCATATGTACCAAGAGCTGAATTTTCCTTCAACTGTCCTTTTCTGGCTAACATTTCACAATTAATTGCCTCAATAGACTACCATGACATCACATAACTGGTATTGGCTCTCTTTCCATTCAAGGCTTCTAATCTATAATCCATCATAAAGAACTGTTAAGGAAAAGCTAATAGACAAATGAAGTGATTAACCAAGAAACTTAATTGTAAGCATAACAAGAAATACAATTCACAAAGAGTTGTTTCTTCTTCCAATCATTCAGAGGCTCTTTTCAATGGACTTAAAGGTTTCCTGGTGGTGCTTCACATTGTCATCTGTAATGAACTGCTAGGGCAATTCTCTTTAGTCAAGCCTAGTCTTTGATAGATGCTCTTATCAATGGCTTGGGACCAGTTATAGCTAGGATTGCCAGTAAATTATTTTGGATGGATCACTACTACTTTATATTTGATTATTAAAAATTATTCTTACTAGCCGTGTGACCTTGGGCAAGTCACTTAACCCCAATTGCCCTGCCCTCCCCTCTCCAAAAAGCCCCCCCAAAATTATTTAACTTAATTTAATAATTAAATTAATAATAATTTAAATTATTACAAGAGGAGAAAAAAAAGGTTATGGGAAAGTGGGATTTAGTATATAGAAGCTGTATAGATGTAGCTACAAATACTAGTATAAGAGGCAGCATTTTATGACTGATATAGCCCAGCTTTAGATTTAGGAAGAGACCTGGTTAAGCCCTATCTCTTACATATACACTACTGTGTGCCCATGAGGCACTTTAATCCCTCTGTGACACAAAGAACTCTGCCAGACTATAACACAGAATTTGCTTATCTGCATCAATACTAATGGAAACCACAAATCCAGTCCACAAAAGCATCACCCTCATATTAATTTACTTAAAAAGTGCTTTACATTTAAAGGTGTCATTAAGTATTAGGAACTTCTCATTAATGATATAGAGACTACTCTGGCAGAGGTCATTAACTTGAAGTGATCATTCTTCAGTATGTCAAAGTACAACAAACACCTTAGACTTCAGAGGACTGGATTCAAGTGTCATTCCTGACACTAACAATTAAGTGAATGGCCAATTCCCTTCACCTCTCTGACTTGTTTCCTCATCTATAAAATGGGGATAATATAACCCACTTCAAAGGACTGTGAAGAAAAGCCTCCACAGAATGAGATGCAACACGGTATACATGCAACTTATTAAGTCGGTTCCCTACAAACTCCTCATGGGGGGGGAAGTGGTGTATTATCATATACAAAAATTTCCCCATTCTTTTGAAAATACATTATAATGGAGGATCAGCAAAAACTACTTGGTTTGGAACCTTGAATTGGGCATGTCATATTAAGGAACTGACACACGGTGAACATTACTTTGAGGCCTACAGTTCATAAGAAAATGGGTGCAAGAGTAATAACACTGATAGTATTCCCTCTGTACTACCTCCAGATAATTATCAATGGCTCAAATAAAACACACACACACACACACACACACACACACACACACACACACACACACCCCTCCTAGATCAGAGTAAATGCTTGCCGACTCATTTTCTATACCATGCCATCGAGTCTTCCCAAATAATGACCTCACTTCTGGATCAAAGGAGGAAATACAAGTGCAATATTTAGCACAGTTCCTGGCACACGGCAGATTATTGCTCTCCCTGGATGACTACCTTCCTTTGCTCATCAGCTGTACAATGTTGTTGTTGTTTTTTGTCTTTACTGCATTTTTAACTGAATACCATCACCCACTGGAATCCATGCTCTTTAAAGGCAAAATCAGTGCATTTAAAAAAATATTTGTATTTCCAACATTCAACAAATTGGCAAAGTTAAAAAATGGGAAGAGTCAATCAACATTGGAAAGATATATCACTAACACACTGTTGTTAGAGAGCTGTTAACTTGTAAAAACCATTCTGGAAAGCAATTTGGAATGATGCCATGAAAGGCCCTTTGATCCAGAGATTACAATAGTAGGGACATATCCCAAAGAGGTCATTAACAAAAAGGCTCCATAAACACATGGACTAAAGAATTAAGCACAAAACAAAATGAATGCTATGAAATTATGACAACCAATCATAGCCCCAAAGATTATATATATGAAAATGTTCTTTCCACTCTTCTGCCACTTGCCTAGGTTTGCAGGTATGAAAAACTGCATAAAATGTCATTTTTAAATGTGTTTATTTTTATCTCTTCTTGTACTTTTTTCTGTTATAAGAGACTGCTATATAAAAAACATAGCAATAAAATTTTGTTTTTTAAAAAACTGTATTTCTAGTGTCTAGAAGGTACATGTTTCAGATAAAAAATATTCTGCACTATTTAAAGTTAGTCATTTAAGGACATACTCCACTGCACTCAAGCTATACATAGGTCATGCAGAATGTTCTATATTGTAGCCAGTCATGTAACCTAAAATCTTTAAATTCAAGTAACTTAATGGACAGTTGTATGACCCTGTTAATGTACATGAATTATTTATGCAGTAAAAGGGAAATGACAAGAGGGACACATGCACAAAAGATTAAGGACTAAAGAAAGGATTATGTAATATCTTTTTAAGGTTATAAACTTCTAAGAGGCATACAAGTATAATATTGTTGTTTGTCCTTCATTTTTTTTTTTTTACATTTTTTTTGGGAGAGGGGAAAGGCAAAGCAATTGGGGTTAAGTGACTTGCCCAAGGTTACACAGCTAGTAAGTGTGTAAAATGTCTGATGCTGGATTTGAACTCAGGTCCTCCTGACTCGAGAGCTGGTGTTGTATTCACTGTGCCACTTAGCTGCCCCTTGTCCTTCATTCTTGAAGAGAACCAGACTTCAGAGAGGTGATGCCATGACATACATGCAAGTGAATTGGATTTAAGTAAGAAAGTGATGTGCAAAGGCACCAAGTATAATAGAGGTAGTTTTGAAGGCGAGAAGACCTATATTCAAGTCGTTCTTCTGAAATGCTCCAGGTAATTATCTAAGACTATAAATTACAGATAAATGGAGGGGGTGGTCATAGCAGGTCTTTCCTACATTGATGAAATCACAAGTCTGGAACTTTATACAAAACAAAAAAAATCAAAACTTCTGGGATATGCTCAAATGGCTTACCTATTCTGTAGTGGATGTTTAACGTAGTGTTCAGGGTTGGCAACCTCCTGATTGGTTTCAGTTTTTTCTTCTTCTGCAGGTGGGGGGTTAGGAGTGGTGGTGGTTTCCTACAGGAAAACAGCCAAATATAAACTTTCATTTAACTTAATCTTCAAATATCAACACCATTTTACAAGCAAAGGTATATAGATTATTAGATGTCTCCCATAATTTTTTTTTAATTAACATTCATTTTTTGAGTTCCAAATTCTCTCTCTCCATCTCTCCCCTACCCATTGAAAAGGCAAGCAAATACTCCATTATTCAGGAAGTCATGCAAAACATTTCTATACTAGCAATGTTGCCTCTTTCTCCCCCTAAAAGGCATGAGAAACAATATGATTCAATCTGCATTCAGAGTTCATCAGTTCTCTCTCTGGAGGTAGACAGCATTTTCTGTCATGAGTCCTTTGGAAGTGTCTTGCATCACTATACTGATGAGAATAGCTAGTTCTTTCACAGTTGATCAGTATTAAAATATTGCTGCTACTGTATACAATTTTCTCATGGTTCTTCTCACTTCACTTTGAATCAGTTCACTTAAGTTATCCCAGGTTTCTTCTCCCTCAACATTTCTATATAACACAATAATACTCCATCACAATCACATCAACAACTCATTCAACCACTCCCCAGAGTTCAGAGGCATCTCCTGAATTTCCAATTCTTTGAAGTAGCTCAATCTTATTTTAGCAAGTGGCACAGTCCAAGTAAAGTCCCTTAGTTCAGACATCATCATTAAAATACAAAGATTTAAATTTTTTACAAGCATAATGTTACTCTAGTCTAAATCCAACAGACAAGTATTAAATAGCTCTTAGATACAAGTCTCTCTTCTAGGTTCTTATTACCAAGAAAAGAGATTACCATTAATAATATTATCAGGTTAACTACTCCTTATAAAATGATTGGTACCCTTGCTCTCCATGTGAAAAACCTTACGTATTACTAGGAATATATACAAACTTTTAGATAAAAATGTGAAAAATCTACTATTTTAACACAGTTATACCTTAAAAAAACCCTCTGTACTAAAAAAGCCAAAATCATTTAGAAATTTAGTCATTATATTCACCAAAGCAGAGAAATGAATGATGTTATCATAGCAAGGACTATGTAAGTAAGATATAGTTGCCTCCTACTATTGATACCATCAATGATTAAAATATATTCCCTGTGACTTTGGCCACTTTCTCTTGAATCTCTTGCATTTGAGCATATTTCCTAATGAAGATGTTATACTAAATAAATAAAAAAAAAGATTAACTCATTTACTGCTCAAAAATGACTTAAAATACTCCATTGGGACATAATTTAAGAAAATATTAATAGAAAATAGGAATCTCTCTTAGATAGGCAAATGTGTTTCTGAAATAAACTCTAGCATATCAATGTCACTAAAACAATCAGGAGGAAACCTACTAACTCTAAAGCCTACATTACATATGCAATTTCCCCTCTCTTCTTCCAAGGTTCTTTTCAAAACAGATATTACAGGCACTGAGAACAGGAGAATATAACAGAGAGAAGTGGCTGAGTTAGAACACATGGGCATTTGTTTTATTGTCGCAAGCAGCTTTTCATTTGGCCACAGAACTCAAACTGGAAAGAGAGTGGCCAGAAGGAAGAGGGATGGCAGCAGCTGAATCCCTAAGGCAGCTCAACCCTAAAGGGTAGCCCAGTTAAGGTATTTTTATTTTGGCAGTTTCCCTTTTTACCCAAAATTTCCAGGAGAACAAGTCCATTTAAACAATGAAGTTGAATCTGGGCTTGTGTATTCTTTTCATTCTAATTTTTTTTTCAAATTTGTTTTCCTTTATTCTAACTGGACATGACTTCACACAAAAGCGGAATCTGAAATGGCTCTCTTGTCAGTAACTAGTCTTTCCTGCCTTAAGACACATTCAGATTTTCTTTTCCATGTTATTCAATGATTTGTTCATCCAGCACTTCCAAGCTCTCGGAAAGAACTATCACTGAAGTGTCAAGCTTTTGAATTACCTGCTTACCTGCGGAGCCTCTTTCATTTCTTTATATAGTTAACCCTATTTTGCAAAATTATTTTCTCCTGTGTCTACCACTGAAGCCACTAAGTATCAAGCTATGTTGACTTAATTTGGAACATCTTGTTTAGATCTTGACAAAGTTTCTGAACTTCTTCAACCTGAAAAAGATTATTTTAGTGCATAGTTACCTTCTTCATAGTTATCTTGCTACTTGTCATGCTCACCAAGAGCACTTAAAAGGGAGAAGACTAAGTTTCAAGAGAAGCAGTTTCCTACAGCCTCTGGGTGTACAATGAAACTAACTTTGCCACAACTTTATTTGCACAACTCTAAAGAGGTCATTAACCTTGTGTTCATCTGCAACTTTTGTATTTTATTTCATTTATGTAATAAATGTGGTCAAAATCAATGTTTTAGGACCTTCAATACTTTATCAACCTAGTTACTGCATAAATGTCATATATTTGCAAGTAAACATCGATTATAAGGTATCAATGTTGAGATTTCTAAGAACTGTGCCAATTCTTACAACCTAGGACCTGCCTGAATATGTGTTCAGCTAACATAGCTTTCAAAGACCTAGAGTTACTTCCATAAAGGAGGCACCAGATTTTGTGATGGAATGGCCAAAAGGAATCAATAAATGAAAAATCACACATCAAATTACCAAAGGTTAATATTCAAAATAACTTTTAATGTTTTAAGACATCAGAGCTTACTTCCAACTGTCAATGAAAACATCCATTTCAGTTTCACTTTACTTTCCTTAAAGACAGATCAGGGAAAGAAGAGTTAATCAATCAAATGGTAAAAAAAATCAAGTATTAGCTATTAATAATTTTGACACTTAGAACTAAACATATGTTAACTGAACCAAAATTTAAAGACATCTAAAACATCAGAACTGAGACCTACCTCCAGTTCTATCACAGTAGCTTACTATTAACAATCTTTTCCCTACTTTCTGCTGATTTAAATATCATGAATGGGCCAAAATGGCAAAACGCCAAATATAGGTGATGGGCCAGTTGGTCTTTGTGTACCTTAGTGGGTTAGAAATGGGTGATTACCCCTCAAGAAAGGTACGAAATGCCCCAAAAGTTCAGGGTTTTTTATAATTCAAGTTGTATACAAGGTTTCAAAAGCTCTACTTATATAAAATTAATATAAAATGACTATCTTGGCAAAGAAGTGAGAGTACTTTTTTGAATTAATACATTTGCCCTGAGAGAGGTGGTGGGTCCCAGCCATCTCTCTGAAGCGACTGAATGATCGCTTGAAAAGAGATGAGAGCAGGGACTTCTTTCACATATGAATTAAATGACCACTTAAGTCCCCAGCAACCCTCAAATTCCGTAATTCTATTATTTATATAACATGTAATTGCATTCGCAGTAACATAAATGTATTAATTAATGGAACTTTAACAAATACTATGGATGCAAGAGAAGAATAACTACACATACAGCCCCCATATGACACTTTACATAGATTATTTCCCTAGTTCCTCAACAACCATCCTGTGAATAATAAAAGAATTACCCTAATTCAACTGAGGACACATACTGATAAAGTACATGTCTACACTTGGTGTCACACAGCTTAAAAGAGAGAGGACTGGAATTTAAACTAGGTTTATTTATGAAGTTCAAAACTTTCTCCAACTAGACCCCTAATTTACTTATTACTTATTTTTGCCTCCGTCCAATAACATTTGGTCCTTCATTTTAAAAGCATAATAAAAGAGAGTAAAATGTTTAAATCTGATATTTTCTATTACTCTTTAAAGTCAATCTTTGTAGACTCTAAAAAACTTTAGGAAATGTAAATTCTCCTTTGTCTTTAGTAAATTTTAATCACTGTACAGTGAATTTTGCTTAGGATTGCCTGTATAGTTGACTGTCTACTCAATTCAGTGAGCTGGCACAGTGGATACCTCAGCTGAGGCCCTGCAGTCAGAAGACTGGAGTTCTGATGTGGCTCTAACCTGTCAAAAACAAGCTTCCAGGACAGGTGCAATAGTTCAGGCTAGCAATATATTTCTACTACAGAGTGAGGCAAGTGGATCTCTCAGAGCTATATACAACAGGGCTAAAGTTGACTTGGTATCTGCATTAATGGCATCAAGGTGAAGCCCCAAGAGCAGGGAGCCAGCAGGCTTCCTAAGTAGGGGCAATAAAGCTTCTGGGCCAATCAGTTGGGCCAGAAAGTGGGCTACCTTTCCAGCCTGGGTGAGGTAGGGAGACCTAGTCAAGACAGAGACATATAGCTGTTAATTGACAAATGAAGCCACTTGTCAAGGACAAGACAATACAAAGACTGGCATACTGGAAGAGTGGACAAGGATAATTTCTATTGATAAAATTTCAGTTTTTCATTTAAGGCTATATATAAACTGCTGGCAGAAGAAATCCAGGTAAAAATGGTAAGATCCTGGCATATTTATATTGTAAGATATCCAACATAAAACATGATTTGGAGATTTTTCACTGGAAAGCTTTTCTCACTGAGGAAATGATAAACCAATATAGAGCTATACTAAAAAACAGAACTCTGGAATCACAGAAATTCCCAAATGGAGGTGAAATACTGCAACCCATGCATTATGGTCACAAAAAGTTAAGAAATGTAGCTATGATGTGGAGATTTTAAACATGCTTTAATGGCCTAGGAACTTGATTGATTTTATCCATTGATAACTTACAGGCTATAATCAAGGCTAGACAAAAACGAATTGGTCATCAAAGGCCACAAAGTTAGTTATGTGAGACAAGACTCAAACCCAGGTTCTCTTGGCTTTAAGGCTGGCCCTCTTTACCATGCTGTCTCTCATAATAAAATAAAGTATATACAGAGTGACAGCTCAGAGGCATCTTCAAAGAAAAATTATGTTCAGTATACAAAACAATAGCTCCCCCATGGATTCAATTATCTCTTTGCAAATAATTCTTGGATTAGACCTTACTTCTTTCCAGTTTCCTATCTCCAAAAACCTACTGGACATCTCTCAAACTGGATGCCCCAAAGACATATCAAATTCAACTCCTCCAATACTGTCACTACCCTGGTACAGGTCAGGACCTCAAGAGCTCATGCCAGGAAAAATGCAATAGCCTACTGGTTGGTCTCCCTCCCTCAAGCTTCTCCCTATTCCAGTCCATGCTCCACTCCCACCCCACCCCCCAGTTGTCAAATTTGATCTTCCTGAAGTACAGATCAGAACATGCCAAGACCTATATCCAATAAACTCCTTTGGCTCTCCTCCTATCATTTCCAGGATCGAATATAAAATCTTATTTGATTTTAAAAGCCCTTCATAACCTGGCTACCTTCTAGCTTTCAGTCTTCTTATACCTCACTCATCCTTCACATAATCTGCAATACAGTGACACTGGTCTCCCTGAAATTTTTTCATCTCCCAATTCTGAATTTTCACTGAGAGCACAGAATGCTCTCCCTCTTCATCTTGGTCTCCTGACTTGTCTGGCTTCCCTCAAGTCCCAACTAAAATCTCATTTTCTATCTAAAAGAAAATCTTTCCTGTTCCTTTCCCCCTCCTCTCCTCTGCTGGTAATCCCCAATTTTTCCTTTATACCCTGGTTTTTACATAGTTGTTTGTATGTCGCCTCTCCCATTACACTGAGTTCCTTGAGAGCGAGGATTGTTTTTGCCTTTCTTTGTATCCCTGGCGCATAGTAAGTTCTTAATAAATGCTTGTTGACTTTATACATGGCAAAAAGTTTGCTAACAAAGTCTTTCAACAAAGTTTAGGAGTATTTTTAAAATGTCTTTGTTATAATTAAGCAAAAAATTAAATTAGCCAGAACCCTCACAACAATTCGGACTTTGTTGTATTGTCCACTTTATATCTTAATTTCTATGCCTGGTGATTAATAATGAATCATTTTTAAAATACACAATCTTTTCAAATATTTTATATGAAGATTTTTTTTTAAACAGACTATTTTCCCCCTATAGTTCTCAAAGATTTATTCAGAAAGGGTCTTAGAGGTATCAATTCTAACTCCCTCGTTTTATAAATAAGTGAATAGAAGCCTAAATCGCGCCCAAAATCAACAAAGACAGCAAATGGCAGAGAAACAATTTCAGCCCTGGTCCTAAGACCCCAAATTCCTTGCCCCTTTCTCCTGTACTAAAGTGTCTCTAACACTTAAGTTTTAACAAAGAAAAAAACCCTTAAGTTTTAACAAAGAAAAAAACCTTTATATATGTACATATACACATACATATACATGTATGTATATATGGCCAGAAAGACAGCCACTGTACCTGTAACTTCACTGGCAATGGAAGCCCACTGTGAGAAATTCCCATCAAAGCAAAGGTAGATAGGTACTTGGTTGTCAAGGAAGTCTTCAAATTACCTGGAGCACTGAGATTAAATGACTTGCCTAGCCTAGCATGGCTCAGCCAGTATGTGTCAGTGGCAAGACCTGAACTAGGACTTCTAGACTCCTACTTAAATATCAGTGTTTCCGACGGAATATTTTATAGGAAAAAACAATCCTCTGGAAGGAAACTGATGTGAGACTTATTGAATAAATACTTATGAAATTCCTGCTACATACCAGGCACCACATTAGGTTGATACTTCGTTGTGCTGTAGAAACCAAAACGAAACCTAAACAGTTCTTGCACTCGAGGTACTTCCAGTCTACTAAGGAGATCCCTGATCAGAGAAAGAGGAATACTGATACAAGGTAAGGAAAGAATGCAGCACACCTAACCTGAGCTTTGAAGGGAGGAAATCTCAAAGGTGGCAAGGGAGAAAATACAGCCTCTGAGAATGCATTCAAGTGGTCAATGGCTATTTCCATTTCAGAGGATAACTAGGAAGCAGCCCAATTTGGTCAGAGTACACTACATAAAGGTTACCAATATGAAATAAGACTAGAAAAGTGGGCTGGTACCAGATTTAGAAGGGTTAACATACAGTCTAGAGGCAAAAGGGAGCCAATGAAAGTTTTTGAATAGGGAATACTGGGAGTTATCAAAGAACTGATTAGAACAAGCAGAGACACCAGTAAGGAGGCTATTACGATAGTCTCTAGCTAGTGAGGGTATGAGTGGATATGAGTAGAATCAAGAGGATTGAAATGGTTAAGGAAAAGTCAAAGAGGACTTTGAGGTTTTAAGTCTGAGGGAATGTGTATCCTTCAAGAAACAGGAAAGAGTATGAAGATGGGGATTTGTTTGCTCAAGAGTGTGTGAGGTGAGAAAGAGTTCAGAGTCTGAATCTAAGGTCAGAAAAGGTCTTTATTCTTTCTCATGAGAAAGCATTCTGCTCCTGTCGCCCACATGGTGGCAGG
The DNA here is from genome assembly GCA_028646515.1 of Pseudochirops corinnae. Lineage (NCBI taxonomy): Eukaryota > Metazoa > Chordata > Mammalia > Diprotodontia > Pseudocheiridae > Pseudochirops > Pseudochirops corinnae. The sequence goes on along the minus strand of CM053592.1, from coordinate 24,705,407 downwards.
GAGAGAGCTACAGGTAGAAGCCAGCCCATGGTTATATAATCTTCTAATACAGAAACTCAACCCCTCCAACTGGCCTTCACTCTTATTGGTAGGCAGGCTGGCCCACAACTAAGTGCGGGAGACAAAGGACCCAGAAACATGTGGATGTCCAATGAAAGCAGTCTTAACCTTATTTGGCATATCTTCTGCTGAGTTGGCACTGGGGGAGGGTCTCCATTGCTCTAAGCTCCAGATTGCTGGAAGGTCAGGTGACTTCTAAACAGGCCTAGAGAATACTGAAGCCATTCTAGATTTGATTTTTCAGGATGGGGAAACTTCACCATAAATTATCCCTCACAAGAGGAATGGTCAGTTTTGTTCATGTTTAATTTACGTTACTGGTAGGACATTCAGAAAGAGAGGTCCATGAGGTATTTAATAATGTGGTATTGAAGTTCAAGAGAAATCTAGAACATACATATAAATTTAGTGGTCATCTGCACAAAAAGGTGATAACTGAACCCATGGGAAATCATCAGGGTTGAAGATATATAAAGGAAAAAAACACTTTAGTGGATACCCACAATCAGGGGGCAGGTACGAATGATTCAGCAAATGTGACTGGAACAGACAGTAAAAAGAATGGGTAAGTAAAACCTCAAGAAGATGGAGAATGAAAGTCTCAAAGTCCTCAAATTTAGTTAAGGTGCCAAAAGAAATCACTTTTGGCATTTGGGAGGAAGCCAGCAGATAAGAGACACAGAGACAGACTAATGCTCCTGAACAAGACAGGAAGGGATGGGGGATAATAATGAAAAATGTGATTAGAGCAAGAAGAGAATTAAGGTTTCTAAGAAAACAGAAACCAACTTGTCACCTACTAATTTAGAGAATGGCTCAACAAACCAAACAATGAACATTTAAGGGATTATTGGGTCCTAAGAAATAACAATTATAAGGATTTGGAGAAACGTGGGAAAGCTTATATGAACTGATACAAAGTGAAATAAGAAGAAATAAGACAGCAATATATGCGATGACTATAATAAAGAAAAAGTTCAATTCTGATTGGGACAATTAATCTCAGTCCCTGAGAACAGAAAATGAAACCTTCCTCAATCCTCTCCATATAGAAGTGAGAGAGTAGGAGCGCAGAATATTGCCTGAATTAACAGACGTAGCCATAATTTTTTTCCCACGAGACAGAGGAAGGGGAGGATAGACCATGCACAAAGGATGGTTCTTGGGAAGTGAGAGCCTTCAAGTTTCATCCCAGAGGGGAAAGGGTCCACATATGAATCTAAGATTCTCAACCACAAGCTCAAAGTGACTGAATTCCTAAATGAGAAAGTCTAAAGAGTCTAGAGTGTGGTTCCACAATTTATAATTCAATCAGTTATTATCACCTCATTGCATATTTCTTTAAGTTCTCTACTAGAAAAACAGGGGCAAAATCCAGGTGTGATTTTTGTTCTAGGCTATATTCAGTAGTAGATCAGGGTGAGATATTCAGATGACTGCAGTAAAAGACTATATTTAACTTCCTGGCCTTCTGTTCCCACATCCATATAACTAGGAGCCAGTGAAAAAAAGACTAAAGATCAGAAAGCAGAGACAACACAGCCTGGTCAGCCAAATCCAAAACAAGGGAACTAAAACTAGATTAATATTAATACCAAGACATTACAAGAAAATTTGAAGAATGTGGAACATATTACTTATCAGATTTATGGAAAGGTGAACAATTTGTAAACAAGAGTATAAGTAATAAGGTATAAAAAAGTAAGGTATAAAATTGATCATTCCGGTTACATTAAAAAGTTTTTGTAAAAATAAAACAAATGCAGCCAAGGTCAGAAGGAAGGCAGAAAATTCGGGGGGGGGAGGGGTGAGAAGAGATTTTACAGACAGATTCTCACATAAAGGTCTCATATCTCAACCAAATATATAAAGAACTCTGTGAAATGTATAAGAATATGAGTCATTCCTCAATTGATAAATGGTCAAAGGATATGAACAGGAAGTTTATAGATAAAGAAATCAAAACAATTTATAATCATACGAAAAAATGCTCTAAATCATTACTGATTAGAGAACCATAAATTAAAAGCCTGAACTATCATTTTACACCTATTAGACTGGTTAAAATGATGTTGGATGGGATGTGGAAAAATTGGGACAGTAAATCATTTTTGGTGGAATTGTGAACTAATCCAACCATTTTGGAGAATAATCTAGAAATGTGCCCAACGAGTTATTAAACTACTTATATGTTCTAAAATACTTATAGCAGCTCTTTGTGGCAGTAAAGAACTGGGAAATTGTGGAGATGCTCATCAATTAATGGCTGAACAAGTTATGTATATGATTGTGATGGAATACTACCTGCAGTTTAAGAAATGATGAGCTCAACAATCTTAGAAAAACATGAATCGACTTGCATGAAATAATGAAGAACAAAATGAGCAGAACCAATTGAATGCTATATATACAGTAATAGCAATGCTGTTTTAACTTTGAGCAAATAAGTCATTTGGGCTATTATAAATATTCAAATTAACTACAAAGGAAATGGAAGACACTATCTACATCCAGAAAAAGAACTGATAAAATAGATGAGTAGAATGATTTTATATACATATATACATATTTGGAATATGGATATATACACATAAACATATTTGTGTCTAATGGCAGCCATCTCTGGGGCAGGAATAGGGAAGGAAAGAAAAAAATAGGAAAAAGACATTCATATAATTTTATTATACATTTAAAAGGAATAGCAAACTGTATAACAGATTTGCAGTTTCATGCACAATTAATCTTTTTTATTATACTATGATATGTAAATGTTTGCTTTATTCCATAAATTAAAAAAAATAAAATCTATATATACACATATACATGTATGTCTACATATACATATACACACACATACACACATACAAAAATACCATGGTCAACATTTGGAAGTAACATAGAAGGTACGAGAAAGGGGAGAATGCCAATAACTGGTGCTGGGAACCAGGAGGAAACCAAAAGGATGTTTATAGATTAAACTGTCACATTTAGCATTTGACTTAATACCAAACTCTCTGAAGTGCTTTACAGTAATCCCCTTTTTAACCACACACCCCCCTTTTCCCCCAAATGAGAGAAAATGAAGAGGAAGGGATAAAACCTTGTAGTCTTCCTCCCACAGTAAGGAAGTATTACCTAAACAGGAGTCTCATCTGTTTGAATCTGGGTCAAGTCACAACCTCCAAGCACTACCAAATATATTCTTGATATGGCCCTGACAAGTAGTTATCCAGGATCTGCTTGATTGCTTCCTGTGAAGGGGGCCCAACCCAATGACTTCTTCAAGGTAGCAATATTTCTCAAATTTCCTATCTTTGTTCCTCAATTCCTAGTGCGGCCCTCTGGAGCAATACAGAAGAAATTCTATTTCTCTTCCACATACAAGATACATACAAGACGGCTTTTTAAACGCCAGGGGTCATTTCACCCACTCAAACATAAATCTTCTTCTTTCAAGGCTAACCTCCCCAGTTCCTTGAACCAAATATCATATAGCATGGTTTCTAATCATTTTGGTTGCACTCTTGAAGACTGCAATCTATCAATGAACATTGTAATGGGTTTCTGTTACGGATGTCACAATACTCCAATTGTGACACTACCTCTCTTCTCTTAATGGACTGCCATGTTATACCACTGACACACTAGGGAAAAGTATGTTCAGTTAGGGCTCTCCTATATTACTCTTGTATAGGATTCCCCCTGCCTACTCAATTTTACCTATTAAATTAAATTTTATTATATTCAGTTCATAGTAGCAATTAAGATACTCTTTAGTTTTTCATCATCATCCAACAAACACCTGCAAATCTGTTAAGTGTATAACTTTATGTAATCATACAAGTTGTCAATAACAATTCTAAATGTCACAGGGCCAAGGAAAGATCTCTGAGGCACCGTACACCAGGCAATCCAACAAATTCATATTGAAGTCATTAACGACTACTCTCTGCGTGTCCGGTCAGTTGGTCGCTCAATCTGACTCAATTTCAATGTGCTATCATTTATTCCACATCTGACCATTGTCTCTATAAGGATAATATGAAACACATTTAGCATATGCTTTTCTGAAATCTAGGTAAACTATTAAACTTACAACTTTCTCCTGATCTACCAGAAATTTAACTCAGTTGAAAAGGGAAAGAATATTCATTTAGCTTGACTTGTTCTCGATAAAAACAAGTAAATCTCAGTGATCAATGATTCCATTCTAAATGCTTACAAATTTCTCCTAAATAATTAATTTTACAATTCTGCCAGGAATAGAGAGGTGAAGTTCACCAGTTTTTTAAGACAGATAACCCACTAGCATATATTAATTACCTACTACATGCCAGACACAACACCAAATGCTGGGGAAACAAAGAAAGGCAAAAAACACTTCGCACTATCAAGGATCTCACAGCCTAATAGGAGAGACAATATACAAACAACTATGTATAAACAAGATATATAAAAAACAAATTGAGGGTTGTCTCAAAGGGCAGGCACTAAGATTAAGGACTAGGAAAAGCTGTGAAAATGCCTAGTTAGAGGAATTGGGATGGAATGTCCTGTTTGAGAGACAACAAGGAAACCTATGTCACTAGAACACAAAGGGGAAGTAAATTGCAAGATTAAAAAAGTAAGAAGGTGGCAAGTTCTGAATATGAAGGGGGCAGGAGAAGAAAATCACCATGAAATTAGGACATTTGCTTATTTCTAGAGTCAGTGAGGCACAGCAGATCAAGTTCTGGAACTTAAGTCATTAAGAACTGGGTCAAGTCCCAGCTCAGATACTCGATAGCTGTATGACCTTGAGTAAGTCATAACTTGGGGAGTCAGGGAGGGAGAAATGAGGTAAGAGAGCCAGGCACTGCACTAACTCCTTTACAGACATCTCTCTTTTGATCCTCACAACCACCCTGGGAGGTAGATGCTACTATTACCCCCATTTTACAGTTGACAATATGATATAAATCTCTGAGCCTCCTTCTCTGTAAAATGGGAATAATAATGGCATCCACCTCACAGGGTTCTTGTTGAGAGCTGAGCTAGATAACGCAAAACATTTTAGAAATGGTAACTATTATTAGTATTATTCAGCAATTTCACTAAGCAGGGGTGCTGAGGAGTCCCCTCTCCAAGTCCAAATCACACAACCTAGTCTGCACTAGATTACTATAAAATTCATCTGCAAAAGGAAAATAAACTTCAAAGAACCTTGTATTTTGAGGGAGCATGATCTAATAGAGAGAAAACTGAACTAGAAATCAGAAGATCTAGGTCTGTGTGACTTGGGCAAGTCACTCCAACTCTGAGCCTGCTGCCTCATCTGTACAGTGAAGCTAATATTATTTGCACCACCTCTCTCATAGGGCTACGAGCAACAAAGAGCTTTACAAACCATTAAAGGAGCTATTTCATATGTTCCCCAAGCCCTGATGACACTGCATAACGTTTCTTTACATAGTAACTAATTTTAATTACAACATGCCATATATTACAGGCAGATGCTGCCTAATATCTCTAACTGGTTGCATTTTTTAAAATGGTATTAGGTGAAAGAATATTACATAAAACAGTAAAAAATTAGGAACAAAAACTCTAAAATGGAAAAATCAAACGATGTTACAGCAAAATTTCTTTACTTTTAGATGAGGTATGAATTACTGCAAGCTACATTATACCAGATATGCCTGTTCAAACACCATTTGCATTGTAAGAAATGGTGGTAATACAGAAAGAAAAACTATATAATTTCAATCCAACTGATTTTTACAAACTAACTATGCAATGTGTTTGCTTGGATGGTACTCTGTGTATCATCCTGCTACTGTGCAAAAAGGAAAAAGAGTCCCAACTACACTCCATACATATCAAATACATCAATCCATTAACATCTAAACAGAGGAATATAAGGTCAAATTAACTAGACCCTATGAGTGCCTTACACTAGCTAACTAAACACCAAACGATGTCTTTCACAGGACATGTAAAGATATACACAAATTATAAAGATATCAAGAGTATAAATAAAAACACTGGAAAAAAAAGACATTGGTCTCTATCTAGTAACATCTTATACATATCCTCAAACTTACTGGTGATACTCATACTTAGAGGTACTGCCAAACTGTGTCTCCTTCTGCTCCAATAACAATAAAACCCCAAGACCTATGCCACACTGCCATCAAAGTCCAACTTTTAGGCATCATCCGCATAAGCAAGAGCCACTCAATTGACCCAGGAAAGACAAAGAGAGAAAAAGAGAGAGAGAGAGAGAGAGAGAGAGTGTGTGTGTGCGTGTGTGTGTGTAAAGTGGGTAGCTTATGTACCTAAAATACTGCTAAAAATATCTCCTCTTTACAGCCAAAAATCTACTGGACCCCGGAAATCAGAATTATAACATAGCTACATAATGAGCTAAATATAAAATATGCTTCTGAAGGCTAGCTGGGATCCTACCAACTACTTAAACTATTTCTAACCAACTACTTATTATTTTCTATGAGAAAATGCATATTGAACATAAAACCTAATGGTTTAGGGGTTCAAATATATAATGATGGTGGGGGTGAGGTAGGAGGGGTTATTTTACTTCTCTGGAGGCCTCAGTTTCCTCACTCATACAATAAGACTAGATGACCTCTCAAGTCCCTTACAGACCACCCAATACTAACTTGTGAACTGCCTACATACTTTGTATCAAGAAATAATACACATTTGTCAATTCTCAAACAAGTTTAACAGAGAAAGGAATTTAACTGGGACATTTATGTGGAGCTAGGGCTTTTGCCTGGGTGAGATCTGAATAGACAGAGCGAACATTCACAGTTGGGTGACAATGGAACTAACAAAAACACAGCCAGATCCAAATCATGTTAAGAGTTTATTTTGCTCTACCTCTATAGTTACAGGATGCAACCAATCAATCATCCTGCAATCGTCATAGGTCAACAAGAAGAAGCCTGGATGGGACAAAATCAATTAATAACAAAAATCCATCATTATAACTTAAGAAACTAGCATGTCTTACTGATGGCATGTGAATTCATATATGAAGAATAACAACATGACAGACCATTAACTCAACCATATATTTGAGAAAAACCCTCAAAATCACTAGGCATGGTTAGCTGATGTTTCTTTTCTTCTTTTAAAAAAAATTCCATTCTTCTAGGGGAGCATGGTATTGTGGAAAGAATAATGGATTTAAAGTAAAAGAACTTGAGTTCAAATGCTAACTTTTCTGCTTATTAGATGTGTAACCTCAAAGTATGAACAAAATAGGGATATGGGGGTTATTTAATAATACCTACCTCACAAGAGGAAAAGATAAAATAGGCTAATAATATAATTGAAAAGATAATATAATACAAACTTGTATGGCTTTATCTAATACAACTAGGTGGCTATAAAGTTAATTTATTCTTTCTTCTTTCTGAAAGCAGTAAGGAACTGTGAAAATGCTCCTTCTTTCCCTATATCCCTAGCCAGGAAGGGTATTATAGTATAATGATCAGAGGGCCAACTCTGGAGTCAGAAAAATCTAGGCTCACGTCCTAACGCTGACATATACTATGCGACCATACAACTAAGATTATATATTTTAGAAAAGTTGCTGATAAGAATCTATAGAAAGAGAGCTTAGTAACATTTTATATAAAGCCTCAACTGGTGGTACTCAGACTCAGAGGTCTGTCTCTCTCCCTGCCCTAATTACAATAAAATCCAAAAACCTACTCCACACTGCCAAAGTCAAACTTTTGCTTCAGTCCAAAAATAAACATGTGTACATGTGTTCACATGCACATGTGTGTGTGCGTGTGTCCCTAGTCACAACTCCTACAATTTCTGGGGGAGTATTTCATACCACAGGACAGCTAGGTGATGTAGGAGATAAGAGCACAGGACCTAGAATTAAGAAGATTCCTCTTCCTGAGTTCAAATCTGGCCTCAGACACTAGCTGTGTGACCCTGGACAATTCACTTAACCCTGTTTGCCTCAGTTTCCTCATCTGTCAAATGAGCTAGAGAAGGAAATGGCAAATATTTGTCTCTGCCAAGAAAATCTCCAATGAGGTCACAAAGAGTCAGACATGACTGAAATGACCGGAACAACAAATTATCATACCACTGATTCAGATGCACACCTCAAAAGGCAGCCACATGGGCAGTGATTTCATTTAAAAATAAAAGTAATTTTCATGGAAAAAGTTGGAAGTTAAGGGATTTGCACCCCAACAATTTGTGTCCGATCAAACCCAGGTTTGAATGACTCTAAAGTCAGCACCGGTCACACCATGCCATACTGTCTCTCATGCTTGCCTATACTGTGCTAGGCATTTAATATATTATTGCTAAACTGACTTGAATTCCAGCTTTATACTTCATGAACCATATTGCGAGGCAGTATGGTCTGGTGGGCAGGGAGTCAACCTTGGAGCCAGGAACGAAGTAACAAGCACTTATTAAGTGCTCATTATGTGGCAGGCACTGTGAGAGGCACCTGGACATACAAGTACAAAGACTGAATTCCTACTGTCAAGGAGGTTACAATCTAAGGGAAGAGACGAGAACACATAGAATTACAGACAGGATATAAAGATAAAATACAAAGCAATTAAATTCAAAGTATGTGGAGAAGGAACCTACTAGCAATTAAGGGAATCAGAAAAGAGTGCATGCAGAAGGTGGCGTGTAAGCTGTATGAAGAACAAGAGGCATTCCTTGAGCAAGAGAGAGAAAATCAGTATGAACGGACTGACAGACAGAGGGAGAAGATGGTAGCTGGTAGGACCTGAAGGGCTTTAAAAACTAAACAGAAGACTTTATATTTGATATTAGAGGAAAAAGGGAACCACTGAAACTGAGCTGAAGAGTGATTTCGGTTCAAGTCTCCCCTCTGACACTTATTGGTTATATGACCCTGGCCAAGTCACAAACTCTAGACAGCTCTCCAAGACTATAAACTGCAGAAGAAACACTGAGTAAGAGCTTCTTCATCAAGGAGTTCTTTGTACCAATTAAAATCCCAGGTCCAAATCTTACCTCTATTCCATGAACCATCCTCAAAGTGTAACAGCTTATTATTCCCCTCAGAGTTTGGTACACTGCTTGGCAAAGAATAATATCAAATCTCAAAACTGGCAAGGTCCTTGGAAAGATTTCTAGTTTTGCCAGTACCTTAACAAAAAGGTCCTTATGCCATCCCTGATAACTGTCACCTTGAAGATTTCTAGGGAGGGGAAACATGATCATTCTGCTTCTGGACAGCTCCTGTTTGGTTATTTTTCTTTATATCTGGCCCAAACCTCACTCTCTACTATGTGTACTTTATAAATGTTTATTGAATTGGGGAAAGATTAATTTTTATGTCATTATCTTAAGCACCTTATGAAACTGGATGAAGATGTGAAGACGGGATTAAAGACACATAGAAAAAGAAATACGCTATTAGGCAATTATCGCTAATAAACGGCACAAACAAAGTCTGCAAACTATAATAATGAGTTCAACAAGGTTAATGTATCAATTCTGCTTAGCCAAGTTATGACTAATCATTCTCAAGCTATTTTTAAAAATAAGAGAGAAGATCTTTTTTAAACTTGGAAGCTTCCAAGCCACAAACCGAAGAGACATAAACAGCTACCAAAATCTGGAAGACCAAAAGGCAACTTGGAATGAACGTTAAGGTGGTAAATGAGAACTAATAAGAGCTATGAGCATCAGATGGCTGATATTCACATTACCAATTCAATGCTTCCTAAAAATTTTGGAAGAATAATATATGAAGCAAAGTGGGAGGTTTGAGTATAAGAACAAAAGACCTCAATTTTATTTGTTTTTTTCAAATAATTTGGCTTCCTTTCAAATTAAATTTTGAAATGTGAAATAACTAAAACCAACAGCTGTTACAACTAAATTCTCTTATCACAGATATAGTTTAAATCAAACATGCTTTAACAGTAAACTGAAAATAAATTTCACAAGAGTCTAGTAATTTTTCATATAGGTTCATATACTAAAATTCAAGATTGTAACTTTGATAAAAATTCTAATTTCTAATCACGAAATGGAACACAAATTTCTATAAAGCAGAAATATTTAAACCCAACCTATAGGTCTTAAAATGAAGTGACACGGTTTCGGTAAATATTCTAACGTATAATACAGTTTTGATAAAATTTTTCACTCAGAGGATATCATGATATTACCAAGTCTAAATTAATCAAGTTTGGTTTGATAATACAGCATAACATTTTCTATTCAGCAGAATCCGTTTGTAAGCATACTTATATGCATATTATCAATTAAGAGCATGGCAGAGCTTCAATCCTCACAGTTAGCTTCATAAATAAAATATTGTTCTATGGTCACAGACCCTTTAATAATGGCCTTCAGTCACCAAGATTTATCTAGGAAATGCAACACAACCCATCAAGCTAATAGAAGAAATCAATCACCTACTGAGAGTGTGTCAGGAGCATTACCTCTGCATATGAAGGGCAGCAGCACATGAATAGAGGAATCTAAATGGAAAATGTGTAGTAAGAAGGCTTCTTTCCATACACTCAAAAGCAAGAATTATTCTTATCTGACAAATTATCCAATAAGATACTTCAAAGCCTCTATCCATTCTCACAGACAGTAGTTACAGCTGCATAAAAAGCTTACAAATTTATATATGACTGTAAACTCTTATCATATCCTCACCATCACTCTGAAACAGGCTAGATTAGTATCATCTCCATTTTACAGATGAGAAAATAAGAGATTCACATAAGCTGACCTGTCCGAAGCTACAAAAGTCATCAATGTGGGAGGCAATACTTCTTTGCAAACCATTTCTTCAATGGGGAAACCAAAAACAAATTACTACCCAGTATAAAAGCTATTTTATTTAGGATGTTGGGGGAAAAGTGCCTTCTTAGACTAGGAAAAAATTTATTAGAATTAACTCAAGTGGTAGATGTCTCACAGATTCTATTACTGTACTCTAGAAAAGACAAATAAATGGGATTTTCAGATGTAACCATATTTCAGAAAGTACCTGCAATTCAGAACTTTGCCTGATGCAAACAGCATTGTTCTAGCAGAAATCAGACACACTAATTCCAACCTGCCACTAATTAGCTATGTGACCTTGGGCAAGTCTGTCCTAGTCTCAGTTTCCTCATTTGTAAAATGTTGATGAGTTTTAAGGAGAATAACTTATAAGGTCCCCTTTCTTGTTCTAAAATTACCAGATTGTTAGTCGTATTTCCTTGATACCTCTTGCCCCCCCCATACCTTTATCTCCCTAACTCTAGTCCAACTGGGTTTTTTGGTTTAATGTTAGCTTATTACTGGATTCAAAGTTTTTATTAGTACTACCAGGCCAACAGCTTCTGTTATAGTGACAATGCTTCACGGAGTTGCTGATTTTTTGAGATGGAAAAGAACTGAAAATTATCTCTCTTTTTACAGGGGGGGTGTGTGTGTGTCTGTGTGTGTGTCTGTGTGTGTAATGGTAATGGTAATTTGAAGATCTTCCCTGCCCCTTAACAGGCCTAAGGGTATGTGAAGATCTTCCCTGCTCCTTAATAAACCACATGCCATCACCTGGAACCTATTGTGGGAGGAATTTGTTGAATGGGTAGAGCAAGGAGGGTGGAGCAGAGCCCAGAGGAAGCTGAGAGTCAGAGAAGTTAGAACAGAGGGAGGAGAGAGGTCCAAGGAGACAGCTAGGCATGTGACTTTTTGTTTGTGGGAAGGCTTTGGGATGGTGTTGCTCTCTGCAGTGTTATTGTGTATAGATTTCTTTGTTGCTATGATGAATTCGGTTTTCTGTTGTTGAGATTTGGCTTTCTGATGTCTGAATAAATGTTTTGCTTGTCTTCTATATGGAGAGTCTGTTATATTTAGTAATTCAGAATTACACCAGCATATTCATAGTTGCCATTGGTGCTGTGAATATTGTCTTGGCAAAACAGAGGGTCAAGCTGTAATGGTAACGGAATTTAAAGACTCCCTTGCATTGGAGTGGTTTTCAGGTTAGGTGTTAAAACCCAGAGCTTGAGAATCCCACTTGTGGGATGGACTTGTTGATGTGAAGAGAGGGGGCTGAACTGGAAGGAGCTGGTGCCGTGGATTTAGAGAGGCCCAAGCAGAGAGAGGCCAGAAGAACTTCTGGGAGCCAGCATCCGAAGGCTGCTGCTACTGCTGGAGAGAGAAATAAGAACAAAGGACTGAAGTGGGAAGAAACATGACTGTGGTGCCAGTATTTGTTCTGTCTGTTTTGACGTTACTTTGTCAGATTCATCTGCTGATGGAGGACGTTGCTGTTGTTGCAGAAGTCCTGGGACCTTGCTGTTGGTTCAGAAGCCCTGAAAGAAGATTTTCTTGTTATATGTTTACAGAAATCCTGCAGGAGGGTCTTGCTGATGTTTTCAGGGGTCCTGGGACCGTACTGATGATTCTGTTGACTCCTCAGACCTTGTTGTTGGGTTTAGGTTGATTTCACAGGCAGAGAGTGAACTGATGAGGACACAGGCAAGGGGTATGTTTGTCATTGTGTCTTTGTTAAGGTGTGTCTTCCCAGGAACAGAAACTGCTGAGAACTTGCCTCAGGTCAAGATGAAGAAAAGACCTCTCCTTGGGAATAATGCAGTGATGACATTGTAACCTAGTAGTGACCTAGGGGTAGAGTGGTCTTCCACAGCCTCCAAGGGTGCTTGGTGGTGACAGATGTTACTGTAATTCAGTTGTGATCCAGGGGTGGAAAACTTTTGACTTTTGTACTTTGTGACTGGCCAAATGAATGTACTTAGTTTATGATTGGAAACTAATCTCCAGTTGAATAGAGAGAAGACTTTGTGATTGACTAAATGAATGTACAGGGGTGGAGTACTTGGACCTTGGTACTTTGTGATTGAATTGAGGATTTACTAAATGATTTAGTTACGCATAGGGAAAGCTGTATTTTGATTTTCTGGGAATGTTTTGCCTTAATCTGTCACTGAATAAATGGAGTCTGCTGTGCTCCTAATCAGACCCTGGAAGTTGCTTGTGCTCGGCATACATGAGCACACATGTACAGCTGTTTGTATCTAAAGAGGAAAATACCCAAAGCATAGAAAATGCCTTTTTAATACCAAAGATAAACAACTGAGAGACAAAATCAATAACTATAAAGCCACATGCATTTACTATTCCATGTAAACAAAATCTATGGGTATACTATACAGAGATTGAGGGAATCCTCAATGAGAAGGGATTACAAGCAATATTCAACAATGGATATCTTTACCATCTCAAAACTAACTGAAAGAGGATAAGTATGTATAAGATCTTATTGTGTTTATGATGTACAAAACGTCACTGATTTAGTAGAACAAAACAACGCCTTATAAGTTCTATTATTGTAGCAAGGTATCTCCAAATAAACATAACTGAAAAGCATCCTTGGAAACCATAAATATCACTAAGGGCGTACCCATCAATTGGAAAATGGCTGATCAAATCATTGCATGGTATATGAATGCAATGCAATACTATTATAAGGCTGGTAAGAAATGATCACAGGGATATATTCAGAGAAGCCTGGGAAGACAGGTACGAACTGATGCAAAGTAATATAAGCAACATTTTGTAGCAGACCAGTTTTCTATAGTCATAAAATCGAAAGGTGCAAAGAATACAAGATCTCACTTGTGCTCATTATTTAAAGTCTATTTTAAAAACTCCAATATATGAAGAAAATCTCTTTCCCAATAAGTTATTTCCGAAGTACTTGTTCAAAAAAATTTCATATAAAATTCCTTGAAAGAGATAATGGAAACAGCTAACACCTCTATCATCATGATATCAAGCACAGTAAAAACATGTATATTCACTAAAAGTATTTGCCATTATCATGGAGGGATGTCCAGTGCAGATTCCATATGAAAAGGAATTCCCTATAGATTGAAGTCTTCCAGATTCTCCCATTTTTAATGATGTGCCAATTGCATCTAACTTTAGACTTTACAGAGCCTTCTAAATGAGATTCATAATCACTTAAAAGTTTGGCTTAAGTTACTTAC
>CM053592.1:24672107-24690799 GCA_028646515.1 Pseudochirops corinnae | reverse complement strand
ATGCTAAAGGGGAGAGAGAGGGAAAAAAAGCAAAGAACTACAAACTAAAAGGGTGCCTTAGGCAACCTCTTCCAACAACTGAGTAATGTCTAAGCAAACTGTGGTAGATGAATGTACTATAATATTATTGTGCCATACCCTTCTATATGACCAAACTATTGTACAATGTGAAAGTATTTGCAGATCCTATACATGATTGCACGCCACCATGGGGGGGGGGGAAGGGAGGGGAGAAAATCTGAAACTCAAGTGATTGTGGAACTGAATCTTGTAAATTAAAAGTAAATGAGTAAATAAATAAAAATAAAAAAAATAAAAAAATAAAAAAAATAAAACTAAAAAAAAAATATTATTGTGCCATAAGAAATGTCACAGAGGTAATTTTAGGGAATCCTGGGTAAAATGGTAAAATGATGCAGAAACAACAGGAAACTTTCTACAAGGACAGCAATACTGCAAAGAAAAACAATTTTGAAAGAATGAAGAACTGATCAATGCGATGACCAGCATCTTTTGTTGATGTCCTTTGCTCACTGCTCACAGAGCTGCCACCTGATGTAGTAAGCCCTCATCACTTCACTGGTTGTCCAGTTTTAAGTCTTTCCCCATTTGAGTCCATCTTCCACTCAGCTACCAGTAATCTTCCTACAAAGCATAGGTCAACACACTGTGAAAAGAATACAATGGCCTCCCTTGCCATTCCTCAAACACTTCATTCTCCTAAATTCTTCTTCACGGGGTGTCCCCCACACCTAAAATACTCTCCCTTCTGACTTCTTCCTTTAAGACTCAGCTCAATTCCCACTTTCATTAAGAGGCCTTTTTTCCTGGCATCCCCCCATTCTTCCACTGATACCAAGATTACCTGCCTTTTATACTATATAATCTTAAAACATACATCGATTTCATGTCACCTCCATTAGCATGTGGAAATCCTTTACAGCAGGGATCCAGTTTTTGCCTTTCTTTGTATGCTGAGTACTTAATATACAGCCTGACACATAATTTATGCATAATAAATGCTTCCTGAGCACAAGCACCTCCAGATTGTTTTCCAGAGGAACTTAGATGAAACCTGTTGCCTCGCTGCCTGACAGATTAGAGAGACAGGGCCACTATGTAAATGTTTTGCTTAATTTTACTTCCTTGTTACAAAGGAGTTGTTTTCTTTGGGGATTTTTTGCTCTCAGTTTCTAATGGGGGGCGGGGGAAGAGGGGGAAGATGGAGATGAGGTGTTATTGATACAAAAAGGAGGGGCGCTAGAACTTTTTAAATGCACAAAAGCCAACAGAAAGAAGTTCAGGGGAAAAAAACAAGACAGGGAAAGACAGTTTTGAAGTGAACATGAAGAAGTATGAAATAGAAATAGAATGAGTTTCGTATAGAATGTTTTTCCTGCTGTGTGTATGAAAATGCCTTTTACCTTAAACATTTAAAATTTTTTTTTCATTTTCAAAAAAAGTCAATGGAGATTAATATAATAGGCATAAAAAGTGCAACACATAAGCACTGAAAAAACTCCAAAGAAGAAAGGATTACTTTATGTTCATTTCAAAATCATCTTGTTTGTCTGTGCTTCCTTCTGAACTTCTTTTGTATTAAATTGGATTAAGATCCAATGAAAAGCTTAGCATTTTTTCCAAAGACAACATATCATGTTCAGTCATCAAAATGATGATTCCTCAGATTACCTGTCAAGGAAGGACCTAGGCGACATAAATACATTTGTGTCTAGGAAGACCAATCTTCTTCCTCCAGGAAAGCAAAAATCTCTTTCTTATTAACAGTCTTCTGATAGCCTAGTAACACTTCGTATGTGGATGACTCTATACTTTTCTATTTACTTTCACATATCATAAATCTCATTTGACCTAAATAATTCCATCCTGTTTCATAAAAAAAGTTTTAGCCTTGCAAAGAAGAAAAATTTTAAAAGACTTTATCCAATATCAAGCAATGGTATATAGCAAAAAAGTTTAAAAAATTAAAAGGGTATGTAAAGAGGGAAAAGACAGTTTTCACCATAGCTAACAGCGACCCAATCGAAGTATTATCATGTTCCATTTACTTATTGTCTAGAGAGAACAGAAGAGATACTAGAGAAGCTATGCCATATCCCAGACTAGAGATTAAGGCTGAAGGAGGAACATTTAAAAAGAAATGCATTAATTACTGATTTTACCTTTCTTGTCCAAATTGATGATAAACTAAGATATATGTAAGATTAAGAGTTCAAACTTCAAAAACTGAATGCTACAGCAAAACATTTCAACACAAATTTTGCAAATAAAAATACACAACAAATCACAGAAGTAAATAATCTTCTTGTAGTATTTGTGATCTACCAGTAAACTTTGGAATTAGTTATTTAGTAACAGACAAATCATCATAAAATACAGTGACAACTAAAACCATATTTCAGTTCTAATTCAAGTGCATTTCCTAATGTCTTTAAGGACAGTTCATTTCATTTCATGCAATGTCAACAATATTTATTATTAAGACTGGAGTGCTATTTTTTTTTTTTTTTGCTTTTTGGAGGGGGGAAGACAGGGCAATTGGGGTTAAGTGACTTGCCTGAGATCACACGGCTAGTAAGTGTTAAGTGTCTGAGGCCACATTTGAACTCAGGTTCTCCTGACTCCAGGGCCAGTGTTCTACTTACTGCGCCACCTAGCCACCCCATAGCAGCTTTTTGTGGTGGCAAAGAACTGGAAATCAAGGAGATGCCCATCAATTGGGGAATGGCTAAACAAGTTGTGGTATATGAATGTAATGGAATACTATTGTGCTATAAGAAATGAGGAGCAGACAGACTTCATAATAACCGGGAGAGACCTACATAAACTGATGCTGTGTGAGGAGAGCAGAACCAGGAGAGCTTTGTACACAATTAGAGACACACTGTATCTGTGATGACTGGGCTCCTCTCAGCAACGCAAGGTTATAAGACAACTCCAAAAGACTCATGATGGAGAGGGCTTTCCACATCCAGAGAAAAAAATTACAGACTCTAAACGCAGATTGAAGCAAACTGCTTGCTCTCTCTTTTTTTTGTTTTGTTTCGTTCCTTCTTTCTTGCTGCTCATTCCATTGGTTATAATACTTCTTTAAAACTTGACTAATGTTTAATGGGAAGGTATTTGTAGAACCTATACTGGATTACACCCCATGCAGGGGGGAGAAAAGAGGGCAGGGGAGAAAAATCTGGAACTCAAGGGATTGTGAAACCGAATGTTGTAAACTAAAAGTAAAAAAATAAGTATTTTTGAAAAAAATTACAAATGTTAACATCAGGTACCAACCTAATCAGAACTTGTAAATAGTACAACCACCCAATAGTATATACATTCATTCAAATTAAGAATGGAGTTATGTATTGCAAGTAGAGGAAATACATAAATTATAAGCATGCTATTATTTCAAAGGTTCATTTATAGAATACTAACAGATGCAGAAAAAGCCTTTCTCAGAGTACAGCAGTATTCAGGTTACTAGCATTAAAAAAAAAAGTAGAGGAATAAAATTAATTTTAATAATGATAAGTATTTAGGAGAGTGGGTGGGAAGACTGGACTCCAGGGATTTCATTTGCATTAGGGACTCTGGATAAAGAAATCTCTCAGTCAATTGAGATTAGTATCCATCTGGCTCTAGAATCTGAAGGCGCCTGGGGCACAGGGATATTAAGTGACTAGCCCAAGGTTACATAGCCAGTATGTCTGAGCTCAATCCAGGTCTCTTCTTTATTCCAGATCTGCTCTATCCACAATGTCCCTCTGTAGTCTTATGAACATTATTTACCCCAAACTCCTAAACTATCATTTTTTGTAAAAGAGAAACACTAGATGACTTTCAAATAACATCAGAGATAAAGCAAAGATGTTTATTACCATTATTATTTCATATAGCACTAGAAGTAGTTATATTAAGGAAATAAACACAGGCAAAGAAACAAAGTTATCAATTATTTCTATGTAGATGATATGGAGTTAGAGTATCTCAGTGATTCAATAAAAAGTAACTGTAGTAAAATAGCAAGATATAAAATATATCCTCCAAAAAATCAACACAGAAAATAAAAACACACATAAAATCAAAGGGGGAAGAGAAAAAGAAATTCCATTAAAAAGAACTACAAAATGTATAAAATAACTCCATAGTTAACCTACCCCAAAATACTCATCACTATTAACTAGAAAACAGCTTATAGTAATCAAGGAAAACTTAACTGCAAAAATATTCATTGCTAATTTTGCCAATACATATTTTTAAATGAAACGAATTTAGTTAATATGCTACCAAACAAGCAAAAGGTTATTTTAGAGAACAAAATAAAAAATCAAAAGTGTCCAAGTGATGAAAAAAGATGAGACAACTTTGATTATATATAAAAATTTGTTTTTGCAAGAAAAATCAATACAGATAGAATAAGAAGAGAGCCTGCTGATTGGGAAAATTACAGCAAACATTCAAATCGGTTCAAAAGTATTGATAAACCAATGCCTGAGGATAAAAAGACATTACAATGTATGAAAACAGACCCTCTCTGAATGAGACTACACTCTATTGGTGAAGAGGAGAGAGGAAGAACAGGAACAAGGGAAAAGCCAACTCAAATATTAATAAGTAAACACAAAACATGTCAGCCAACAAGTATTTGAATAAGTGCTTATTAAATGCCAGGTGCTGGACGAGGTGCCGCGACACAGACAAAAGCGCCAGAATTCTTGCCCTCATTACTTTACATCCTGTCAATAAAACGCCACATACAAGGAAAAGCGGGGCGGGACAAGCACCAACAGCCAACAACTAGGTAATCAGGAAAGTCTGTGTCTTGAGCTGGGACTTGAAGTGACCAAAGAAAGAACAAAATGCTTTCCAGGAACAGTGGACAGTCAATACAAAGGGCCAGAAATGGGCAATGAGATGTTGTATATAAGGAATAGTAAAGTCAATACAAAGTAAATACAAAAAAATTATACCAGGGATGGGGGGCAGGGATTCACACTAGCAACTGAGGGCTCAGGAGCAGCCTACACAAGGCACAGAGACAAGAGATGAAAGCTTGTGGAAAGAAAATATCTAGGTCAGCTGACTGGCAAGTAAGAGTATAAGGCAGGAGCAATGCAAAGTCAGTGTAAAAAGACAGGATGGAGTCACATTGGGAAGGGCTTGAAATGCCACACAGAAAAGGGATTCCTAGTTTATCTTAGACACAATCAAAGAAGCACTGAAGCTTTTTGATCATGAGAGTAACATGGTCAGACCTTGTGCTTCAGAAGTATCCATCTCACAGCTGTGTGGACATTAATTAGGCAGTCATTGCAGTAGAACAGTTCAGAAGTGGTAATGGTTGAGTAACTAAAGAGGAAATTAACCTAAGAGATGCTTGTGGAAGTAGAAATGACAAGAGGAGAACAGTGATTGGATGTTCAGGAAGAGGGAGAATGAAGAGTAGAGGATGGCTAAGGTTGTAAGGCTCAGTGACTCAAAGATTGAAGGTACCCTTGACAAAGGGAGAGAGATGCCCCCCTTGAGAATGGGGAGGCTGGGGTGCAAGAGGGGATATTCTATTTTGTACAAATTAAGGATAAGAAGCCTATGGGGGCACCTAAGAGGAGATGTTTTGCAGAGAATCTGTGACAGAGAATGGGGCTCACGAGAGCAATGAGGGCTGGATATGGAGATATGTGAGACTCAGCAAAGAACTGCTGGAACAGAATTCAGGGATCACATCAACGAATGAATGAATGTGTGTGTATGTGTGTGTGCGTGTGTGTGTGTGTGCGTGTAATTGATACAGACAGTTTTTAAGAGAGATGCAAACTGTCAACAATCATATGAATGATCCAAATCACTAATAAAAGAGACTAGAATTGGACCTGTGATTTCTTTTGTATAGGAAACACCCGGAGAAGCAAATCTGCTCCCAATCAATGCAAGCTAGCACCTTCCTTGCAACTTAAAAGTCTTAGAGAACTGCGTACAGCACACATCAAGGCAAAGTGATTTGACCAGGATCACAGTCACTCTGCAGCAGACTAAGTACCTGAATCCAGATATTCTTGACTTGGGAGAACAGCTCTAAATAAAGCACAAAGATATAAATTAAAATTTGGAGGTTTCATCAGTCATACAAATAAACCAAAGTGGTAAATATTGAAGGGGTGGTTTAAAAACATGTCTTAAAGCAACACTGGTAAAACTGTGATTTGGTCCAAGTTAAGCTGTTAAGGTGGTTTTTTCAGTTGTGTCCGACTTTTCATGACCCCATTTGGGGTTTTCTTGACAAAGATACTGGAGTAGATTTCCATTTCCTTCTCCAGCTCGTTTTACAGATGAAGAACTGAGGCAGACAGAGCTTAAATGATTTGCCGAGGGTCACAGAACTAGGAAGTGTGTGAGGCCAGATTGGAAAGATGAGGCTTCTTGACTCCAGACCCAGCACTCTATCCACTTCACCACCTAACAGCTGACTCTGAATCGGCCCAACTATTCAGAAAATCAAAAGGAAACCATGACAGAAAATTCACTAAACCATACATACCACTTGTTTCAGCAGAACATACTACTCAGGATTTATCCCAAGCAGATCAAACCAGAAGAAAATATATCATATATACAAAAGTATGTATGGCAACACTTTTACCTAGTAACAAAGAAATGGAAACAAAATGAGTGCCCATTAATCAGAGAACTGATAAACTGCGGTATTTGAAGGCAGCTAAGTGGCACAGTGGATAAAGAGCACTGGACAGGGTATCAGGAAGACAAGTTCAAATAGGACTCTTGGCAAGTCACTTAACTCTCTCTGCCTCAGTCTCCTCACCTGTAAGTCTAAATAATTATAATCATAGCACGTACCAATTGATCTATAAGGATGAAATAAACAAATATTTGTAAAGCACTCCATAAACATATAAATGCTATTACTATTTAATGCAATATTACTGTTCTTTCAGACATGAATTTTGAAGTCCCAGGAACAGCAGGGAAGAAAGAGGGTAGAATGACGTGGTGAAAGAAACAAGAGTCAGAGGACCTGGGTTCAAATCCCTTCTCTGTTTAAATGACTGTGCAAGTCACTTAACTTTGATAGGCTTTCAAGAGTTTCATCTATAAAATAAAGGGGTTGAACTGGATGGACTCTAAAGGGGTTGAATTGGATGGACTCGGAGGTCCTTTCCATATTTAATCTATTATCCTATCACAACAAGTCTACTGCAGAATTGATTATACTTAATCAAACTCACCCATTTTTGTATAAATTAAATCAATTTATTTCTTGGCTAAAATTTTCTGTGCTGTTCAATTCCAACCACATTAGAGGTATGATTTCCCTTTATTCAATAGATGTTCTCTTTAACCATTTTATGTCAAAAATCTGAATTTTCATATGCTGTTTTCTTTAAAACAAGAATGCCTTAAAAACTTGCACCAAAGTATGCAAGTCAACCAGCATTCATTACCCATATGTAGAGAATTAAATTATGTACATACACAATTTAAGTATTTTCCTCTAGTAAATAAACCAGCAGGAGCACTGAATTTGCTTTTCTAAATATGACAAAAAGTAAAAAAGAAATCAAAGAAAAGTTTCTTTAAGTAACAGGTTCACAGGATATTAACATACAGTTAGGGCTGAAAGACAACCTAAAGGAAGAGGTTAATAAACAGCCAATTCAACTCAAAATCTGAAATTACACATACTAGACTCTAGGTTCCTTAACCATAAAAGTCCCATCCCCAAAAAATCCAGAATTGTATTCAACAAGAATTTATTAAGTACCTACAATTCACCATACCTAGTTAGGCACTTGGTATTTCAGTCAAAGAGAACCAAAAAAACCCAAATGTCAATGGCTTATATTATTATAATTATTAACATTATATAAAACATATTATATATTATCATAATTATGTAACATGATTATATTAAATAGTAAAGAAAAGAAAGAAAAGCTCACAAAAAGGAAAACTAGCTGTCAAATACACCCATCACCTGTACCAGCAATATTCAGTTGTGGCCTAATAAAGAAATAAGGACAAAAGAGGAAAATTATATTTTACCTCAAATGATTCACTTTGACAGAAAACTCTTAAGACATGAAATAATTAAATGTTATTATTTTCACAAAGGACAATTGAAAAAGAAAGTTTCACACATTTTGTGTTCAAGGGGCAGGTGTCCTTAGCCACAGGAGAATACATTTTACATATGCACAAAATGCTAGCTTAAGATTTAAACATGATGAATGAAAGATTTTTATACAAAAGTTGTTTTCCCTTAAAACATTATAATGAAGTCTAATTCAAATTACAATTCTATTTACAGAGGTAAAGAATGGAGGTTGTAGCTGAGGGAGCATCATTCCTAAACTAAATCAAGACAAACTGAAACCAGAGGTGAACATATTTATTTGTAAAACTTTTTTAAAATTACCTGGCAGTCTATGAAAAAGTTTATAGTTTGAATTTAAGTTTAAAGAACTTGAATGAGAATAAAGCAACATATATTTTTAATTACACACTTTACTGAGTCATTAGACACAACTTTAAACTGTTCTCAAATATTTAGATATTAGTCTGTTTCAGAGTTGAAAACACTATCAAACACATTGATATTTTGTAAACCCTAAACCAAAAGGCTACATATTTTTGAGGTCTGCATTTCTGTAAGATCAAATGTTACAAAAGTAGTATCAAAACTCAAATGATTCATTATTTGGTAAAATCCAGATACATAGAAGCTTTCTAAATGCCTACTTGAAAAGAGGACAGGTAGAAAGAAATCATGGTAGTAAATGCTCATTGTGAGACTTCCAAGCCACTTGAATCAGTCCTGAATCAACATACTAGTTTTTCAAATTATAGGCTGCAAATCTGGTAGAATGCAATCCAGAACTGTTTGTTTTCTGAATTAGTACTGGCTATGTGGTAATCAAAGCAATACTGTATAGTTTTGAAAGCCCCAAATATTAATAATTCTTTGTGGAATTACACTATTATTTTAAAAGTAAATTATTTTACTCCTATTACTAGTTTGGTTCCATGGGTAACCTTGTACAGAGGATGCTACACAAGGTCCAATTTGGAACAGATATAAGAACCTGCAAATATTTTAAAAGTCAATGCTTTGTTAACAAGTAAAATGAAATATTCTGCTTCTCTTTTTGTTGCAGAACCTTGAGTGCTAAAGCTAACAAATTTATTCCCTAACATTTGTCTTACAAATTACACTGTCACCAACCCTTTATCAAAAAGCATCAATGTGGTGTAGAAGCAATTAAGACTACTAAAAAACAAAACAAAACTATTCTGTGAATGTCTGGGGGAATTGTTTAGCAATAAGGCCCGGAACAAAGTAATAAGGTATATTAGGAAAAGCACTGAATTTGGAGTCAAGTATCTGAACCAAGATCTTCCATCTAAATACTTAACAGGCCACATCTTTTAACACCTCTGGACCTCAGTTTTATCATATATAAAATGAGCTCTATTTAAATCACATGTACATGTGTATAAAAAATAAAGCAAGTTTAATGTTAGTACACAGGATGGGTGATAGGTTTTTCAATCACCAGAAGAAAACCAGTATGTTCAATGATAAGGTCTGTCACAACTGTAACTACTTTTCTAAATACATAACAAGCACGACAGAAATGCATGGTCCCTATGAACACAACTTGGGGTGGGGGACTAGGAATGAAATGAAGAGGATTGCTAACTGTAAAGGAAAAAAGTTCTGAAAGAATTGTTAGGATTTTAAGTTATTTGCTAAAGCATTGTTAAGTCAGTTCCATTATCACGGAGGTGCTGTAGAGTCTGGGTGTTTTATAGATTTAAAACTGCCACGTAGGGGCTTGAGAGAGTTCAGCCAGTAGGGCAGATGGCAAGCCCCACACGGTGACACAAGTTTTGGTCTCCCTTTGGGTGGAGAGGTGGCCTATTTCCTAGCCTAGATCACAATCTAAAAGGCGGCCTGTATGACCCTGCCTGGGAGGGGGGCGAGTAAGGTGGGGAGAAATAAAAGACCCAGCTTCGAAACAAGTCAAGCCCTCGCTGGTGCAGCCCGACAGGGCCAGCTTCCCAGTCCCTCCGGACTTGGAGGAATCGAGCACTTCGGCCTCCTTCCCACTCGTGCAAGGCATGCGCAATGCGCAGACCGGGGGCAAGGATGAATGAATGGAGGGCAGCCGAGAGCCCCAAGCGCAAGCCGGCCGGGCCCCAGCCGCGCGAGGACTAGGCCCCCTCCCCTCCCCTCGCCCTAGCTCCTCCCTGACAGCCCGGGCCGGCGCCCAGGGGCGCACAACAAAGTACTCCCGCCCCAGCGCTCGCCTTCGCACGCTCCTTCCCCCCAAGAGCCGCTTTCGCGCATCTCGAGGCGGAGCGGCCCCCCGCGCTCGGCCCCCCCGCGCCGCCGAACCCGGCCGGCGGCTCGCGCGCACCCCCCGAGCCCCGGCGGCCGGCGTGCTCCCGGCCCTCCGCGCGTGCCGCCGCCCGCCCCACCAACCCCCGACATCTCGCGGATCGCCGGCGCACGCCCCCACGGCGGCCGGTGGCCCCGCCGCCAACCATCCTCGCTCACCTCGCCCCCAATCCCAAGCAAGCCTCACGCGCTCGCCCCCAGCCCGCCAGCCCCGATCCCGCCGCCTCTCTCCCCCAGCTCGGGCCCCAAGCTCCGCGTCCCGCAACTTCCCCACCCAGCCCCTGGCCCCTGGCCCCTCCCCCCTCCGGGCAGCTCGCGCTCCCACCACCGCTGGCTCCCCGCCGCCCCTCCCCCATCTCTCCTCTCCTGTCTCGCCTGCCCCCACTAGAATGTGTGCGCTACACGCCGCCGCCGCCTCCCCGGCGCCCCCAGCCGCCGCCGCCACCAGGGGGTCAGCGCCTGACAGAGGGGGAGGGGGCGGCGAGGAGTTTGCGTGCGCGCTGGAAGCGCCGTCCCGCGGAGTCTCCTGGGCCCCAGGGGAACAGGGCGCGGGGACCCGGTAGGGGGTGGGGGGGGCCGAAGGCAACACTCACCGGTTCCACAGTCGCCATCTTAGATCGATCTGATCAGACAACCGCTCCTGAAGGGGGGTGAGAGTAAAAAAAATGAAATTCAAACCGGATTGGCCGGTCGCCCCCCACGTGACGAACGTGTCCGTTTGGCCCGGGCAGCGCCTGCGCAAGGTGGCGGGTGCGTGGGTAATCAAGGGCTTCTGGGAAGTGGAGTCTTTTCTTTTTCCCTCTCTCCCTCTCCTCCCCTTAAGTGAGGAGGAAGGCTGGGAAGAGAAGGGCTGATCACGTGGCTACGGAGGCGGTGCAGCGCTGTGCGGCGGGCGGGTGAGTGGGGCTAGGAAGGTGAGGCAGGGGCGGGGCTCAGTGCGGCTGCGAAAGTGAGGCTGCTGCGGGAGGGGGTCTCCTCCGTCTTGCGTTCTTCCTCTGCGTTAGAGCCGCGGGTGCGCCGCCGGGCCCCGGCTCCCCCGGCTTCCCATCATCCCCGTGGGCTCAGCTCACAGGAAGAAACCTCATTGGCTGGGCGCCTCCGCAAGGCTCCCGGGGCCGCCTTCACTTGGCGTCGTTAGTTCCTCCCGCCACCCTGGTCCTCACGGCCTCCTTCATTCTCTTCTCTATTTATTAGTGAACGGAAAGGAGCTACGGCGACGGGCGGCCGGCGCGGCGGCACAGGGCGGGGACGCGGCTAGCGCCGGCGCCTCCCGGCCATGCCTGCCCGGAGCGGGCTCTAGCAGCGGGGGCGGGAGTCGGCCTTCGAAGGCCCTCGCTCGGTGCTCGCTGTCCGGCCGCGTCAGGCGCCTGAGGCCAGTCCCCCCCCCTGGAGCAGCACCCGGCGGCCCTGGTCACCCAGCGCCGGACTGACGGCCCGGGCTGGCGGGACCTGGCTAACAATGAGCCCGGACCCCAGGCCAGTGACTGACTGCCTCGCGGGGGCCTCGGCTTTTTCTGCCTGCGACCTCAAAGATACCTTACCTCACAAGGGCGCGCGGCGGCCCGGCCGGGCTGGGGGTGGGGGGCCGCAGCCGCGGCCTCGCCCCCACCACCTCTCCCGGTGGCCTAGTTAGTCAAGAATTCCCCTAATAATTAAAAAAAAAAGCCCAGGCCCAACCTCCCCCTCCCCCCAGTGAGTTCCCTTCCGGTGAAAAGTCAATTTCACTGAAATAGATCGGGGGTTTTAAAGGTCGTCGGGCCCTTGAAAGTTGCCCCTGGGCCGAGAGTTTTTGGTACCTAGAATGTTCCGGGTTGGTGCTATTGCACATGGTCTGTTTATTAATAAAACTGGTACAGAAAAAGAAATCAGATAACGTGCTACCAAGCGGGCCTTTTGGGGAGCAGCCCCACCTAGCCACTATTTCCCATGCTTTTAAGAATGTCGTTTCAGAAAACTACAACTATGGCATATACCTGTCTGCTGTTACTGAAGCTGATGTCCAAGGCTGTGTCATACCTATTGTTGAGTGCATAATGGAAGCTGAATTGGCTTACACATAATTGGAGCTATCAGGGAGCCCCAAAGTCGTGATCTTATAGATATATTGACTTTGAGTGTCAGAGGTAATGAATGTATCAGACTTTCGTTTGGTATAGATGTATTAGATAAGAGTTCTGACAAAATAAAAGGTAAAAAGATTCATTTATAAAAGATGCCATTCTTGCTTAAAATAGTCAATAACTTTTGATCTTACTGGTATTTTCTTTTTGATAGTGGCCACCATCAGACTACCTTCTTGCAAAATACACAAGGCTGTTTTCATAATACCAGACTTTATTGCAGGAACCAGAGGAAAAATTAAGCAGAAATGGAAATCCCATACTACTCATAAAATTTAAATCAGTTCATATAATAAAGTTTTTTACAAAGACTTCCCTTGTTGTTAATCATATCCTTCCTTGAATCCAGATCCTGTTTCCATTTTGAAAACAAAGTTGAATTCTTGATAAAAAAAAAGATCAATTTCTGATCACTCCAGCCAACT
The DNA here is from genome assembly GCA_028646515.1 of Pseudochirops corinnae. Lineage (NCBI taxonomy): Eukaryota > Metazoa > Chordata > Mammalia > Diprotodontia > Pseudocheiridae > Pseudochirops > Pseudochirops corinnae. Next base: position 24,677,822 of record CM053592.1, on the reverse strand, counting down.
TTCTGGTATTTATGTATATACAAGCTCTTTACAGCTGGATTTGTTTAGAGTGTTTTCTTGGGTGTATTTTAGTCTCATCTTTCATATATTTAAAATAATTTCAGTGGATTGTAAAGTTTGTCAAAAAGCAGTCCATGCCTATTTCTTTTCTCCTAGTAGCATCTTCCTCATCATCTCTGTCAATGTGGAGATTCAACACATATATTGATTTACTAGTTCTCTTTTGGTGCTTCCACAGAAAAACAAGATAAAGGTTAGGCATTCCTAAGAGCCTTGATTAAGTGCTCACAATTTGATGGACTCTATCTGATACCATATTGCTCCTTAAAAGTAAAGATTTTGCTTCTTCTGGAGGTAATTTCCAAGGATTTCCTAAGGGAATATCCAAAATTTCCAACTAGATCTTTCTTATTCCCTGACTGGTACTAGGTAACTAAGTCCTTTTATAAAAAATAGTCGTGAACAATTTCAAAAACAGTAATAGTAGACTGGTTAGAATGTTGCAGCTGAAAGGAATCTGAGATCAGTTTCTGAATTTATTTCAAACATCATCTGTAAATTCATTTACAAGAGGAAGGAGTGATCCCAAAGAGTCAGCATGGCATCATCAAAAACAGGTCATGCCAGACTAACCTCATTTCCTTTTTTTGTCAGGGTTATTAAATTGTTAAAATAGGGCAATGCTGTAGCTATAGTTTACTTAGATTTAGGAAAGGATTTGGCATGTTATTCTTGTGGAAAAGATGGAGGTGTAAACTATATGACAAAATACAGAAGAATTTATAGCTGGTTGATGACTGAACCCAGAGTCAGCATTAATGGCTTTATGTCATCTCAGGAGAAAATCTTCAATGGTATGCCCCAGGGATTTTATCAGCATTTTGGATAAAGACCAGGTTGACGTGTTTGTCAAATTCATAGTTAACACAAAGGTGGGAGGAATAGTTAACACACTGGATGACATTCAAGATTTCAAAGGACCTTGACAGGCTAGAACACTGGGTTGAATCTTAATAGGAATAAATGTAAAGTCTTACCCATGTTGAAAAAGCTTCCACAAATAGAAGGTACGGGGAAGTGTGGCTGGACAGCAATCCATGCAAAAAGAACTAGGGAATTTATTTAACTAAATGAAGATTCAATTGGTAGCAGTTACCAATGACATGGCAGCCAAGAAACTAAATCATTCTTGAGATACATGAAGAGAGGCATGTGAATAAGTAGGTGATTGTTCCACTGTACTGTGCCCTGTTCAGATCACATCTGTAGGGATTGTCTTCAGTTCTGGCCATGACATTTTAAGGACATACCATAGGGTCATACAGAAAAGACCTGGGAGAAATCTTGGAGGTGATTTATAAGGGTCCAGCCCCTTTATTTTACATATGAGGAAACTGAGGACCAGAGAAGATAAGTGACTTGCCCACTTCACAGGGGTAGTAAGCCCCAGAGCTGATAGTTGAATTCAGGACCTCTGACTCTAGCTGCAGTCTTTTCCCTTTCATCATTCTATCTCCATTAATAAACCATCGAGGGCCCAGAAAAAGGACAACTAAGATAGTGAAGGTTATTTCGAAAAAAGGTAGGGATGTCTGCTTGGATACAAGAAGACAGGGCAAGGGCAGGATGACGATTTAGTATCTGAAAGGCTGCCATGTGGAAAGATTAGATTTGTTCTGAGACAGAACTAGAAGCAGTACATGGAAATTGTAAAAAGACAGATGTTGGCTTTTTGTACAGAAAAACTGTCAATGTGAACCAACCAAAAGTGGAAGGGGCTACTTTGAGAGATATCCCAATTACCGCCCCCCCCTCCCACACACTTATCTGAGGTCTAAAAACAGAAGTATGTCAGGTATGTTGTAGAGGGCATTCCCCCTCCCATATGGGTTGGATCAGTGGTGGATGAAGTTGAGGTCCCTTCCATTTCTCAAATTATGTGGCTTTGAATTCAACAACTAGGTGCTTAGTGAATGCAGTGCTTAACAAATACGTCATCCTAAGCAATGACAAGAAACAAAATGTTACTTCACATGAAGATCTTATATTCATCTGGAGATGGCCCATTTGAGATAGATATATGTAGATATACACACACACACATATATGTATGTATTCATTGGCTCTCTAATCCAACTCACACCAAAGAAACCAAACATTAAGTAAATAAAAGATAACCAAGTGAGAGAGAACACTTTAGCAACCAGGGGTCTCAGAAAAGGCTTTGCACACCAGTGGCACCAGACATGAGAAGGAATGACATACCAGACAGAGAACTTGTTCAAAGGCATGAGAACAAACCTGGAATGTCAAGTTTGGGGTACAATTAGGCAGATTTCATAAAGGGAAAATAACATGAAATAAGGGGGGGCACAGAGTGAGGTTATGTAAGTGCATGACAGAAGAGTTTGCATGTTATTCTACAAGCTAAAAATGGGGACAGGGACAGTAGTGAAGATCCTACAGGAGGAAATAAACAGACTTGGACTTTAGGAAGATTACTTTTGCCAACTATGGGGTGAATGTATTAGAAGGGAGGGAGACTAGACACTTGGAGACCAAGAAGGAGCCTGGTGTAATAATACTCTAGGCAAGAGCTGATGAAACCCTGAATGAGATCCATGACCTGGCAAGTGAAGACATGGGCCAGATTCAAGGGATATTACAGAGGGTTCAGAAGAGTCATACATGATTGAAGTGATAGACCTGGGAGATTACAAACATTATGGTACCCTCAACAGAAATGGGGAAGTTTAGAGGAAGAAAGTTTAAGAGAAAATGTGAAAATTTGAATTCTACGATATTTTTGACAATTATTTACCCAAACACAATGAGCTCTCCAAGATAGGTCTAAGAGAATATATGCTAGTTAAAAGTAACCTTTTAACCTAAGAAATGCAATTTGGATATAAATGTTTTTCTTTAGTCATGATTTACACTATAGTATAATATTCAGTGTCACAGAATTTAAGACTGGAAGGAATTTTGGTGACCAATCTAAACACCAAAGGAATCCCTGCTAAAACATACCTAGAAGGGGTCTTTACTGGAAGACCTACAGTGATGGGGACCCCAGGACCTCCAGAGGCAGCCCATCCTGTTTTTGGACAGCTAATTGTCAGGAAATCTTTCCTAATATCAAGTATATATTGGCTTCTTTCCAATTTTCACTCATTGCTTCTGATCTGACACTGAAACCAAGCAACAGATTTTATACCTCCACCACATGAAGGCCCTTCAGATGCTTGAACCTTCTGGTTATGTGCCTCCTGAGTCTTCCAAGCCAGAAACCCCCATTTCCTTCAACTAAACCTCATGTGACAAGAACATGGGCCTCTGATTGCCTTCATTTTGACATTCTCTAGCTTGGTGATCAGAACTGAATAAAGTATTACAGATGATATATGGGTAAAGTCAAGCTATTACCTAAGCTGTTCCTAGAGGTACTCCCCTGGATACCTTCTGCCATATTGATATCAGTGTTGAGTTCATCTAATTGTTACAGTTTAATCTGAATTTATTTTGTCTTAATGTTAGATGCTTTATCAAAGTGTGCTATTAAAAAAAAGTTTTGCTAAAGATTTAGGTAAGCTGTATACTAAGAAAACTTAAGAGCATTCACCTCATCTAGTAAGGAAGTAGGGTTGGTCTGTTAAAATCTGTTCTTGATGAAGCCATCCTGATTTTTTGTAATAAATTACCACTTTCTAAATATTTGAGTGGCATCTCTTTAATGATCCTTTCTATAATTTTTCCAGGAAATTTGATGTTGAACTCACCAGCCAATAGTTTGCATTCCTCTTTTTGAAAACTGGGACACTTTCCCTTCTCCAGTTTTGTGGTACTTATTCCATATTCTTTCATATATCCCCGACAGTGACTGCTCTGCAGTCACATCTGCCAGATTTTTCTGGACCTTTGGGTGTGGTTCACCAGGACCAGGTACTTTGAATTCATGTGGAACTAGGTGCTGTTCTTACTCTCTCCTTATCTTGTGTATCAACTCCCTAGAAGTCATTTTTTGTTCTGTCATTTCCAGTGCAAAAAGTCATTCTCTCTAGCAGAGAAAACAAACAAAATAGGAATGGAGTATTTCTCCTTCCTGCTGAGTGTTATCACTTCATTCTCCCCGAGCAAAAGTTCTTGATCTTTTTACAGTCTTTTTTTTTTCCCTCCCAATATAGTTTTTAAAAAGAAAAGAACAAAACCTTTCAGTTGTCCTTAGATTTCTTCACCAGTCTTAGTTCATTCAGAGCTTTAGCATTCCTGCAACTTTTTTTCCAGACGTTACCACATACTCTTATACCTGTCCTTGTTTCCATCTTTTGTACATTTCTTAAGTTGGTTGGTGTGTTTTCTGTAAGTCTACAAATATCTTGAGACATCCCATTTTTCCTCTTCATTGGAATATATTCCCTTTGTGTTTTCTGAATTTCATTCTTGAGCATCTTCCATTCCACCTGGTAGTAGCATTTTGCTATATGGAATTCTTTGTTTCCTCTGAGCCTTTTGAAATCTGCTTTCTCATAACCCTGAGGGTTTCCATCAGTGATCGCCACCTTGGTTTCAGTACTGGCCTACTTACTGGTCTTGTCCACTGCAGAGTAGAAGAATCTTCCTTGTTTGTAGTTATTGGCTATAGTACTTGACGGGTATATACATGGGCTGTGTTCTCTCTTCTACCCTTTTTTATTTAATTTGCTTGAAAACAGACAAATTACATTTTTAGAACTTTTTAAAAAGGGATATGTAGCCTTGTTAGATAAGTGGGTGTTGAATAGCCTTATAGGTATTCCCTGATTCTTTTCACTTCAATCCAACCAGTCTGTACCAAAGTGGTTTTCTTAAAGTACAGGTGTGATCACATTACCATCCACACACTAAATCCAGTAACATAAAACTTGGCATTTAGAGCTGTTCACAACCAAGCACCGTTCTCTACCTTTCCAAGCTGATTTGGCTTTCCTCCGGGACGTCTAAAATCCAGCTACACTGGATGTATTTTCTGCATAGGCTTCTCCCTCTGCCCCCCGCCCCGCTTGCGTTTGCACCCGCCCTGCCCTCCTGGGATCAGATGGGAGCCTTTTCCTCCCACACCGCCCCCACGTGGCTTGCCGAAACCAAGCTCATGGAGCAAGGACTGGCCGCCCCATAACAAGCGCCTAGTAAATGCTTGCTGATTGTTTTCAAGAAAGACCCGTTTGTTTGTTTAATTGAGAACTAAAAACGTTCCGTGTAATTTCTTGGCTATCTTTAGGTGGTCGATCTCCAGAAATAGTCGAAGTAAAGTGCGCAGGCGCAGAGCCCCGGCTGCGGCACACGTGCGAGCGCGCAGGACTTAAAGCCGTAAAGGCCTCTTCTACGTACGCCCGGGCAGGGAGCGCAGCCGTAAAGCGCACCTCCGTACGCCGGCTGAGGAGGCGGTGGAGGCGGCCCGGCTGGCGGGAGAGCACGGCGCTCGGGGCTCCGCTTAGACCGGGCCTGCGGGAGAGCAAGCGCCTGATGCGGGCGGCCTGACGGACGGAGCGAGGAGGCCGCGCCGCCTGTGGCCCTTGCCCCTGTAAGAGACTAGTGTTGGCCTCCGCGGGCCCCGGCCCCGGCCCCGCCCGCCTCCCGCAGCCGCCAACCCGGCTCCGGCCCCTGCCGCGCCGCCCCCGCCTCCCCCGAGCCAGCCCGAACCCGGCCCCGGCCCCGGCCCCGGCTCCGTCCCGCGCG
>CM053592.1:24604748-24671607 GCA_028646515.1 Pseudochirops corinnae | reverse complement strand
GGCTTCCAGCGTCTGACCATTACATCAGTTACCTATTCAGTTACCTAGTCAGTTACCAGAGAGGGAAGCACCAACATGTGGGTTTTTCACAGCCGGGGGGCTCAACCGCTGCCCAGAGTCTCTTCTGGCCAAATCACACAACTCTTCTCAAAGTGAGCCCTTTCACATCTTAAATTAGAATTTGGCATGGAATATCCTTACTTTGGTGGTGGATAAATTTAATCTGATTACTCATCCACCTGCATATATGTATCTATTCTCACTTTTAGTCACAGAGCACCCTTTGGCAGGGTTTCTAAGATTTTCCCAATGCAACTGCTAGGAGCCTGGTATGTGACAATAGAAAGCCAGCACATATGGTGGGTACTATGCTCACCCTTCCTTTCAATCACAGAGTCCAGAGGCAAGAAGACATCCACAGAAAGCCCTGCCAACCTTTACAATCAAGCCAGCCCCCTCCACAGTCTGACCCATGACCCATAGTCCAGCTCTTCCTGAGTATAACCACAAGAAGGCACTCAAGAGCTAGGTCAGGTGCTGGTGGTGAGGTTGAGTTGCTATGAAGGAATGGCCAACTTACATGGAGGCCTCCATCTCTGCTTCCATGCTTGCACTAACTCCTCTTCTTTCTCTTGCTAGTGCAAGGCTTGGCTTTGAGAGTAGCAATAGAAAACCTCCTAGACAGGACATTGCCTTTTTCTTTAGGCTTTTCTCTAGAGGTGACTTGGGATTTTCTAGAAACTTATGTTCATTTTCCCCTCTCCCATCCCAGTCATGATCCCATTTGGGGTTTCTTGGCAAAGATGCTGGAGTGGTTTGCCATTTCCTTCTCCAGCTCATTTTACAGATGGAGAATTAAGGCAACCAAGGTTAAGTGACTTGCCCAAGGTCACACAGCTATTAAGTGTCTGAGTCCAGATCTGAACTCAGGAAGATGAATCTTCCTGACTCCAGACCCAGCACTCTATACAATGTCCTGTATTTCATAATAACCAACCCTCTTCAATATTTTAAACCTCATTCTAAAGTTCTAACAAAATCAGTAACTGCAACGTGCAATGAAGTGACCTCCTTATCTAAGAAGTTTTCTTATTTTTTAACCACCATTGGGAGCAACCAGAAGGCCAAAGTCCTTAACCCAATGATGGGTAGTGTTTTGTTAGAGGGTGCCAATAGCACTACACACATTCCGGGTGCTTTTCAACTGTTGCTTCCTGCTCTACAGGTTTCCCATATCCAAACCAGTGTTTAAAAGAAAAGCAGTGACAGGTGCCAGGATCCGTCATCATGTAAAAGGAAGCCATGGTCATATTATTATAGTAGTTGTGGTTAAGGGGATGTCTTAAAAGAAAACTGGTTTCAGAAGGATTCGAGGACACTACAGTAGTTTTGCACAGACAGTATTGAAAATAAATGTCTGAAGACATTTCTCTTGATGTATATGCTCAGTAGAGCAGTGCTTTTTTCAAATAGTAATATTTTTTCATATTAATTTAAATTGAAACAGCAAGTATATTCAAAATAGTGTTGGCTTGAATGTATTTCCATTCACAAAAGTCATTATTGTACTTTAATTGGTAAATCATATTGTCTCAGGAAATCCCAGGCTCCTGAATTCTTTAAATCCTGAACCCAGATCATTTCAAATTTCCCACTCTTCAAGTATTAATTTTTATAATAAATTGCCTTGGAATAGGGACAAGGAAAGCACATATCTTATACAATTTTATTCTTATATGGTAAGACAGCATGGTGTAGGGGAAAAGCACCCATTGTACTGAAATAAAGGGGACCTTGGGTGAGTTACCTAATTTCTGAGTCTCAGGTTTCTCATTTGTAAAGTAAGGTGATTAGACTAGAGGTTCTTAACCTCTTTTGTGTCTTGGACTCTGCTAGCAGTCTGGTGAAGCTCATGGACCCATTCTCAGAATCTTCTCAAATGCACAAAATACAATATATTGGAAATGAATTATATTGAAACACAGTTAGCAAAATATTTTTTAAAAAATTCACAGACTCTGGTATAAGACCCCCTAGACCAGATGAACTCTTAAGCTTTCATCCAGCTCTAAAATTCAATGACAATATATACTGTGTCTAATTATGTACTCAAAAGATATGATCAGATCTGTAAAAAAGTAAAGAGCTTTCAATTTGAGTTTTACTATAATTTATACCTGAACCTGAAAAATTATCAGCAGTATTCCTACAAAAAGTTTTAAAGAGTAAGGAAAAAAGAGAATTTCTTTAATACTTGGCTTCTTTATGTGTGTGTATATATATATATATGTGCACATACATATACATATATACACATACATATATACACATATACACACATGTGTGTGTTTGTGTATGTATGATATGTTTCTAATTGACATATAACATCATTCTGGTGCTGTTAAATGAATTTTTTAACGAAAGAAGAGATTTTTAGCTATTCAGTTACTTAGCTGAATAAATCAGAATTGATTTGATAAGTGTATGGCAACAAAGCTTTACCAGACTTTAAGCTCCTTGAGGGTAGAGACTATGTCTTATTTTGCTTTTTATCCCCAGCACTCAACACAGTGCCTCGAAAAAAATAGGTGTATAATAAATGTGAATTGAATCAACATCAACACTTTCTTTTTTTTTTTTACAATTCCGATGCTCTATTAACAGTTTGAAAGAAATAAACCCAACAAGTCAGAGGCAATGACATGTCCCACAAGCCCAAAAGGCAAGGGAAATAGATTTTATCTTGCCCTTTTCTTTATTTTTTTTTTTAATCAAATGCATTTTAGCAAAAAGAGTGTTTTAAAAAGAAAGGCTCAAAGTGTGAGTGTTAGCCAACAGGGAAGGACAAAGAGAGTAACATGTACTCCCTATACCACAGTATCTACAAAAAAAGCTCTCAAGTCAACTGCTGGTGCTCCCAAGGCCTAGGCCTGGGATTTTGGGCCTCCCCAACTCCCAGAATTCCTTTTCTGCCCTTTGAGACCTTTAAATTTCCACCTATGGCCCTTTCTCCTAACCTTTCCTCTCATCCCAGCAACTACCATTCCTGGGATTAACTTTAGAAGGTCCCACTCACCTCTTCCCATCTAAGAGTAAGGAAGTAAAGAGGACATGAGGAGGGCAGGGATGATCCCCTACATTTGGGCATTTTAGCTTTACCTTGCTAGGGGATATAGCACAAAACTACATCCAGTGGAGGATGAGAGCACAGTGCCTGTACAGAGACCTATTCATGATCCCTCCTGCCCCCAAAGCCTTTATCTGGACCTCTCTCCTACCCCATGTTGCCCAATTAGCATTTGCACATTTGGCTCTTCAAATATATTAAATTTGTAAAAACTCAGCAGTACTTCAGTCCTCTCGGTTTCTTGATCTGGCCTAGCCTAGTCAAGGAAAAGTACCAAGTCACCCACAGATATCAGAAATCAATAATCCGGAACTATTGCTAGGGGCTTGGAATTTGAACCACCCATGGGGACAGGTTCAGATGAGGGCAGTGAGGTGGGTCCTGGTCTCTGGGGATAAGTGTAAGGGAGAAATTCTCACATTCAGGAGGAAGAGGGGGCAGGAAGCAGAGAAGACGATTTTAAAAAATATTTTCTAAAAAACATCTAATACAAAAATAGATCCATTTGCAAAATGACTTCTTAGCCAAGAGGCTCTTCCTCCCCTTTCCCTGGAGACTAAGAAAGAGAGGGTGGGGGCCTCATACAGCCATATAACAGCTGAAACTTGGGTTGGGATGAGCCAAGGTCCTCAGAATAATAAGGGCAGTGGGTGTAAGCAGTGAGGGGGCAAGTACAGAAGACAAAGGTAGGGAGGGGACAGGAAGCAAGGATGCTTAGTTAAGCTGAGGGTGTTGGGGAGCTTATCCTGATGCCTGGGCCATTTATCCTCCCGATCATTCTCCTTCTGTCCCTATTGATATGTTGGGAATAAGGAGATAGGCAAGTCATGAAACTGATTGGGTCCACTACAAATCTCTTACCTTATTTCAGAAGGCCCTCACCACAGCAAGGCAATCCTTCCACTGCCTGATCAGTTCTCCACACTTTCTCTTCTCTCTTCAAGCCTCCCCTTCACACCATCCTTTCAGTGGAAGATCAGCATTCATACTTTTGAAAATAGTGAGGCAGTTCACCAAGAGCTCCCTCTTCTCATCTTACATCATCCTGTCACTGTTCCTTCATTCCGGCCCTTTGATGAGAAGGGGGTTCCTTTCCCTTGACAAAAGCAGCTCAGTCTTCAGCAGGTTGCCTCTACCATTACCAAGACTCTCTCATCTACAACTTCTCCTTCACTACCAGCTCTTTCTCTGCTGCTTACAAACCTTCCCAAGTCTTCCCCATCCTTAAAAAAAAGACCTCACTTGATCCTAGCAACCCTGCTCACTATCATTCTCTGTTTCTCCTCCCCTTCTCAGCTAAACTCAAAAAAGACACTTCCATCCTGTACCTCCACTCCCTTTGCTTTTGGTCTCATATATCATATGGCAATCTAGCTTCCTACCACATTACTCAACTTTAACTGCTCTCTGCAAGGCTACCAATGATTTCTACATTTCTTAAATGATTTTCTTAATTCTTTTTTTTGGTCTTTTTTTTTTTGGAGGGGGGGGAGGAGGGGCAATTGGGGTTAAGTGACTTGCCCATGGACACATAGCTAGTAAGTGTGTCAAGTGTCTGAGGCCAGATTTGAACTCAGGTCCTCCTGACTCCAGGGCGGTGCTCTATTCACTGTGCTACCTAGCTGCTCCCAGATTATCTTAATTCTTAAAAGGCACTAAGACCCTTTTCTCTAGCTTCATCCTTCTTGACTTCTCTGTAGCCTTTGACCCAGGTGGTGACCTTCTCCTCCTGGATATGTCCTCTTGGGCTTTTGCGACACCTTGCCTTCCTGCTTCTCCTCCTTCTCAGTGCCCTTTACTTATTGATGCCCCACATCAGGCCTACTCCCTGTGGGTGTATCCCAAGGCTGCCCAAGTGCTCTTCTCTTTTCTCTGTTGTTCGATGATCTTATCAGCTCCCATTGGTTAAATAAACATCTCTCCACAGATGATTCCCAGAGCTACACAACTAGCCTGGTCTTTCTCCTGAGCTCTAGTCACACCTCACCAGTTGCTAACTGGATATGCTCTACACATCTCAAACTCAACATGTCCCAAACTGAACTCATTTTCTCCTGCCCCTCCCCACTCCAAGCCCCTAAGAAGCCTTCCTGTTCCTGGCAAGGGCACCATCATCCTTCCAGGCATCCAGGCTCACCACCTCATTTTTATCCTGAACTCTCCACTCTCACTATCTTACACATCCAATTAGCTGCAAAAATTTGTCATTTCTTTATCTACAATATCTCTCAGTTCTATTTTCTTCTCTTTACTCAAACATCCTCTACCCTAGTTCAAAGCCTCACTTACTCCTTCTCTCTGGGACTATTGCAACAACCTTCTACTTGGTCCCTGCTTTAACTCTGTCCATTCCAATCTATTGTTCACACAAATGCCAAAATAATTTTCCTAGAGTAGATCTCTGACCACATCTCTCCCTTCCCCCATACTGCATTTAATAAATACCAGTGGTCCCCTATTACCTCTAGTATCAATTATAAACTCCTCTCCTGGGCATTTAAGGCTGTCTACACCCTCTTCCATGCCTGTCTTTCCAGTGTTCTTTTCCATCACTCCCCTGTACTGTCCGGCTAGACTGGCATATGTGCTGTTCTGGACCCAGAACGCTCCCTCCCACTGTACTGCCTCCTCCATGCACAGAATATTCTCTTTTCTCACCTCTACCTCTTGCAGGAGTCTTTCCTGTTCCCATCAACTGTTTGTGCCTTCTCCCAATGTTACCCTGTATCTACTTTATATGTATCTTATACATACACCTATTCGTCTCCATATTGTCTCCCTATGGTAGGAGATATTTAACAGCACCCACATCACTGGAGCCGAGTTAGTTCTTCTCCTCAAAAGTCATTCACATTGTGCTGAGACTTGATTGATTCTGGGATCTTGGGCTCAGTACTCTCCTAGTCACCTAAATACAAAAAAGCCTGAAGTGGGGCCTGACTGAGGAGCTCCAGCTGGGCCCTGGAGCTCTGGACTGAAATCCCAGCAGCATGGCCAACACCAGAAAGCTGTGTTCAATTAAATCAGCCCAGGGATCGTGTTTAACATCCTTCACCAGCTATGGCTAAGTAAATTCTGGGCTAAATGCTCTAAGTGGGTCATTTCGTTCCAGTCTCAAACCAGAGGATTGGTCTAAGGCAGTCTTTTCCTACAATATTCCCCCACTGGAATTAATTACCTCCTGGCCTCAAGGCCTATTTTTGCTTTTCTTTATATCCCCAGTGTTTACTTAGCACAGCTCTTGGCACATAATGATATACTTTTTGTGTGTGGAATAAGTAAAAGCCATTGAATTTATTAACGCCTTTTGGTCTTTTACAGTAGGCATTTCCCAACATAATTTCTACTACTGAACCCTCTACTGCAACAACAAAAATAGGTGAACAGATAAGTAAAACCACCAACAAAAAAGACCCCATGTTACAATGTATAAAACATTCTTATAGTATAAAAAACATTCTGCACCAGTGTATTTAACATAATATACTTAGGATGAAGCAGACATCAAATACACTATCTATAGAGAGATGCCAATACATGTATACATACACACACACATATATGTGCATACATATATGCATATATTTGTTTAATGAAGATATGGACAAGACTTTTTGCATGTTTCCATAGATATTTGAAAAGTTTAATTTATAACTTTTTCATTTGTATATAAAACTGAATAACATTTTAAAAATTACAAAGTAAGCTATGAAATGTAATGTATTAAACTGAGTAAGATATTGGCCTGAGCATTGTACAAAGTTTGTAAAATTCTGATTACTTAAGAATTTTTTTCCCCAATGTGCTTAGGAAGATACACTATTGTGGCAAAATGTTATTATAGAAATGGGCACTGAATTGTAAATGTTTGATGATTTATCAGGGCATATAATACTCCCAATACTTCATAAGCAAAAGGATCTGCTATTGCTATAATCTACCAGAATTGAGAACTAAAGAAAGGATTGGGGTCATATATACACATGGAAAAATATACTGCATGAAATTTATGGTTGAAATATATATGTGCTTCTCACCAAAGGTTCTTTTAATTTCTTCAACATTCAGCTAAAACAAATAGAAAAAACCATTTTTTTCTGCCATTATCTGGGAATTCACATTTGAAAATCAAAGCATCTGAACCAAGGTCAAGCTATCTCCTCAAAGTAGGTCAGGCAATTACGCAACAGATCTGCAGGTCAGACATTGGCTCTGCATGTAACATTTTGATTGTTTCTCCTGGCTTTTTTTAGCCATGCCTCTTGCAATCTCTAGACTTTGAAAGTTTCTAACATTTTCAGAAAATAACAGAACAGTCAGTATGGTTTGAAACCTGTGCTGTGACTCTGTCCTAGTTTTGTATTGTATCTAAATCATAGGATCACAGGTTTGAGGGGAAGTAACCTTGGGAGGTCATCTTTTACAAGCCCCTTGTTTTTACAGAAAAGGAAACTAAGGCCCAAAGAAATGAAATGATGGGTCCAAGGTTACACACTTAGTAGCAAAGCCAGGATCCAAATCTAGATCCTTTGATTCCAGATATATCATGCTTTCCACTGTGGCATGAGAAACCTTCATTAGGAGTCTGGAAAGTAGCTGCTGAACATTTAAAGTCCAGATCAGATTACTTATGTAAGACATAGGTATGTCTGCCTTATAAATATAAAGATAACTTGGCTCATGTGTGGATTGGAGAGATGTCCAATCTGGGATCTGGTTTATCCCTCTCTGAGGAAGATTACAATTTCCTACGGTGGGAAACAGGAGGGTCAGTGGCTTGATGCTCACTCCTTCTCTCATATCCTCCAAGAGGGATATGGGGATAGAATGGTTAACTATACATCACAGTTCAAACTAGTTGGAAGAGGGAAGATACTAGCAGCTGAGGGGAGATTATGAAAGGTGGTAGAAGGTATGGCTTGAAGTACACTTAGAGGGAGAGAGAGATTACCAGGCAGAATTGAGGGAGAATGTTCTAGGCACATGGGAAAGCCTATGCAAAGGCTCAGAAATGGGGGAGAGAGTGAGTGAAAGGTGGTCAGCTTGCCTAGACTGCAGAATATGGACAGGAAAGCAATATCTAAAGAAGCTGGAAAGACAGGATGAGCCCAGTTGTGCAGGGCTTCACCAGCACATTTCTAGCTTAAAATAGGGTGGTAATGGTATGATAAGGGGTTGGCTATAAGAGATGTGGAAAAGGAGCTATGGCAAGGTTTGTCAACAGATTGAATGGATAAGGAAGAATGAAGAGTCGAGGTAATGTCAAGGTTTTGAACCTGAGAGACTGGAAAGATGGTGATGTCTTTGACAAAAATAGTGAAGTTTAGTAAAAAGGAGCATTTTGGGGGAAAGATGAGTTGAGTTTTATACGTGTCAAGTTTGCAACTTTGAAATAATCCTCAATTCTTCTCTCTCCCACATCTCCCATATGACGTGTTAATTATATCTCTCCACCTGTTCCCTTCTCTCTTCTTACATGGCTACCACCCTAGTTCAGGCCCTCAATACCTCTTGCCTGGATCATTGCATAATAGCCTCCTAACTGGGCTCAATACTTTCAGTCTCTTCCTCTCCAGTTCTTCCAAAATTATTTGGAATAAGCAACAGGTAGCCCATGTGCTTGATTTCTAATTTTGAAATGTGAAAAGAAATTGAAGATAGCTTTCAAACTGGGTGGACCCCTTGTGGAAATTTTTATAGGCCATGGACTGGAGGTACATAGGATGAGTTGGCATTGCCAAAAGAACACCCTCCTTAAATCCTAACTGAAATCTAACTTTGAAGTCATTCTCTCTGATTCTCTCATAGTCAGTCATGCAAGTTAAAGAGATTCTTGGGATGCAAAAGCCAGGTAAATGCATATGTATCACACCAGCAACAATTTCCCCATCACTATGGTACTTGTGGAGGATAAAGTACCAGGTGACAACTGTTGTCCTCAAGAGTTAACTATCTTGTTAAGAATACAAGAGCAACACATAAAATGATTAGCAAACCACGTGATACCACTTATATTTAAGTAAAAATTCAAGATGGACACATAGTGCTGTGGAATTCTAAAAGGACATATGCCATTCTTTGCATGAAAAGGCTGGGTATCAGTATAAATGTATGCTTCAAGGTGATCCTCCAGTAGTGATGAGGAGTTGCCTTGAGCAGTGCATGACCTCATCTTATCCCTCTTCCAAATCATGAAATATCCTTAGTGGAAGGGATCCTAGAGATGATCCAGTCCAGCCAATTCATTCTGTAGCTCCACTACCTACATGGTGTGAACACTCTCCTGGAAGTTCTCTCTCCTCATCTCTGCCTCCTGGAACCCTTAACTCTCTTCAGAAGTCAGGTAAAGAGCCCATTTCCCCTAGTAGTTAGTGCCTTTCCTCAATAATCTTAAATGTGTAACAATTAGAGCTAGTCCCAAAGTGGGTTTTGTTGCCTCAAAAGAGAGGCTCCTACTAGGATCATAGATTTGGGGCTGAAAGGTATTGTAGAGGCTGTGGGAGGGAGCATCGTCCTCCCTCCCCTCAAGCAGTGTAGGCTAGCTCTTCCTTAAAAGGTATTGAGACACTCCTTGAGACTCCCTGGCTCAGAGTGCTCTCACTGCTGAAGTGATCTGCAGGCACAAGGAGCTTGTGGGACATTCAGAAGTTTAACTGGTGGATCATGACAGGTAACAGACAAGGAAGCCTGGCTCAGCTGAATCAAGTTAACCTCTCTTCAATCCCTATCCTAGTTGAGGACCCAGATGGCTCTGGAAGAGAGAGTGAGGCTGGTGACTTTGTATATCCCTGTCTCACTTAAATCCAATTCACTTGCATGTCAGGGCATCACCTCCCTGATGTCATGGTCCTCTTAGAGGACGAAGGACAAACACCAACAATCCTAATTGAGCATCCTTCTCTTCTATAGATGAGTAATCCTCTTTTTGTTCATTGTGGAGTGACTTACTGGTGCCTCTTTTTGTTTCAATATTGAACTGAAACCACCAAGGGACTAGTCTGGTAGCGTGCTAGGGCCATCTTGTACTGAATTTGAGGAGTTGATTGTTAAATTGTGAGTTAAGTCGATGTATTAAATGGAAATCAGCAAACACTACCAATTAGGGCTTCATTTAATGTTTTGTTGACTGTGTAGACTTTAGAAGGTGATAGAGAAAATATTAGTAATTCAGATTAAACTTAAAAGTGTGTCCTATGTACATTTTCTTTTTGGAGAACTGGTCATTAAATGTTTACCGGTATACCCTTAGACTGACTTGAGTCAGGCCTATCCCAGAAGCTATCAGGATGATCTCCCTCATTTTACCAATGAAAAAACGGAGGCCCATAGAGGTTAAGGGACTTTCCTGGGGCCATACAAGTAGTATATGACTGAGGCAGGATTGAAATCCAGTTCTTAACTCCGAGTTCAGTGCCTATTCATGGCCCTATGCTGTCTCTTCATTTGAGATCTATAAATTAAGGTACTTGAGGGCGGCTAGGTGGCACAGTGAATAGAGCACTGGCCCTGGAGTCCGGAGGACCTGAGTGCCAATCCAGCCTCAGACACTTGACACACTTACTAGTTGTGTGATCTTGGGCAAGTCACTTAACCCCAATTGCCTTGCCTTCCTCCACCAAAAAAAAAAATTAACAAAAAAAAATTAAATTAAGGCACTTGAGCTGAAGGTTTGGTGGAGTCAGGATTCTCAAGGGCAGAAGTGGAGAGGGAAGTATTCCTACTATATCAATAGCACTAGGTAAGTGTTCCTATTACATCTGTCAGAAGGAATTTCTGTTCAGGGACTGAAGCTAAATTGAAAGGGGTTGAGAAGTGAGTTGGAGGCCAGGAAGTGGAGGCAGTAAGTACAGGCAGATTTCTTGGGGCTTTTGATGGCCAGAGGGAGGACAGTCATAGTAGGATCACTTGATGGGATGGTGGGCTCAAGTGAAGGTGTAGGTTTTTCTTTTCTTTTCTTTTTTTTGCTTTTTGGAGGGAGAAAGCCGGGCAATTGGGGTTAAGTGTCTTGCCCAAGGTCACACGGCTAGTAAGGGTTAAGTGTCTGAAGTCACATTTGAACTCGTGTCTTCCTCACTCCAGGGTCAGTGCTCTGGGTGTAGGTTCTTCTTAAATAATGGAGGAGACATAGGCAGGTTTGGGAAGAATTGTGTAGGAATCAAAGAAAGCCCCAGTGGATAAAAAGAGGCTGAAAAAGTAAGGGGAGTGGGATGATTGCAGAGGGTAACTTCAAGGGACAGAGATGGCATCAAAGGGCCAGAGGTAGAGAGATCATCCTTGGTACAGAGAAAGGATGAGAATGAGGAGTGATACTGAGGGGATTTGAGGCATAAAAATAGGGAGGAGAGGGAGCTCATGGTGGATCACCTCAAGTTTTCCCTTGAGTATGAGGTATGGTTCTCTGCTGAGAGAGAGTGAATGGTATGGGTGGCATGAAAAGAGAAAGTGTGGAACAGTGCTGAGAGTCAATCAAGGAAGAACAAAAGCATTCTTTGTTGCAATGAAAGCAAGCTAAGATTAAATAACAAATTTGTAGCAATCAGTATGTTTGTGTGACACCCTGGGCTAGTCACCTCAACCTGTTTGCCTCAGTTTCCTTATCTGTCAAATGAACTGGAGAAGAAAATGGCAAACCACTTCAGTATCTTTGCCAAGAAAATCCTAAAACAGGTCATGAAAAGAGTTGGACATGACTGGGAAATGACTAAAAAACTGAGAAAGGCTAAGACAGGGACAAGAGATTCAAAGGTAAGAGGCATTGTGAGGTTGAATTGGTTCAACTTATCAGGATTTCAGGAAGAGAAGCCAGGAACAATTCTAATTGCTCATTCTACATGACAATGCTTCAAATACTTAGAATTTGACTTAGAGTTGGACAGCTGGGTTTGAATCCTGTCTTTACAACTTTGGGCAAGTTATTTTGGGCGTCCATTTTGTCACCTATGACAGGAGGGGTCTGGATTAGATGAACCCTCTCTAAAATCCCTTCCAGTTCCTGTGATTTTTCCTGAATACAGCTTTGGTACTGTCCAATCAATCAGTCAGTCAATCAACATTTATCAATTGCCTACCATGTACCAGGCACTGTTCTCAGCACTGGAGACACAAAAAGAAGCAAAACCAGTTCCTGACCTCAAAGTCCCTTATTATCCTTGTCATTCTTTTATGGACACGTTCAGTCCCTTCCTTTTTGGATAATATGCCTCATTTAATGTATAATGAGCAATACCTAAACAGCCTGGAAAGACAGGCAGGAGTCAGACGGTGAAGGGCTTTAAAAGCAAAACAAAGGAGTTTGGAATTTCATCTTATAGGCAAGGAGAGGCCACTGAAGCTTCCTGAGGAGAGTCATGTGGTCAGTGCTTTGAAGAAGCCAAGCTAGGTCTTAGTGACTGTTTCCCTTTCTAAATGCTCTAAGGTAAGGTAAGTGTCCCTAAATGGTCAGTCCTGAAGCTAGTTTCCAAGCATGTCACTCACTACTGGCATGTGTCCTTTGGCACAATTCATACCCAGGTAGGAGGCTAACCTCACTGACAGTTCTCCCCACCTCCTCTTTATGATCCCCAGTCAACTATACTTTCAATACACAAACACACATACCTCACTTGGTGATCCGAAGACTTGAAGTGATCACGAAAAACATCTTGGACCCTTGTTCTATGTTTATTGGATTCCAGGACAGATGACTTTGTGGCAGGGGAGCATAAAACAGAGTAGTACTTATTATAGTCTGAAACGACAGCTGGGAGATTATTCCAATCCCTAACATAACCAGAATTTTTATACGCTGTTATCCCACTAATAGGGAGGAATGAATTATCTCTGAAAAGGACCAATTTTAGGCATAGTAGGGGTGTAAATTTTTGTCATTTTGATCTTTCTCCTGTTTTGTGGGCTCTCAGATAGGGATATAATTGGAAATTATTCCTTTGAAAGTCAAATGATACAGCAGAAAAGACATTGCATTTGTGGTCAGAGGACCTGTATTTGAATCCTGACTTTGTCAGCAACTGAACTACCTTTTCTTAAGGGAGTGAATTATAGCAAACAAAAATAGGAGTTAGAAAGTGCATTCCTCCATCAATCAGAGAATGACTGAACAAGTAGTGGTATATAATTGTAATGGGATATTATTGTACTGTAAGGAATGACAAGCAGGATGATTTCAGAAAAACCTAGAAAGACTTACATGAACTAATGCAAAGTGAAGTGAGCAGGACCATGAGAACACTGTACACAGTAACAGCAATATTGTACAATAAAGAACTGTGAATGACTAAGCTATTTTCAGCAATACAATGATCCAAGATAATCCCAGAAAACTCATGATGAAAAATGCTATTCACCTCCAGAGAAAGAACTGATGTTATCTAAAGACTGAAGCATACTATTTTTCTTTCTTCCTTTCTTTTCCTTCTCCTTTCTTTCTTCCTTCCACTTTTCTTCCTTCCTTTTTTCTTCCTACTTTTCTCTCTTCCTTTCTGTCTTCTTGCACAAAATGACTAAGATGTAAATATTTTATATGATTACAAATGTATGACCTATATCAGATTGCTTACTGTCTCAGGGAAGAAAAGAGGGAGGGAGGGATAGAATTTGGAATTCAAAACTTAAAAAAAACCAATGAAATGTAAAAATTTTAAAAATGTAACTGGGGAAAAATGGGACTTTTTTTTTTTTAAAAAGGGGGGGATGGCATTCCTGGCAGAAGAAACAACATGAAAGGGCAGAGGCAGGAAATTACAAAATATGTTTGTTGATCAATCCAGAATATAGGGGAGAAAAGCGGAAACCTTGCAGCTATAAAATGTAGTTTGGGATTAGATTGTGAAGGAGCTGAGTTTGGACTTAATTTAATAGTGATACATAGCTAGAGAGACAGTGTGGAACAATGAGGTAGATGGAATCACAAAAACTTTGGGTCAGATCCTGCCTCTGACATACTCTTGCTGTATGACCATGACCAAGTACCCTAGGCAGCTCTTTTTAAGTTCCAGAAGTATTGCAAATATGCTTTGTTTCCTTACATGGAGTCCTCCACCTTGATGAAATTATAGACTAAAACGAATTTAAAAAATACAGAGACATCAAAGGATTTGAGGAGGGGGGGAAACATGATCAGAGCTGTGTGAAGGAAGATTAATTTGGCAGTGGTGTGTAGAATGAAAGGAAGTAGGGAGCTACTAGATTAAGAGATAAAAGGAGATAATATTTGTAATGTACTATATAAATGCTAAATATTATTATTAAATCCCTAAGTGATTAGAGATTGTGAGGGATTGAACTAGGGTGTTACTTGTGGGTTAGAAAGGAGGAGGTAGATATGAAAGATCTTAAAGGCCTTATAACTAGAACAATCTTTTTTTTCTTAAAAATGGGTTGAGACAGATATCAAGAAAAGAAAGTTTTTGTACAGTTAATGCAAAATGTGGAAAGTGGATAGGAAAACCAAAGATAATTGGTCTTCTTTGCTGTTCTCACAAAAGACAACACTCCATCTCTCAACTCTGGGCATTTTCCCTGGCTGTCCCCCATGCCTGGGACTCTTTCCCTCTTCATCTCTGTGTCCTGACTTTCAGGTCTCACGTAAAATCCCACCTGCTACAAGGTGTCTTTCCCATTCCTAATCTAGTGACTTCCCTCTAAGACTACACCATTTGAGGGAGTCTAATTTGTTTTTATCCAGTTGTTTTCATATGGCTTCCTCCATTAGACTGAGATCTCCTTGAGAGTCGGACTTTGCCTCCCAGCTCTCTCTTGTATTCCCAGCGCTAAGAGCCCTGCCTGACACACAATAGCACCGCAATGTCTCCTCCATCAGAAGGTGAGCACGGCCTTTTCCCCCTTTGGCTCTTCTTCATACCCTCACGCTTGGCACACAGTAGGAGCTTAGTGTTGTCCCCTCCATCAGATGGTGAGTGCGGCCTTTTTTCCCATTGGCTCCTCTTCGTACCCCAGCGCTTGGCACACAGTAGGAGTTCACTATATTTGCATGTCCCCTCCCCTCCTGGAGAGCTAGCGCGGTCTATCCTTTGTCTCGGGATCCCCAGAAGCTGGGCACAAGGTACGCGCCCCCACGACCTCCCGCAGAGGGGCCGGCCTGCCGCGCCCCCCACCTACATCTCCAGGGAGGAGGCACACAAACACGTGCTTCCGTGCGCCCGCCAGGGCCAGAGCAGCTCTTCCGGGGCGGGGCACATGCCTGGGCAGGTAGCCGGGAGCGGCCCGGGTTCGCGGAGGGAAAAGGGGCGGGGCCGAAGGAGCTCGGGCTCCTCCTCCTTCCCCGCCCCCTCCCTCCCTCTCAGCTCGAGCCCTGGCGGGGCTCCGCCTCCTTCCCTGCCCCCTCCTCCCGCCTCCGGCTCGCCTGAGGCTCGGGCCCCGCCCAGCCCCGCCCCCCTCCGGCCCCTCCTCCGGCTCGGCAGAGGCTCCTGCTCGGGCCCCGCCCTCCGCCGGCCCCTCCTCCTCCGTCCTCGGGCTCGGCCGAGGCTCTGCTCCGCGGTGGCCGCGGCGGCAGCGCGGAGCTCGTGTAGCCCGAGCGGCGGCAGCATGGCGGCCGTGGAGAGCCGGGTGTGCGAGACGTCGGGCTGCAGCAGCGAGGCCAAGCTGCAGTGCCCCACCTGCATCAAGCTGGGCATCCAGGGCTCCTACTTCTGTTCTCAGGTCAGCCCCGCGCGCCGGCTGCGGGCCGCGGCTCCGCGCGCCGGCCCCCGGGCCGCGGAGGCGAGGGGAGGCGAGGCCGGGGAGCGGAGGGGCGTGTGGGAGGGAGCGCGCGCGGCTCCCGGACGGGGGGGGGGCGCGCGCGCGCAATCGCCGCAGACCATGTGGAGCGGCCCCCTCCTCGCCCCCACCCTCACCCCACCCACCCGCGGGAACGGGGCTCGCGGAGCCGGGACCCTGGGGTGGCCCCCGCCCGGGTCACGTGGCCTCCGGCGGAGAGGGGGGGAGGTGTTTCCCGAGGAGGGAAGGGTCGGTCCGCGGCCTCGGGGCTCCCCCGACCGCTCGGTCCCCGTTCCGGCCGAAGTTCCCCAGGACCATGGGGCCGGGCCGCCGGGAAGTGCAGGAAGTGGGGCTGGAATCCCGAGCTGAGCCCGCTCCCCCAGGCCGAGAGCCCCGAGGGGCGGCCCGGACAGCGACCCCCGGGCACACACGCGCACTTTACCGCAGGGCAGACTGAGGCCTGGGGGCTTCCTCGCGCTGGGCCGGCCGAGCCCGCCCCTCCCTTCCCTGAAGCCTTGGAGCCGGGCTCAACTTTTAAAAAAAAATTGGGGAGTGGGGGAGGCGAGGAAGCCGGGTCTTGCAAGCAAAAGCTGGAAATCTAAACGAACTGAGATGGGTGCATGAGTCACCTTGCTCCGTCCCGAGAGTTTCCAGCTTCCCTGCCCGAGCCTCAGCCGGTCAGGGCTTATATAATGGGAGCTGATGTATTTTAGTAAGTCGTGCCTCCGAGCAGAGCCCAGCACCCCGGTGATGTCATTCTGCCCGGCTCCTTGTCCCGGTGCCCCTGTGATTTCTGTCCAAGAATTCCGCACCTAGGGTTCACACTTCTTTTTGGGACTCAATGAGCGAGATTCCGGAATTCCTCGTGTGGAAATACTCTCCACCTATGCACATAGATAACTGCTCTGGGGGGGAGGCTCCGAAGCTGGATGACGTGCCTTTTGTTCTGCACTAGAGGCAGAGGAAACACTTGAACCCAGCTCTTGACTCTGAGCTTGGCTCTCAGCTACCACACCACTGTTTTCTGTTCTTGGGACCCAGAATGTTGACATAATTCCTAACTTCCAATTTTGGTCATAATTGAAAGAAGTACAAAGTTTTAGCCCATGCCTTATCAGCAAGGAAACCATGAGCTGTGCCACTCAGTGTTACCCAAGACAGGCAGGGATAGTAGAGAGTTCTGACAGAAGGTGATCCGCTGGAGAAGGAGATGGCCAACCACTCCAGTACATGTGCCAAGAAAACCCCATGAACAGTACCATCATGGAGGATTGAAGGACCTGGCATGCTTTTTGGTCCATGGATCACGAAGAGTCAGACAGCAACTGAACCACAGTAAGGGAGCTTTAATGGGTTGGACGGGCAAATTTGGGTTCAACTCCAGCCCTTGATGATTGGTGGCTACATGACCTGAGGAAGTCACTCAGCTCCTATGGGCCTTCTTTTTCTTATTTGTGAAATGGTAGGGTTTCATGATCTTTAGGGTTCTTTCCAGCTCAGAACCTATGACACCGTGATCACCCACAAACACACAGTCTGACACCCTTTAAAAACATGAACCCTCTGGAAGCTATCTCAGGTTCAAGATAGGTTCTCATAAGTTCCCTCTAATGGTACTGTGATCATATGTATGTGTGAATATATCACATGAACACACGTGTGATATTATATATGTGTGACTGAGCATAGATACTATGCATGTATATTATGCCTGATACCCCTTAAAACAGTGCTGCTCCCCAAAGGTATACTGTGTTTAAGGAATATTCTTTGAGGTCCCTTCCTGCTTTCTATATTGCTGATTCTATGGTATGAATATTAAGTAAGCACTTAATAACTGAGGATTATGGAAATATATTTAAAGTGTTTGGAAAATTACATTTTTTTTTCCAATGTACTGAATTCAAATTGGGGGGAGCTTTGATACTGCTGCAGATATCCCTGACTTTCCAAGTCCTAGTTGATAAGAGTTTGTTGAATTATGTTGAAACCACCCTAGTTCAGACATTTGTTACCATCTGCTTCTAGTCTCTTCCCTCTGGTGGTCTGCACACAGCAACCATTTTAATTCTCCTAAAACAGAGTTCTCATGATTATCATTGCCCTCTTCAGACTCTTAGTGGTTCCCCACATTGTCTATGGAATAAAAGTCCGAGCACGGACTTTTATAGTGTTTCCACCTCTGTGCTTTTGTTTACGTGCTTCCCTTCACCTAAGGCCCTCTTCCTATCCAAACCAAAGATCACAGCCCATTTATTTAGGTGATGTCATGAGATTTTGAGTTGAAAGAGATTTCAGAGATCATTTAGTCCAGCAGTTCTTAAAGTGTAGTTTAGCTATTTCTAAGACCCTTTTCTGGGCTATCTTGAGGTCAAAACTCTTGGTAATACAGGATATTTTTCTAATATGTAAGTACTGGTAGAGCTAATGACTATAATGCTAAGTAAGATTAGAACCCAAGACTTGTGAATCTCAGTCCAGCCCTTTTCCTACTAGACCACCTGGTATCAGAGCTTTCTTTAAAAATGCTACCAGATGAGGTGAAGGCTCTTCCCCTGCCCCCTGCCCCCTTTTCTACTATAGTACTTATTATAGGAACACTTCACTTACTTGGAATTCAGCTATGGCGTAACCTTACTTATCCTGACTATAAATGAGAACCATGAACGAGGTGAAAAATCTCTTTGGGTAGCCCCATCCTATCACCCAGAGTGAGAATCTGGAGATGGGAGAAGGGAGGCAGATTGAGTAGGGAGTGGGACGTCTTTAGCATGTCCTTAGAAATGTTATCCAAAGCCAGTCTCTAATTCTGGTGAATTAATTTTTTTTAATTTTTGATGAATTGCTTTTTAGCTATGAGTGAATGGAGGTAGTTGTAGCTCATGGAAGTAGTTTATGCTGCTGAAATTACTCTGAAAAAGTTTAACATCCTCAGGTCTAGACCATTTTTCTTTTTAATGTTTATCATTTTGTGGCACATTTTACATATTTTCATTGCCAGTAGGACAGAGTAAGCCCTTCTGCTTAGCTGAAATACTCAAGCCCTAACAATTAGGGGAAAGAAGATAGGACCACCCTGACAGCTTTGGATTTTTGTTAATTAATGAGGCCCTAGAAAAATTGGATCTATGATTTCATCAGTGCTGGGAATTCCCCTCACTAATGCAGATCTGCACCTTCTTTGCAACTGATTGTCATGAGTTGCCTGGTGAACTCCCGTCACCAAATGTTTAATAAACAATTGCTATGTATTGTGCACTGTGCTTAAACACTGAGCTTTCAAAGAAAGGCCGAATATTGCCCTTGTTCTCGAGGAGTTCCACAGTTCTCTAGTCTACTGGGGGAGACAACATGCCGACAACTGTACAAACTAATATACGGGACAGGTTGGAGATAATCAGCAAAGCAGGGCACTAGCGTTAAGGGGGATCAGGAAAGGATTCTTGGGAAACTGGGAATTTAGTTGAGACTTGAAGGAAGCAAGGAGGAGGGAGGGAGTTCCAGGCATGGGGCACAGCCATTGAAAAGGCAGGAGATGGAGCAAGACGGTCAGTGTCACTGGATCTCAGAGTAAGTGGTGGTCTGTAAGGTATGAGAAAACTGGAAAGCACAAGATGTTAAGGGATGTTGAGTCAAACAGGATTTTATATTTGATCCTGGATATAATAGGGAGGCATTAGAGTTTACTGAGGGGAGTGTGTGTGATTATGATTTAACCTGCATTTTAGGAAGGCCAGTTTGATGGTCGAGTGAATGATGGATTGGAAAGGATGGAGTAAGAAGACCAACCAACCACCAGCTTCTTGCAGTGATGCAGTCATGATGAGGGCCTGCTCCACGGTGTCCTCTGTGTCTGGAGAGAAAGGGAAGAAATGTTATTAGGAAGGGAGAAACTATAGGCCTTATGTAAGGAGCAGGGGTGGGGGGAATTGGCTTGTTGAGAATGACTTCTAAGATGTGAGGGTGACTGGGAGTTTGGTGGTCCTCTCACCTAGCCAGCATGTAACTGGTACAAGACCTGAACCTAGGCCTTCCAGACTTAGACCAACCCTTAGCCACACTGCTTCTCAAAGAGGAGTTCCTGACAACAATAGCTCAATCCTTTATAATTCCTTTCAGTGCTTTACTGAGAATTCATTCCATTTCAGCCCCATATTCCTATAAGTGAACATAATTCATTATTTGGGAAGTTTTATTTAAGGATGGATTATAAAACAAAAAAACGCACACCTTTCTGTCAGACCCTGTGTTTCCCCTCCTCTTTTTGGTTTTCCTGCATAGTAAGGAAAAATATTCTTGTTCTTGCTTAGTAGATAGGGTCCCAGGCTCTACAATTACTAATCTTTTTATTCTCTTTTTGTTTGCTGTAAGTCTGCCTTATATATAAGAAGCATCATGCTGTACTGCACTAAGCTGGCATTTTCCCCTAAGGTATTAAATTGGCAACATCAGGGTGGCTAGGAACATCAACTAAGTCTTTTTTGGAGCAACTTTTATTAAAAACCTCTGTTTCCCTATTATAAGTCATAAATGCATTCGTGTAAATCACTCATTCTAGGCTGGGGACAGGAGGAGGCTGACAGTGTTTAATAAACACCTACCACAACAGAGATGGAGGTGCTGGGGATACACAGAGGCAGGAGAGACAGGGCTTGTTATTAAGTTCAGCAGAACATATACATAAGTAACAAGTCCAGGTAGCATATAACAGTAATAGTGTACATTTGTATATTTATGGTTTACAAAGTACTCCTCTCTTCCCCTGGTGTACACAGTGCCTTTGCTATTATTCCCATTTTACAGATGAGGAAACTGAAATGAAGTGATCTAAGGTCACACAGATAGCAAGGGTTCAAACCTGGCCTTTCCAGTCACAGGTCCAGCACTCTTCCTGCTAAGCCATGCTGTTCTCTTGAGCCGAGTAGAAAAACATCTAATGTCTCCTTGCGCACCCTTTAAGATACTTGGAAAACAGTGATTTCTACCCTGAAGATTGTTTCCAAGCTGTTTATACCCTTGATTCCTGCACCCGATCTTTATAGAACATGTCTTGTCCCTTTATGAGATATATGCCTTAGTCTGCAGACACAACCCATCCTACAAAAACTCCAAAAGGTAAAAGTCTATGTTGAAAACTTACCTCCCTTCACTTTAAGGGGGAAGATGGCAGAGTAATTTTAGTGAGGGTTTGTGGTGGATAGAGCTCACTTGAACAAAGGATTGGTGTTAGTTGGTTTTGGTTGCTGTAGTGCAGAAATTTGATTGGTTGAAATTTTTCTCTGAAAACCCAACAGTATTATTGTACTTGTTTTATGTGTCAGTCAAATGATATTGGAAGGTTCCTCCCTGCTATTGACAAAGAGGAGCTGCCATTGAACTTGGAATTGGGAAGACCTGAGTTTAAATGCTGCCTGTAATGGTGCATTAGCTGTGTGGCCCTGGGCCCTGGGCACTAAACTGATCTCAGCCCCATTTCCCCATTTTTCTCATTTCTAAGGTCAGCATAATAATTCCTACTTGGCAGGGTCGATATGAGAATCAAATGAGACAGTGTGTAAAGGGCTTTGCAAACCTTATAGACTATCCTATATGCTGTTGTTATAAGGGTGTTCCTTTCTCATCCAGATGTGGTAAAATAACACATTCCTCAAAATCGGTGACCGATACAACTATTTACCAAAAGGAGAAAACAATGGTGTGAGTGTGGGGAAGGCAGAATGAGTCAGTCTGCTGCCAAAGGTGACGGAGAACATAAATAAAGAGTAAGGCAACAACATTGAGTGTCAAGGCTCAGCAGGTTTTGCCGTTTTGTCCTTTCATGGGGCATCAGGCAGACTAGGTAGCAGCAGATTAAGCAGTAGAAATACTTAGTAAGTGTTATTTTCTGTTCGCATTATGCACTGTATCTATTCCTCTATGTGTATGCCTGTTATATGGAGGAATTAGTCTGTTATGATGAAAATAAGCCCATATGATGAAAAATAGGCACAGATCAATGTTCATTAAAATGAAAATGCATAAATCTACTGTCTAGACAGTGAGGGATGGATTTGCCAATATCCAGCTTCAGTTTTCTGAACTAATCTTTTAACTGAACTCCGCAGACCTAATATGCCTCATGATTATTTGTAGAGGGCCCTATGAGACCATGACAGAATAAAAGTGGGTATAATTAATGCTAAATTGTGCTTTTGGAAGGAAGAGGTGAATCTTTTGAATTGACAAATTTATATCATCTGTAGGCATAGATTTATGGCATTTCCACTTAGCCTGGCTTAATTCAGTGAGGTCAGCTATGACAGTAAGTCATGGTTTTGCTGTCTGGATCCTGGAAATCAGAATTCAGTATCTTGGGGTAAAGAAGGAACTTGCCTTTTGGATGAGGTACTTCTATCTGAAGCTCCATCGATGATCCTAGAAAATTTGCATGCTGCAGAGTACATGAAAAATCATGCAGTCTGCCCAGTGCATTACCTTAGTTAAGCTATGAAGAGTCTCTTTGGGGTTTTGATGAGCTGAGTTCAACATAATTATGTTTTAGGCATTGTGTCTTCTAGACTGTTGGAAAGATGGCAGAAGAGAGAGAGAGTGAAGAGCAGTCAGGGGTTATTTTATACCTATTGTACTAATAGGATATATGCATGCTATATATGTTCCATTTATATTATTATATCTATCCTATCACACTAATAGAAAGATATAGAAGAATTTTCAAAAAAGTAGAATCTTTTCATTAATAATAATGATAAAAACAACTTTTTTTCCTTTTAGAACAGGATAGCTTTTATTTAGTGTTGAGTCAGTAAGCATTTATTAAAGGCCCACTCTGTGCTAAGCACAGTGCTTAGTGTTGGACATACAGAGAAAGGCAAAATACAGTCTCTGCTCTCAAGGAGCTCACAGTCTACTTGAGGAGACAATACAATGATATACAAAAAAAGATATACAGTATCTTGATGTACAATCAATAAACATTTATTACATGCCCAGTGTATGTTAGACGTTGTACAAAGTGCTGAAGATACAATACAGATAAAGAAAAGGACAATTCCTGCCTTCAAGGACCTTACAATCAAAGGGGAGGGAAGATACTGCTGAAGAGGAGGGGGGAAAGCCGTGCAGCTGGTGGGGAATAAGGAGATGATTAGATCGGGCCTCCTTAAATGGAGGCTTTGCCCTCCAGTCAGAAAGGCAGAAAATGCTGATGAAATATGAGTACCAATGACGATCCAGTCTTACAGGATGATGAGATTTCCCAGCAATGAGGTTTCTTGTGCTGGTGGGTGACGGACACTTTTATACCCAGGATAAATGCCAGAGAATCAGAGAGGGAGGGACACTGGTTTAAGGGGGATTGGGCAAGCTGGTGGGATTTTAGCTGAGGCTTGAGGGAAGGATTCTAGGAGGGAGATAAGGAAGGAGAGAATTCCAGGAAAGGAAAGATAGGAAAGAACCAGGTTATGAAGGATTTTGAGGTCTGAAGATTTTATATGGGGACCCATTGAAGTTGATTGACTATGAAGAGGTGACATAGTCAGATCTTTGCTTTAGGAAGATCAGTTTTCTATTTAGTAAGGTCAGTAACATAGAAAGCACTCCAAGAGTCTGCCACCTCTCTAAGAATTTGGGTTGCCGCATGGGCATCACTGATGATCCAGCGAATTCCACTTTCCCACAGAGTTCACAAGTATTCTCCTAGACTGTGCAAATCTCAGCCTTCTCTAAGATGGTCATTGTACTCTGGTGGCCCTGAACAAACACTCCTTTTCCCACTGAACCTCCACTGTTGGAATAACAGTCATGGAGGGAGGTGGCAAGGTATAGGGCACTTGCCCCAAACATGACTTGGCCTCTTAGTTCTTCATCTGCAGGGGTCAAGTGTTGATCCTCTTCCTTCTCCTTTGATACTTCCTGCTTTTCAATACCTAGTTCAAAAAACTACCTCCTCTATAAAGCCTTTCCAGACCACAAAAGCCTAAAATAATCTCTTTCTGAATTCCTATAGCAAAAACTGTTTAAAAATTCTGATCTCTCATTGTGTAGATGAGAAAATTGATGCTCATAGATTTTGTAACTTATCTATAGTCATACTAGTAGAAGGTGGAAGAGCTAAAATTCAGAGAACACAGGTTTTCTGACAGCTGATCTAGGCGTTTTCACAAGGCCCAATGGGAGATAAAGAACAGGAAATGGGCTGTTTGGGGAGCTAAAAAATCTTAAGTTTTCTTAATCACTATTTTAATGCTAACCAGACTGTGATAACCAAACCTCTAAGTTTAAATAATTTGTGACTCTTTTAACCTTTTACAAATATTGGCTATCTGGAACGCATTGTATCTGTCTATAGTTTTATACTGATCACATTTGTTTCTTAGTAATTACCAGAATTTAGGAGGCACCTCATGGTTTTGGAACCTGTTTTAACCTTAGCATCCTCTCTGTGTATACACACCTTCCCATCAACTAAAGTTAACTATAGAACTGCCTTTACTTTTCTGTTCCCACCCCCACTTATGTTGCTATATTCCATTCAGAAGCTACCTTCTTTGTAAAGATAATCTGCCCTTTTCTCCTGACCAAATATTTTACCAGATAAAGTTGCATTATTTAAGAATTATTTATTGGAACATCTAGATGGCTCAGTGAATAGAGCACTGGGCCTGGAATCAGGAAGACCTGACTCCAAATTCTGCTTTAGATGCTTACTAGCTGTGTGACCCTGGGTAAATCACTTAACCCTGATTGCCTCAGTTTCCTCATCTGTAAAATGAGCTGGAGAAGGAAATGGCAAATAACTCAAGTATCTTTGCCAAGAATACCCCAAATGTGGTCACAGAGAATCAGAGGTGACTGAACAACAACAGTAATAATGCACAGAGCCTTTTTTCAATTAAAGAAGCACTAAAAAAAAGATTCTTTTTCTCCTAATTAGGTCAAAATATGTATTCCCCTTGTCGTAGTGATTGAATTGTGTGAAGGAAAAAATTTGCCTTTGTTGAAATCTGGGTTTTTAAGAATTTTTTTTCCAAGTCAGACATAAGTGTGTATTAATTACAGAAAATGTTTTCTATCAGCCAGTCTGTCAGTGTTTATTAAGTCCTTACTGTACGCTAGGAAAGTTGGCTATAAAGTGAATTTGTGTGTATCAAGTCACATTTTTTCCATCGATGTCTATTTTTAAAAATTCAAAATGTATTCTCATAGAAAAATTGTTGACTCCCATGTTTACTTATGATTTATTTCATCAATACTTCTTTTACTGACAGATTGTAAATTTCTTTATGACATAGTATATTGTCTTCGGGGGTTTTAGTGGTTAAAAAAAATATTCCCAAGCCTCCTCAGCAGAAGGCTGACTTCTTGAGGTTAGGACCAGCAGGTGTAGACCAGTGTGAGTCAGGTATGTCCAGGTCACTCTGGTCAGACGATGTAGATTTTCTGCTTTATTGGTGTGAGAACCTAAAATCAGCTTCTTACCATAATGAGGCATCAGCTTAAGGATTCAAGAAATTAGTAAAGCAGAACTCCTGATAAAAACAAAAATGCTGTTTGAAACAAGTTATGAAGTACACATTCTTTTGAAACAAAACATTTTACCTGAAACTATATTTACTTGTGGAAGAGCCACAGGAGAGGGAGGGTTCTCCAGAATGTTAACCTGACCATTAAGTGTAGTTAAGTTTCAAGTTGAACTTTGTTCTGTTAGAAGGTGACTACCACCCTTTGTACCAGGGGATCTTTTTTTGTGTCATGGATCCCTTTGGCTGTCTGGAAAGGCCTGTAAAGGCATATCTTCTCAGAATCTTGTTTTTAAATGCTTAAGATAAAATGCATAGGATTACAAAGGAAGTCAATTCTATTGGAGTACAGTTATAAGAACATTTTTTTTTTTAGTTCATAGACTCCAGGTTAAGAATACTTGCCTTACACCACAGCTTTCATTAGTCTTCTCTTCTAAATGTTTCATCTTCTATGTCTCCTTGTTCTAGTAGCTCTGTACAGGTTCATGGCATGTTTGGATGTCAGTCACCTAGACATCATTTATCTGGCCAAAGGAAATGAGAAAACAAATGCCCCAAGTTAAATGTGACAGAGCTTACATACTTCGCCAAAGCCTGGTTATTCTTTTAAACATAGTTCTCATACACTTGGTTATCAGTTTTCCCAGCCCATAGTACTCAGAAGGATCAGTGATCCCAGGGATATGTGTTCTTTATTGTGATGTAGATTTCAACCTGCCTGTCTGTGCCGCCCATCCTTGTCCTCCCCAAAGTTCCACAGAGGATCTACTTTATATACTAGAGCTGTTCTTTGCTTGGCTTGACATTGCCAGGCTATCAGTGGAGCGCAAAGGTTGTCCATCTTCCTTTTCACTCATGTTTGCCTTTAATTACATCTTTAATACCACTTCTCATAGTTCCCTGGCTGTAGTGTGCTGTATCCTGCTTCCAGCCCTTTCTGTGTCATGCACCAGTTTGTTGCTTTATGGTTGATATTTGTTTTCCATTCGCCAGAATTTGGAGTGTTTCGTGTCTCACAATCATCTAACACTACTGAAAGAATATTGTTGTTAATAAGTTAGGTCTTTTTTTTTTTTTTAATTAGTTTTAGTTTTCAACATTCATGTCCATAAGATTTCGAGTTTTAATTTTCTCCCCCTCTTTCTTCCCTCCTCCCCAAGACAGTGTGCAATCTGATATAGACTTTACTTACACGTTCATATTAAACATTTTTGCATTAGTCATGATGTAAAGAAGAATTAGAACTAGAATTAGAATCTCTTGATTTGGACTTTGCATTGGCTCTCCCCTAACTATGACAGACACCTGTGGAGAGTATACATCTCTGTATTATGCCTCATTTGATATTAATGATGAGAGTAATTGAACTAGGCTCTTTCTGTTAGATCATTAAAGAATTCCTACCTAATTTGTATGAGTGCATGGGTGACACCGTGTTGGAGGAGAGCCTTTAAGGCTTCATTTACTTTATTAAATCAGATTCTTTTTTTAAATAATCAACAAACAACAAGCATTGGCATCTTGTTCTCTGTGGCTTTTAGTCACTTTGATGACATTAGATCTGATCTTCTATGGAATATTGCTTGAACAAACATTCTTACTGTCATCTGGTGCCCTCATCAAGGGTACACTTCATGTATTTGTACATGATTGTAAAATCATACAGATGGGTAAAATAGGCATTTAGGTAAGTATTATGAGTGATTGGTCAGTTTTTGAGTATGCCTTTAGTATCTTCTTCCAATACCTTGAGAACTGATCTCTCAATACCCTCACAATTGTGTCATCTATAGCATAGACTTTATGTACTGCTGGTCTAATCCAGCTTTTGTTTTCTTTAGTACCACTTAGACTGCCTCTATAACCACGTCGGAAACTGTGACATAAGAATGCATGTATGGTGTCTCTGCTGTCCTTTGATGGTGAAAGGAGTTTGTTAGAGAAGTCTTTGCAGATCTTTTCCATCCTTTTTTCTCTTTGTAGTTTTCCTTTGAAGCTGATTCTTAAATATGCTTAGGAGTAATGACTGCTTATATCGATGTCTTCTCAAACTTGATTTACATTTGCTTTATCTTCTATTACATTTCTCTGTCTTATGAGGGAGGAAGAGAAGGGAGTAAGCATTTGTACAGAGTCTGCTGTGTGCCAAGTACTGTGCTAAGTGCTTTACAAATATTTCTTGGATCCTCACAGTAGATCAAGTTATAACTGTTTCAGTTGCAAGCCATATTTTTGTCTTTTTTTTTCTTCATAACTTTGTATTTGGTCTTTACTCTAACAAGTTGCTAGGTGCAATGTATATTAGATTAGTATATATTTCTTAAGTAATGGGTCGTTTCCTGGCTGTTAAAATATCAGTTAAACAATAAGTATTTATTATTACGTTCCCAGCTAGGCATTGTGTTGAACATTGGGGATGTAAAGACAAAAATGAGAAACATCACTTGTGCTCAAGTCTGGGTAAGACAACCTTGCACTCCTAAAAAGTACTTAAGAAATGTACATGAAGGAAACATGAGGAGATTTCAATCACTGTAGTGAGATACTAATAGCTGGGAGGATCTGCCAAGGGCTTCTACTGTGCCCAGGCTGAGCTTTGAAGAAACTTACAGATTCCATGAGGCCAAGGTGAGGAAGACGCTCTTTCCATGCCAGGGGGACGACTTATATACAAGCACAAAGACAGGAGTGAAGGAAAGAATGGAGCATTTATTAAACACTTTTCTCTGTGCAAGGCACTGTGCTGAATAGACAGTGGCTGCTCTCACCAAGTTTACATTGTAATGGGGGAGGAGACACATATGGAAGGTGTCAGATGAAAAGCCCCATGTGTGTGTCTTATGCCTTGGGGGCTAAGCAGATGTTAATACTTCTTAAATGCCATTGCTACTAAGAAAATGATATCAGCTTCTGATGTTGAACCATTTGATAGTGCTAAGTGGAAAAAAACATTCCTTTCTGGGTCTTCAATAACTGTGGCTATAGCACTTGTAAGGAGCAGTAGCCAGGCTTCATCTCCACTGGAATCACTTCGCAGGCTGATGTCTAGGGAACATGGTTATTCTCCAGGCACTTGGAGGTCCTAGGAGAAATAGTGGTCAAGACAGTGATGGTGGTTTGACTTGCCTGGCATATCCTACCTTCTGTCTCTCCCTCAGGGTGCCTTATTGCCCATCTCACCTGTCTTATGAGATGAACTACCATATTTTGAGGAACCCAAAGGATGTCATTTTGACTTTGGTAGAGTACAGAAAGGGGAATAATCTATAATAAGCCTGGAAAGCTAGGTTGGCACCAGCTTGTGAAATGCATTAAATGCCAGAGGAGTTTGTATTTGATCCTAGAGGGAGCCACTGTATTTCAGTTTAGCAGGGGAATGTAATGACCAGACCAGTGCTTGAGAAAAATTACTTTGGTGGCTGTAAGGGGACAAAGATCAATTGGGAAACTTTTTCAAATAGTTCATGCAAGTAACTATAAAGACCAGAACTAAGGTAGTGGTTGTGTAGGCAGAGAGAAGGGGATAGTTGGATCAGCTTGTACCAGACTCTGATAGTTAAATTTTCAGGGTGAGTATTACACCTCTGAAATTGGCAAATACTGCATATCAGGCCTTAATTAATTTTTTATTGATTGTCCAGACTTGAAAAAGTGATTGGGAAAATGTTAATACAGATTAAATCTAAAAGTATCTTGATCAGTACTTTTGTTTTTGTTTTCCAGGGACCCCGTTGTTAAATATTTTCCGTTTACCTAAGGGATAATAGGTATTAGAGAGTTTGAATGGAGCAGACTTAGTGACTGATTTAGTTTGTGAAGGGGTGGAGGATGATGCCTAGGCTGCAAACCTGGGTGACTGGAAGGCTGGTAGTTCCTTGGACAGAAATAGGGAAGATTACAGGAGGCACGGCTTCAGAGAAGACATTGGGTTGTATTTTGAAGAGACTGAGTTTGATATCCTATCTGAAAATCTAAAAGTGAGATTGAACTGGAGCTCAGGAGAGATACTAGAGCTGGGTATATAGACCTGAGAGTTACCTCCTTACACATGGTCACAGAACTCATGAGAGTTGCTGAGGTCACTGAGAGTGTGGAAAGAGAGTAGCCCCAGGGCAGAGCCCTGGGCTCCATCTGCACATGAATGGCAGTTTGTTCCTGCAGAAGAATTTCTGGCTATAGAAAGGAGAAGATGAAACAAACAGTCCCTGCTCTTGGAGTTAATGTTTACATGTTAAATTATGGGAGACACTTTTTCCGCTTGCACCAGGAAGGCCAGTTTCTGAATATTCACCAGCATGGCGCAGTGAGAATGCTGAGGCTGGAGCCCTGCAGTCTGGACCAGGTGCTGGCTCTGTCACTGATCCAGCACGGAGGACTCAGCAAGGCACTCCACCTCTGAGCCTCAGTTTCCTCATTTGTAAAATGGAGATGGGGATTCTTGGCACTTTTGTCTCATAGAGCTATAGGGAAAGTCTTGCTATATGACACTGTGAGCTTTTGTCATCAAATGAAATAATTTACATAAATTGCTTTGTAAAACTTTAAAAGCTCTTTAATGTAAAGTAAAACAAGAATCAATCCAGTTTTAATACATGATAGACTAAAGGTAGAAAAGCAAGTCACTACTGTGCAATTCAATTAAAAAACACCAAGTACCTGCTCTGTGCACAGGCTCTTCAGGTGGTAGACATGCAGAGACACAGGGGACAGATGTCCTTGTCCTCAGGGAGCTTATATTCCCCCATGAAGGAGTGTGTGTAGAGAGATAGCAGGGAAGGGTCAGACAGGTCCCTGCCAGATACTTTGACTGGGGAGGAGGCACTAACCACTGAGACTCCAGGAAGGGCTTCCTTTATGAGGAGGAGCCTGAGCTGAGCCTCTAAGACTGTGTCAGTACAGAAGCGCTAAAGAGAATCCCTGTTAGAGAAAAGGGCCTAGGCCAGTGACTTGGGGATGGGTATTCTTGTCGCCTGCCACATTCAGATGTAAGCTCGCTGTGACTGGGATCTTTTTTGCCCAGGGCCTAGCACATGTTACCTTAATGATTAATGGTTGATGATTGATCTGGTTCTCAGAAGTCAGTGGAGGACAGATAATGAGTAGTGTCCAATGCTGCAGAAAGATGTAGTATTGTGTGGCCTGAGAGGTGACAGCTTTCTGTCTGATGGGGAGATAGGAGTCCACTAGCCTGGCTCCTTCTCTGGGTCCTTGAGTTCATTTTACAGGTAGAATGGGAAAGATAATCTTCAAACAATAGCACTGGGAATGGGTGGCTCAGGAAGAGCCTGGCTTAAGAGGGAGGTTCAGAATTGATGGTGTTTTTACAGAATTCGGACTCTGGAACCGTGGGAGGAGGGGCTGGGGAAAAGAGAGCAGCCCTTGGTGGTGGCCAGTGTCAGGTGTGGTTGTGGGCACAGAGCCACAATAGAAGCCCTACTGGCAGTTCTCTCAAGTCTGGGCTTTCCCTGGGACATTTTTTCTTTTCCTTTTTCATTTTCTCCATACCTGGAAATGTGCCCGTTCAGTGTTGGTTTCTGTTTACCTTGAAGAACAAGCCCCTGGATTTAGACTCCAGAGTGTCAGCTGCAGATGCTGGCTTTGACGTTGGCATCTCCCCTTCTCCCAGCCCAGTTTCATCAGCAGTAGAATAGGGCTAATAACATGCTACTGACTTCACTGGATCTTGAAGAAAAGTGTTGTAAACCTATTATCATGATGGTTGCTTGGCCTTTGCAGTGATGAAGTCAGAGCCATGGGTCTGCTGCTTCCTGCCTGTTTTACCTTAAGGAAGGCACTTCACTCCCCTGGGCTCCGTTCTGCAGATTGAGGGGTTGGAGCAGTTGGCCTAAAAAGGCCCCTCAGTTCTGAGAGCTCCTCGGAGGGGTGGGGACTCGCCTGGGTCACATCCGCAGTAAGGGATAGGGCTGGGCTTGAGCACTCAGGTCCCCTAAGTCCTGTGTTCTTTCCATTGTGTTTTGCCACCTCTCAGTACTCTTGGACACTGTATCCCTGAAGAGTTCTTTTCATATTGCAAGAGGGGTTACAGTTGGGAAGGGTTACTTACCTACTCTTCACCAGCTATCAATTAATAATGATCAGATAACAATCAGTTAATAGCTAGCACTTATGTAGCATTTTAGGGACATTTATCTCATTTGATCCTTAAAACAACTGTGAGAGGTAGGAATTGTCACCCCCATTTTACAGATGGGGGCTGCGAGGAGCTAAGTGACTGCCAGAGTGACACAACTAGTGGGTATCTGAGGCTAAATTGGAACTCAGGTCCACCCAGCTGCCCATAATAACAAGCCCTTACTAATTGCCATCTCCATGCCTGGTGCCATGCTGGGGATAGATACAAAGACCAAAGTCAATCAGACCCTCTCCCCCAGGAGGTTACAGTTTATCACTGGAGCCACTGTTAGTGTATATCATTTCTTTGGAGTGGGGAGGAAGGCATGAGCAGTCTGAGAAATATGGAAGGATCTCATGTAGCCATTGGGGTTTGAGCTTATTATAACATTTTCATTATTGCGTTAGCTTGGCTGTGCTGTGGGTAAAATCTTTTCCTTTTTTTTGTCTTGTAATCTTACTGATGTGTGGGAACCTCTTTCCACTGATCTTATCCGTGACTTGAGAGAGCTCCACAGAGTTGCCTGGGGCACTGAGTGCTAACTTGTGTGGTCAGCCAGTGTGGGAAGGAGTATTAGGACCCAAGCCCAAAACATGCCCTGCCCTCACAGGAACAAGATGTTTTAAACAAAAGATATTTGGAAGCATATACTTTCAAAAATAATTCATTTAGAGCTTGGTTACTTGTTTTACAGAGAGTACCCTTTAGAATGCCTTTAAGTCAAATGCTCCCTCCAGACATTAAAAAATAAAATTCTAGTGACAAAAAATTCAAAGACACTTTTTCAGTATGTATGTGTCGGGTAAGAGAGTATCAATATAACTTTATAGTGAAAACGTCTATAATATGCTTTGCTTACCAGGTGAGATTAGTTTTCCTGAATACCTTATCATGATAAAAATAGACATCTGTATCGTACTCAATTTTACATTATTCCATCTCATTTGATCCTCACAACATCCTGGGAGGAAGATGCTGGCCATTATCCCCCTTTTTACAGTTGAGGAAGCTGAGGCAGACAGAAAGGTAGAGTTCCTTGCCCAGGGGCACACAGGTGCTAGTAAGTGTTTGAAGCCAGATTGGGACTTTGATCTTCCTGACTCTAGACCTTGTTGTACCACCGTGCATGGCTGGGTCTCCTGTATTTGTAAAACTAAAATCTGACTTCCAGTCCACTCTTCCATAGGGTGACCATATTCATCTTGCTAAAACTCTATTTAAACATGCCCCTTCTCTACTTAAAAATCTTCAGTGACTGCATATCATGTAACTAGGAGTCAGAAAACCTGGGTTATTCTCTGCTCTCCTGCTAATTAGCTGTGTACCTTTGGACAAATCACTGCACCTCCCCAGGCCTATTCTCTATTTTCCCTTTTGTAAAAGTAAGAGCATTGGATGACATGAATTCCAAGGTGCCTTCTAGAACTAACATTTTGGGACTAAGTCATAGAATGGCTTTCTACTCTGGGGTCTGTGACCTTGTTTTTAAACAAAATCTTGATAATTCCCTCATTAGGGGTTGGTGTTGCACATTGGATGGGGCCCTGGGCCTAGAGTCAGGAATACTGGAATTCAAATCCAGCCTCAGACACTCAGTAGCTATGTGACCTTGGGCAAATTATTTAACCTGTTTGCCTCAGTTTCTTCACTGTCAAATGGGGGTGATAGCAGCATCTACTTCAGAAGTTTGTTGTGAGGATTGTGGGAGGTATGTGTTAAAAAAAAAGGTGTTAGCGATGTATGTGGCAACTAGTGGCTGCTGTATGTTTATTCCTTTCTCTTCCCTCTCATTTAATTGGTATCTTTTACAATCCTATGTGCTTAAAATATTCTGAGATGGGATTCATAGACTTTAACAGACTGCTATAGCTGTCCATCACACAAAGAAGGTGAAGAAACCCCCTTTCCTTACCAGGATATGAGGGAGGAAATGAAATAGCAGAGGAATGTTACATGTTACAGATGATCACACACACACACACACACACACACACACACACACACACACACACACACACCCCAAAAGCCCCTGATCTTGTTTCCGTCACCCATTTTTGCTCCCTCCTCTCCACTCACTTGACACCTAATCATATGTTGCATTGGTTCAACTCTTGAGTTTTTGCATTCTTGTTCAGCCTTGCCTAGGTCTGTCTTTTCTCTCTTTATTCAGATTTTAAACCTCTTGATAAAC
The DNA here is from genome assembly GCA_028646515.1 of Pseudochirops corinnae. NCBI lineage: Eukaryota > Metazoa > Chordata > Mammalia > Diprotodontia > Pseudocheiridae > Pseudochirops > Pseudochirops corinnae. Next base: position 24,637,921 of record CM053592.1, on the reverse strand, counting down.
AGGGACCTTGCTTCTCACTTTTTGTATTTTCCTAAGCAGTTAGCCCAACACTGAACATAGCAGAAAGCTCAGATATTTGTTAAATTAATCTATCTAAATGTACCTAGTGACTTAGCTCACATCAACATAAATATTGTATAGTGAGAACTGACGTAGACTCGGTTGTGTAGATAAAAATGCTGGTAGGTTAGTTTTTGATAATGGAGTACAAGAAGTTGGATGACAGCGGCATCAGGAATCACGTACTCTTTCTGACCGAATTAGATTGATTACAGAACGCCTAGGATCACCTAGAGCAGTGGTGCTCCACCTGTGGGTCGCAACCCCTTTGGGGGTCAAACAGCCCTGTCACAGGGGTCACAGGGGTCGCCTAAGACCATCGGAAAACACATATTTCCAATGGTCTTAGGAACCAAGACACCGCTCCTCTATCAGTGCTCTATCAGGCGGTCGGCTCACATGCAGATATGCCCACATTTGCTGCATTAGGAAGGTTGAGAACCACTGACCTAGAGAGGAGCTTTTCAGAAATCCTCCCTGGCCTTCCCATCTCCACAAGAAGATAGTATGGAGTTTTAAGAGTTTTAACCCCTTCGTTTTACCCAGAAAGGCCAAATAATTCCTTTTGTTTCTGTAGAAAAGACAGCATAGCAAAATGGATCACGCGCTGGCCTCTGACACTTGCTGGCTCCTATACCTGCCTCATGGACAAGGCACTTCCCCTTACGGTGCTGGAGGCAGAGGCTCTCCAAGTGTGGTCAGAGGACCACCAAGAGTCCATCAGATCAAAATGTTGATCCTCAGATGGTTACTTCCTTATAACCCACATAAATAAAAGCATTTTGAGATGTGTGGGGAGGCCATCAAAGATAACTAAGAGCCTAGAGGGCCCCTGAGGCCAAGAAGTTTTAGAATCCAGGCCCTAAGTTGAAGAGGCGGTGTCTGATCTGCATTGGTAGGAGGTGGAACTTGTCTTTCAGCAGCTCCCTACCCAAACTTTATCACAGCTCCTTGTGTCCAGAATGACTCATGTATTCTCCATCTTAAATTCCTATCCATCCTTTAAAACTCTGATTCTGCCTTCTCTATGAAGCCTTCTCTGATTCCACCTAGTCTTTAATGCCATCTCTCTCCTTTGGTCTAAGATTCCATTTTTTCCTCCTCTCATCCAATGGTTGTTTTGTGTTTCAGTTAATTTAGGGTTCTCCTCCTCCCCCACCTTAGACAATAAAAGTCATTTGGGCAGTTCCAGTGTTTAAACTCAACTTTGTATCTTAGCTGAGCACATTGCCTCTGCCCATAGCACGTAGGGAGATTGTAGATAGATTGACATAGCCAGTGAGCATGGATTACTGTTCAGCAAGTAAGACGCCATCTCTCCGCTCCATGCATTCTCTCTGGCTGTCCCTTGTGCCTGGAATGCTCTCCCTCCATTCTAACTGCTGACCTCCTTGGCTTCTTTTAAGCTTCCACTGTGATCCCATCTCTGTAGAAGTCTTCTTCAGCTCTTCTTAATTCCAGTACCTTTCCTCTGTTAATTGTTTCCTGTTTATCCTGTATTGCTTGCTTTGTATATATTGTTTGCAGGTTTTTTCCTATTAGATTGTAAGCTCCTTGAGAGAGAGCAGGGATTGTCTTTTGTATCTTTATGTATCCCTAGTGCTTAGCCCAGTGCCTGGCATGTAGTAGTAGACACTTAATAAATAGTTATTGAATTTAATTTGTTTAATTTTTGATCATTTGGTAGGCAGAATAGCCTAAATTATCTGGCTTTAAGAAGCAGGGTGGTTTGGCTAATAGTCATAACCCAGTTAAGAGATGATTTTTTTTAGGAAGAGGAGTTATGTCTTCAACATGAAGGATCCCCAAAGAACAAGTATAAATTATGCTTAAAAGATTTGCTTCTCCTACCAAATTTGCCAGGCTTCAGGGTTATTCATTGTAGAATCATGATTATAAATGTGGAACATTTTTAGGGTGACAAAAAGGAAAAACAAAACCCAGGTTACTGATAAGCATAGTTAAGGAAAGCAAATCCACACATTGGTCATGGCCAGAAGTAAATGAGTGGTCATGATTTGCAGCCACATAGATCATTCGGTAGGGGGCAGTAGTGTTAGAAAGGTTGGCTCTTGGGGCAGCGAGGTGGCACCGTGAATAGAACCCGGGCTCTGGAGTCAGGAGGACCAGAGTTCCAATGTGACCTCAGACACTTAACACTTACTAACTGTGTGACCTTGGACAAGTCACTTAACTCCAGTTGCCTTGCTTTCTGCACCCCCCCCCCCCCCCAGAAAGAAAGGTTGACCATTGATCGAGGAATAGCTTATGATTTTTGAAAACGCGATTAATGTTCTTTAAAGTAATTCAGTCTGTTCTTCTTTACCTTTTCAGGTCTGGCTTCAGCTTGTTTATTTGTTAATACTTGACTCAGCTGCACACACTAACTCACCCGTCCAGCTTCCCGTTATAATCTGGATGGTGCATCGTTCTTTGTTTTCTTACTTGTTTTTCTGTCTTGATAGGCTCAGCTCTTTGAGTGGCTGCTTATTGAGGAAACTTTGGAATGTTTCAAAGGTTCTTCTTTTGGATCACTCCATTTCATCCTTCTGTAGGACAGTGTTCCCTGTCATTGAGATAGACTTCTCCCAAGTCTGGGGCCTGTCCCCCTTGAGAACTGGTAATCAAAGGACAGTTGAACAGGGTTATTCCCATCATTGTGTCTGTCAGGGACCTGACGTGAGATTTTAAAATGTACTTGGAAGAGTTGTAGGGATGCCTTTAAACGTGTATCTTACTCTGCTGAGTCAGGTGCCTTTGGTGGGGGAAGGGGTAACACACACACACACACACACACACACACAGAGTGGAAACTTTATACATTAGTTGTCAGTGTGATATGAAATGTAGCTTGCTGCAAGAATTATCTGTGAAAAGTTTCCCTCTCATTTTTAACAAGGATATCCTTGATTTAAGTGTAGACCACTTTCATAACAATTTGATGGAGGTGTGAAAGGCATATGAAATTATGTTTGCTGATACTTTCTCACATTTCCCTTTGGGGGGCAATAATGCTATCCAAGAATTTCACCATTCTTTTGAAATTCTCCTCTTTGAGATGACTTTTTTATGATTTTGTTGCCTCCAGCATACATTTCTTTTGGTCTGCTTTCTCTCTGCTACTAACAGTCTTAATTTCCTCTCTTAAAAGCCATGTTCATTCCTTCTTAGAGCACGTTAGGAACTAGGGTGTTGAGTTCAAATATGATTGTTAACACTATCATTGATAATTGCTACAAAAATGCTGGCAAATCTTTTCTAACAACAATAACAGCAACAATTAGACAGCTTTAATTTTTGCACACTGTTTTCCTCCCAACAACCATAGGAGGCAGGTAGGAAATAAATAATTTTCCATATTTTTACATGATGAAATTGTTCATTGAAGGCTGAGTACCTCACTCTTCTAATGTCAAAGCCAGCTTTCCTGATCCAGAGCCATTGCTCTATCCACTGGGTCACATTACCCAGGTTTTCAATTTCATGTCTGTTTAATCTTCCAGTCCTTTTTCTCCTACAAGCATTCTGGGTGTGATTTTGCTTAGATGGGTTTCACAGCAATCTTTTTGACAGATCTTTTGACCCTCCTGGTTTGTACAGTGACAGGTTAGGGATACGGCCTGTGATTTTGTTGATAAGTAGGAAACCTCTCTGGTCAAGAAGTTCCATCTACAGATACGAATCAGTATGTTCTCAGTAATTCCTTATCCTTGAGAGCATTGCCTGGAGCACTGAGAAGTAAGAGATCAGTCACTCAGCCCACGTATATTGTAAGAGGGACCTGAACCCAGGTCTGCCTGGTCACAGGATTGGCTCTTGAACCACCACCATCCCCTTCTGTAGTATTTACAGATGAGCTCATGTACTCCACTACTTTTGTCCTTGGCTCTCATATCTCTCTCTCTTTGTCAAGAAGATCCAGGCTTGGCTGACTGGAATAGCTTTTAGGCATTTTGGCCATTTTTCCCTTCACAACAACTTTTGTGTCTAAGTTCTTCCCTCCACTCCCACAGCTGGCACCTTAGTTCAGGCTCTTGTCACTGCTCACCCAGTTGTTGCAGCAGCTTTTTGTTAATGGTTCTCCCTGGTCCAGGTCTTCCCTGTTCAGTCCATCCTACACCTTTGTGGCCATAGTAAGTTTCCTTTAGCATAGATCTGACTCTCTGACTCCCCATTTCCACCATGTCCACTAGCTGCCTCTTGTCTCTAGGAACAAACATAAAGATAAACAAGCATAAACTCCCCTGTTTTTAAAGCTGCCTAGCCCAGACCTGTTTCTCACCTATGACCCTCCATCTCTTTCCATCCACTTTGTACTGGCCATGCCTCTTGCCCGAAATGCTCATCATCGTTATCTACCCCTCATGCATTCCTTTCCTTCTCTCCCTTTCAGTTTTACTGATTTTTTTCTTACATTTCACTTACAGACAGCGCTTACTTCATGAGACATCCCTTGTAACAAAGTAAAACTAATAATATAGTGATAACATCTGAAAGTTAGTTCAGTGTTTCATATCTGTAGCAGCCTCAACCACCCACATCCCAATTGCTAATGTGACTTAAATTTAAATACCTTTTTGGCATATCAGTATTAACTTTGTGTTCATCTTGTACATATTTTTATGGGTACTTGTTTTTCCCATTAGCAAGTAAGCTCAGTTCAAGGAGGAATTGTTTCATTCTTTGTACTTAGATCCCCAGTGCTACCAAAGGGCCTGGCACTTTGTTGTTGTTCAGTCCTGCCCAGCTCTACTGAAAGACCATGGGGTTTTCTGGGTAAAGAGAGTGGAGTAGTCTGGCATTTCCTTCTCTGGTGTGTACCCATTTTACAGATGAGGAACTGAGGCAGATAGAGGTTAAGCGACTTGCTCAGGGTCACACAGCTCATGTCTGAGGCCAAATTTAAACTTAGGTCTTGACTCCAATCCCAGTGCTCTATCTACCTGTGCCACCTAGCTGCTCCCAAACCACTTAGTTATGGTGCTTGGCACATTGCAGGGCTTTATTAAATACTTGTTGATTGGTTGATGTACCCATCGTCTGGTTGGGGGGGGGGGTTGAGGAATTGGCACACACAGAAACCTCACAGGGAGCCAGCCACCTTAATGAGGAAAAGCCATGTGTTGAGAGCAGCTCTCAGCCCTGGACTGCTGGTCCTGATGTCTTTGGTCTCTTCAGGAATTAGACACATCACACAGGGCCGTTTCACTGCTTGCTGCCTCCCTTTTGAGCCTCCTCACCCTTCTCCACATCGGATGACTCAATGACAAGCTCTTTTACATCAGCAATCACCCTTTACAGAGTTTATGCTGTTTCCTTAAGCCTCAGAACTACCAAACTCTCCAGTTTGACTCTGGGCAACACAGACCATGGGGTTCTACTTTGTCAGATCCCCTCTCGGCCTAAGTCTCTGAGCTGAGCAGGGCTCAAAGCACAACTCCAGGTTGGCCCCTGGAGCAGTAGAGACCTACCCAGCCCACTCCTCTCCCCAGGATTCGGTGCTGTCCAGTCCACTCCAAATCTATTCTTAGAGCAAGAATTGACACAAAGCCCAGCCTTTCCTGATTCCCTTTTGAAACCAGGGAGGGCAGTAGAGAGCAGCTCTCAAGCTCTCTGGCTGACTCCTGAAGACTGGAGGTGAAAGGAGTTCCTTCAGCCTTGTACCCAGACAGTCAGCAGGCTCCCCAGCAAAGCAATTGAAAGTTGTGTTTGTCTCGGATTCTTCTGATTGCTTCTTATCTCAGCTCCTTCATCTTTGCAATTTTGTTTTTTATTTGTTTTTTCACCATTCCAGTGCCTTAAAGCAATCTCCTGGTGATCAGTGACTGGCCTTTCTCTTCTGAGAGGAAGATCATGAAATTTACCTGACATTATGAAATCCACAGTCTTTATTTAGTTTTCTGATAATCCCCAAACAGTCATTTGATTTTTCTACCTTGTGAGTTATGACCTCACCAGGGAGGCAGGCAGGTGACATAGTAGGTTGAGCACTTTGCCTGGAGTGAAGAAGATCTGGGTTCATATGTGGCCTCTGACACGTGCTAGGCTCTTGACCAGGGGCAGGTGACTTAACTTCTGTCTGCCTCTGTTCCTTCATCTATACAGTGGAGACTGTAATAACAAGGACCTCATAGGGCTATCATGAGGTAATATTTGTAAAGTGTGGATAAAGGTATTGTTGTTGTTAAATTAGCCGGGGAACCACAATGCCCTGCAGCCACAGTCATTACTTTGCCCTCAGGCGGTTTCCTCTCAGTCCATTCCTCTTAGAGATGAAATAGTAAAATACAATATGACCTTTAGACCTTTGCTTTTCCATTCCACTTCCCAGTGATAGTGACAGAGTAGCAGATGATGCTAAGAATAAATTTTGAGATTATCAGTAAATAACTATCGATTGTCTACAAAGTTTAAAATAGTATATTTCTTAGTTAAGGAAGGACCATTGACCATGTTGGGAGTACCAGATCAGGATCCAGAATGATCTCAACAGGTCAAAACATTGGGCCACATAAAATAAGATGAAAATGTAATAGAAATAAATATGAAGTTATATACTTGGCTTAAAAAGAGAAAAGCGTAGTTACTAGACATGACCTTTGCTTCGATTTCCATTTTCCTGAAGATCTAGGGCTGTTAGTGGACTCAGTATGTGTTAACACATATTGTTGTTGTGATTCAAGACTGGACTGAGAGAGGAGGCCTAGAAATGAACAAGGAAGTTAGTAGCCCTGGCTTCTGCCTAGGTCAGATCCTGTCTAGAGCATAGTGTCCGCTTTGGATGGTCATTTTAGTGAGGATATTTATGTGGTGGGAGAGCATTAGACAAGGGTGGTAAACTGCGTCAAGGTTTTGTTAAATTTGTCAGTGCTTTCTTGGTTTGTTTTTCAAGAAATAACTGAGAAAGTTGTTGACAAATTCTTTGTTATGAATCAATTTCTTTTGGATACAGTGTGAAAAAATGTGGAGGAAGAAAAAATGGCATCATATATGGATTGGAAGTTTTACTTAAGGCAATATAGTGTATATAATCTTTTAAGAAGTTTTACACATAAATCACAACAGGCTGTGGACTCTGTGTTAAGCATTTCCCTTAATACTAATGCCTTCCCTCTGAGATCCTTCCTGGTTTATCCATCTATGTCTTGTTTGTATATAGGTGCGTGTTGTCTCCCCCATTAGAATGCGAGCGCATGGAGCTCACACTATATATAGCTCTACTATTTTTGCCTTTCTTTTTATCCCCAGCACTTAGCACAGTGCTTGCTACGTGGTAGGTGCTTAAGAAATTCTTCTTGAATTGACTGTCAGGGCCATAAATGGCATTCCCAGTGCCCCTTTATAGATTATTCGGAAAGATGAAAGTATTTTGTGTATGATCACCCTATTTCTGTTACTACTGTATATGGACGGAGACCATTCTAAAATATATTTCAAATCATAGGGAAAGGGATAGGACCTGTGATTGCATTGGTGTGGGGAGCTCCCAACTCCCTTTACCAAAGCCTTCTCTGCAAATTCTATTCTTAGAGAGTTGCCTGAGGCCCTTGAGGTTTGAATGACTTGTCCCATCTCTGTGTGTGTCATATTATGTGTGAACTCTTATCTCCTCTTTTCAGGGCCCCTATATAACAACTACCTCTGTCTAATTCATAGTGGCAGAATTTGAGTTATAAATTTAAGGATACTTGCATTCTTCCTGTCTGCAATTCATTCATTATAAGTTGTGGAGTTGAAAAAGCGGGAAAACTTGATTTTCTTTTCCAACTCATGAAGCACTACAAAGAGGAAGATGAGAACTGAGAACTGCATAATCTTACTTTAACCCACCTAAAATAGTATTTTCCATTTTTATTAACAAGTCCCTCACTTGTTCAGAGAGTTGGAGAGGGGGTAGAGAAAAGAGAATTTATTGTAAAAAACAAGCTAACACTAGATTATATAACTTACTTAAGTTTGTTGTTTTTGGTTTTGCATACATGATTTTGTCAGTTACTTTTTATATTTTTATTTCCTGGGAAAAGGCAGTACCAGGGAATAGCAGCATATTAAAAATTTACCAGTATTTTTAAAAACATCTTTATCAGAGAGTCATAGGCTCCTAGAACTGTAAGTTCTGACTTCTAGAAGCAAGTCATCTGTCTAGCTCAACCTGCCACCCAACATGGGATCTCTTCTACGAATATCCCCAAGAATGACCACTTAGGAAATAGTCAGCACATTTGCATTTTCCGTTTTTTTTCTTCTCGATTTTTGTTACATTTGAAATTTAACAGTGGTGATGATAAAAACAAATAAGAAATTTGTACTGTAAACTTCATGTGGGGGATGGTATTGTTAAGCTTTGTTTCTCCTTTACCCAAGAAGTAGTGTGGCATAGTGGATAGAGGTCAGACCTTAACATTAGGAAGATCTGAGTTTAAGTCTTATTTAGACCCAAACTGACTTTGTGACAGTGGGTAAGCCACTTGACTTCTTGCCCCAGACAGCTCTCCTAACAGTATACATAATAGTTAAAGTTGTGTTGTTAATAGGTACCTATAGTAGGAGTTTCCATACACCACTTTGTTTCATACAGATGAAATCATGGCTATGAAACCCCACTGCCCAAAAGAAATTCTCGTTTCCTAGAAGAATGCATTCCACATAGTAGTCATTGAATAAATACTTGTTGAACTGAGTTAAATAATACTAAAATAACAGGCCAGAGTTTTCAGAGTGGTTTAGCATTTCATCATTTCACATCACATCACGTCAGTTGCTCCTTCAAGTAATACTGTGAGAGGGGGCAGGTGACGTATTAGTTTTACAGATGAAAAAGGAAACAGACCCTGAGGAGTCAAGGGACTTGCCCACAGTCACACAGCTAATTAATGAGAGAGCCAGGCCTAGAAGGGGGTTTCCAGACTCCTGGCATACAATGGTTGCCTTTATGGTACTCTCAGGCCGAGAATTATTTAAGTAGTGTGATCATCCCACGCTGTTCCTCTTCCCCATTCATCTCCTATTTTCTGTTTATTTTGCATATATTTAGTTGTGTCTCCTCTAATAAGGTGTCAACTCCTTGAGGGGCCATTTTCATTTTTGCCTTTGTATCCCCAGAACTAAGTACAAACATCTCAGATTTAACAGGCATTTGACTGGTGTTTACTAATGACTCAGGCAGAGAATGATTGAGTTGCCTTTCCTTTCATGTTTTCTTGATCTTTGGGTGTTTGAAAATGGAATATCTGTTTATATTTATGTAAAAGCTCTTGCTACAATTTGAGTTACTTGTATGGTATCTTGAGGAAAGTATATAAAAATGTAGTGGGATAAACTGTAAACCATTTGTATTTCAGATTAAATGAGTATTGTGTAAAATTATTGTTGTAATTTGAAAAATGACTCCTTAAAGTAAGGATGTGTGAATAGAATGAAACTATACTAACAAGTATTCAGTAATATGATCTAGACCTGTTTGAACACTGTGTTATTACCAGGGGTTTAAGCTTAATCTGCTTTTTGAAGTGACTCTTTGAACAGATGTCATGAATATTTGTTTTTTTTCCCTGAGATTTTACCGAGAGAAGCCACAATTATTCATGGTCTGTTTGCCCATGTAGGCAGTCAGAGTTCTTCTCGTTCCCAAAAATTTCAGTGTATTTCTACTAAGGAAGGCACAACACTAACTTTTATAATATTTGCAATTTTAGGAGTGTTTTAAGGGAAGCTGGGCCACTCACAAGTTACTACACAAGAAAGCAAGTAAGTAAAATCACATCTCTCTTCTGCTATCATAAGCATTCTATTCAGAATTTCAGTCCCCTAGAGTGTAAGCTCCTTGAGGGCAGGTTTTAATTTTCACGGAGTGAGTGACACATAGTAGGTGCTTTGTGTTAGGGTGAATTGGGTTGAATTTTCACAACACAGGAAAAAATCTCTTGCTTTTGCTAAAAGGAATATCCTTGGTGTTATTTTCATAATGCTTCTGAACTAAGATTTGTAGAGTGTGTTGCTCATCATATAAAAATGAGTTAATGTGTTCACAGTGCTTTGCAGACTTTACCGTTCAGTATCAGGGGTTCTCAAGTGACCCTCTTTGTGTCATGGAGCCGTTTGGTAGTCCAAGCAATCACCTCAGCGGATCCCAGTAGTTGGCCAGTTACATCACACGGCTGTCTCTATAGACAGGAAGATTGTGACCAACCATGTGACCAATCTAATTGCGGCAGTAATTCCAAAGTGATAAGCATAAATGTTTTGACATATATACAAGTATATATCCTACATATCTATATAATATAATGTGATATAAAGCTATTTGTGATTTCTTTTGGTGACAGAATCACAGGCCTATTAATACCACTATGGTTTGTCACCTACATTTATAATTGAAGGACATGCCTTATTTCCATTAGAGATTTTGTGAAAATGAAAAGTTAGATATTCTTTTTTAAGTACTCCTAGTCATATACTTACACACAAATGAAGATAGACCTTTTCTCTCCCCCACTTTTTTCAGTCTTGCAGCTCATTTTCCTAAACAAATGTCTTTGTCTATCCCTGTCACTTCAAAGAAATACAGCTACATAAAATAGACATTAGCCACAATTGCTAGTGTCTGCCTCATTCCTCATTTATAATCTGCCACTTCTGGGTAAGAGGTACACGTCCCACTTTCAGTCTTGTGAAGTCAAGATGACAGTGTCCTGGTGTCTTTAGGATTGTTCTTCTTGTGTTATTGTAGTCATGGTGTACAATATTCTGCTTCTTGTATTTACTTGCCTAAGCATTAGTCTATACAAGCTTCCTTAAGTTTCTCTGAATTCTTTATATTTGTTTCTCAAGGTACAGTTAAATTTTTTTCTTACACCATAACAGTTTGTTCAGACATTCCTCAAGCAGGGGGCACTGACTTTGAGACCTCAACTTTGGTGTGGTAGCCACATTGTTATTCCCTCCACAGATGGGTATAACCTGTTGGGCAGTAGCGTAGTAATACCTCACCTTTTTGGAACTTCTTTTTCTTTTTTACTGAAAGAATGTATGTTGTGTAGCAGAAAGCATCAGCCGTCATTAGCTAGCCTTGTTTCATTTGGCTTTCATCTGAACTTATCCATTGTTAGCATTGTTTAATGCCCTTGTCCGACATTGTGATATTCCACGGCATCAGTATAGACTATGCTTCTCCCTCTAGCTTCCCAATCTGAGGTGCTGTGTCAATTATTCCAAGGAGATGTGGTTAAAAGGATGGGGGGGGGGGGGTGACTGAGCACAAGACCTGACCACTCTTGGAAGACCAGTTCAGTCCAAGAAGATGTTATCGTCCTATATGGAGGGCTGCCATAGTTCACAGTTGTGATGGTTGTTGTGAGGCCTTTATTTCATCTCGGGCCTCATCAGTTCACACCTGTTAGTCAAAGTATTCATCTGTCCCATGATCACCTTTGAAAGAGTTGGCTGATTCTGATCAAGTTTGTTATGCTGCTAAAATATACCCTAAACTTCCGTTTATGAATTCATTAATCAGTTTGAAACAAGTTGCTTTCTGTTTGTCTTTGTTTTGTCCTGTTTTTAATGGGCATACCTTCTCTAATTCCACTGAGTGAAATCCAGTTCCCCACCTGGGTGTCATCTGAGACTCCTTGCTCACTTAGCCCACATTTCCAGTCAGTTACCAGTTCTTGTCATTTCTTCCCTTGCACTATCTCTTGTATACCTTCTGTGTTCCTATAGTCAACATTGGTGTTGTTTATGCTTGTGTGGCCTTGGGCAAGTTGTTTAACCTCTGGTCCTCAGTTTCCTCAGCTGTAGAATTAAAGATGTTAGACCAGATGGTCGCTGTGGTGCCTTCTAACTCCATGGCTAAGATCCTGTGTTTCCAAACAGGGACAGTGTTTGGGCTGAAGGCTGCAGCTTAACTATGATTACATTTTAATGTCAGGAAAATGCAGGTGAATGGGCTGAATGACCCAATCCATACAGAGCTGTTAAAGGGGAAAATGAGGATCTAGATTTGGTGTACTTTGGGTAAGACCTAAGATTGGGAGTTAAAGTGAAGTCTTGATTGTTCCCAGGAATATAGGGGTGTTCCAGGGTTATATCTACTAGATGTTCTTAGATACGTAAGGACTGGCCATTTTTGGTGCCTCTCGAGTAAGCAGGAACCTCAGTGAGGATTTTTATCTAACAACATGTTTGAAAGATCTTGCTCAGTTATTTCATAAGCGTTTATTAAGTTACTCTTTGTTCAGTTATTTCAGATATGTCTGACTCTCTGTGATCCCATTGGGGTTTTCTTGACAAAAGACTGCCATTTCCTTCTCCAGCTCATTTTACAGATGAGAAATCTGAGGGCAAACAGGGTCAACTCAGGAAGATGCGTCTTCTTGACTTCCATGTCTGGCACAATATCCACTGTACCACCAGCTGCCATTAAGTGCCTACTATGTAGAAAGACAAAAACAGTCAACGTTTCTATAACATCTGTATGATAGTGGCATTTATATAGCACTTTGTGATTTGTGAAACACTTTGCATTCTCTCTCATGTCATAATCTGTGAGGTGGAAGCTGTTCCTATGCTTTTTTTCCAGAAGAGGAAACTGAGGCTGAGGGAGGTTAAGTGACTTGCCTAGAATCACATAGCTAGTAATCTCTTAGGTCTTCCTGACTCCAGGACAAGTGCTTTATTCTCTGTGCCCACTTACCTGCTTCTGGAGCTTATGATTTCATCAGCTTAACTTGGGTTTTTCCCTTCCTTCCCCCCCTGTAGCTCCCCGCTCCCACCCTGTTCTCTGGGAATCCATTAAAAGAGCTTTTTGTGTGGAGTTGACTCCAGTTTTCATTCAGATTTAGTAGTCTAGGTTGTTTGCATTTATTAATCTGTTTGTGTGTTGTCCTGGAATCTCCAAGTGTGAATAATGCCCCCAAAACCAAGAAGAACCTGCTACACATTAGTCTTGCTGATACAGATTGATTTTGCTTGTTTGATTTTTTCACAGGCATGTTTGTGATTCTTCTTTGAAAATGGACTTAGGGGATAAAACAGATTGTGGAAGTGCAGGAACAGCTGGAAGCCCAAGACTCTTTTCCCTTTTTTTTTAAACTCAGGAATATATTAAATGCAAAAAGCCCATATCCTTTTGTTATTCTGTCCTTGCTTTTTGGTAAAAAAAATTACTCTTGAGGCTCGTGTTTTAGAATACAATTGCTTCCTGCCATTTATAGTTGCAGTGGGCATCCAAGTCGTCTACATTTCAATCTCTTTTTCCTTTGGTTTGGCCCTGCTGGCAGCAAATACTGTTCAGAGCTCGTGTTTGGGGAACAATAACAGTCTGGTTGTTGTCGGTTAATATTCATTGTGGTTGTCTTCAACTCTTAGGAAGGAAAGAGAGTCAGAAATTCAGGAGTATAATGCAATTTAGTAATAACCTTTCTGCTTCCAGTCTTGTTTTATGGTTATTGGTTCACTTTTTTTGTTTCTCTTAATTGTTCTATATTCAAAATATGTCCTCTGGCACTTTTCAACCCAAGGTAGACTGTGGTAGAGTGAAAAGGACATAGGACTGGAACTCGAGATCTGGGTTCTAATCCCAGCTTCATCACCAACTAGTTGGGTTATGTTGTCAAGTCAGTTCCCTTCTAGCCTCAAGATTTTCATATGTTAAAATGTATGAGATGATGTTTCAGTTCTACCTTCTATGTTCATTACCAACTTACAGTGCATTAATTGGTAGAAAAATTGAGATTTTCTTGTACATACACAAGAAAACTTTTTTTTACAAAACTGTTTTGTCTTAACTTATTTTTTAATTAACAAGCATATAATTTTTTAATTAATAAGCTTGCATTTTTTGTTCCTCAATTTAAAAAAACCATAAAAGCAAAATCTTTGTAGCAAATATGCATAAAGTTAGACAAATCCCTACATTACCCACGTCTGAAAAACTGTGTGTCTCACTCTGCATCTTGAATGAATTCTTAACTTTCTAAATATGTGGTGACCCCCAGTACCATGAGGATTACAGGAACAGAAAGATTTATCCTGATGGCAGAGGGGAGGAAGCGGTTCTCTGGTCATTCTGAGGTGGGGGAAGGGAGCTAAGGCTAATTTCCTAAGCATGCCTTTCACATGGCTCCCATTTTTGGTTCTCTTTGGTTAACTAATGTGTTTTGACACTGCTGTAGTCTGTTTCAGAATGTGTACTTCTTGAGAGATTGAGTTGTTATATATTTGTATCCACTAGATAATTAGAATTAATAGCTAACACCTATAATATTTATCTGTTAGGTAGCTTTATTTCAGGGGGTGGGATTCTTTGTTGTTGCCTGTTGGTTGGTCTTTATCTTCTTAAAGTGCAGAATTCTACCCATTAACTGAATCACTGCCAAATGGCCCCCATGTACATCCACAATCAAATATAAAATCTTCTGTTCAGGTTTTAAATCCTTTCATAACCTGACCCCTTCCTGCATTTCCTACATTCTCCACCCCTCTTCTTACCTCCTTTTGTGTCATGTCTTCTCCTTTAGATTGTAAACTCCTTGAGGGCAGAGACTTAAAAAAAATTTTTTTTCTTTTTGGAGGGGGGAAGGCAGGGCAGTTGTGGTTAAATGATTTGCCCAAGGTCACACAACTAGTAAGGGTTAAGTGTCTGAGGCCGAATTTGAACTCAGGTCCTCCTGACTCTAGGGCCAGTGCTCTATTCACTGCGTCACGTAGGTGCCCCAGAGGGGAGAGACTTTTAATTAATTGTTATCATTAGCACTTAGCACTGTGCCTATCACAAAGTGGATGGCTAGTAAAAATATTTCATATTAGGCTGGATTTCTAGACTTCTTACACCCTGCATCTTCTGCAGTCTAGTTGAAACTGGTTTCTTCACACAAGATTCTCTGGTTCTGAACATTTTCGTTGGCTGTCCCTCATGCCTAAAATGTTCTCCCTCCTCATCTCTGCCCTTTGCCTTCCCTGGCTTCCTTCAAGTTCCATCTAAAACCCCACCTCCTTTTTTTAAATCCAATTTTGTTTTATTTTCCGTTCCAAATTCTCTTCCACCCTTCCCATTTCCCTACCCATTAAGAAGAAAAGAAAAACAAAATTCAGTGCAAATATACTTAGTTACACAAAACAAATTTCCGCATTACCCATGTTTCAAAAAACAAAGACAAGAAAAAGAAAGAAGAAAAAAACATGCTTCCTTCTGTATTCTGAATACATTGTCTCTCCATCAGAAAATGGATAGTATGTTTCATCATAAGCCTTTTAGAATTATGGAGGGTCATTGTGTTGATCAGAGTTAGTAAGTCTTTCAGAGTTGATTACCTCCGCAAGATTATTGTCACTTGTATCAGTTGTTCTGGTTCTGCTCATTTCACTTTGTATCAGTTCATACAAGTCTTCCCACCATCCCCTTCATTTCTTTTTTTTTTTTTTGGAAGGGGGAAAGCAAGGCGGTTGGGGTTAAGTCACTTGCCCAAGGTCCCAAAGCTAGTAAGTGTTAAGTGTCTGAGGCTGGATTTGAACTCAGGGCCTCCTGACTCCAGGGCCAGTGCTCTGTTCACTGCACTAACTGCCCCTCTTTCTTCATTTCTTAAAGCACAAAAATATTTCATCACATTCACATACCATAACTTGTTCAGCCATTCCCCATTTGATGAACATTCCTTTAGTTTCCAATTCTTTGTCACTAGGAAAGGGACTACTATAAATAGTTTTGTATATATGAGCCCTTTTCCTCTTTATTTGATTTCTTTGGAGCACAGATCAAGTAGCAATATTACTGGATCAAAGTTTAGACCAAGTTTTAACAGGCAAAATCCCTCCCTTCTGCAAGAAGAATTTCCTAGTCTCCTTAATCTTAGTGGCTTCCCTCAGAGATTGCCTCCAGTTACCCTGTGTATATGCTGTTTGTACAAGACAGTTCTTTTGGTCTCTCCTCTCCACCACTGGGCCTCAAGTTCCTTGAGAGCAGGGACTCTCTTTTGACTGTTTAGCAACATACTTGATACCTAACAGATACTTCAGAAACGCTTGCTGACTTGTCTATGCTGCCCTCTTTGTCCTGTTTGTGTGCATTTGAACAGTCAGCTCTGAGAACAGGAAAGCCACTTGGATAAACCCAGGGCAGATTTTCAGTTCTGTCTTTTTTTTTGGAGAACTTAAGAATCTGAGCTTTTAGTCAGTCTAGAATTCATTGTAAATACCTGCTACATGTGTTAATTAGCAAAATTTTGCCTTATAATCTTTTTTTTTTTTGGCTTTTTGGAAGGTGTGGGCAGGGCAAGTTGGGGTTAAGTGACTTACCCAGGGTCACACGGCTAGTTTTGTGTTAAGTGTCTAAGGCTGGATTTGAACTCGGGTCCTCCTGACTCCAGGGCCAGTGCTATATTCACTGTGCCACCTAGCTGCCCTTGCCTTATAATCTGATGTTTTAATATAAGCTTCTATGTATGTGCATATGTGTGTTTTATTGGTGTCTTTTCCTTTTACATCACATTAATTTTCCATACCCACCCCTGGGGTTGAACCATTACTACTTACAACATGAAACAATTAAACAAAAATACCTGATACAAAGACTATGTTTACCAGTGGGTGAGTGTATCAGTATTCTGTCCTACTGGCCTCTCTCATCTTTCCTCTGGGACAGGGAGAAGGAAGGTTTTGATGTGCTTCAAGCTTTGTTATAGATTTTCCCATTACTCAAACTTCAACTTAATCATTATAAAATGTTGCTCTTGTTTCTGCTTATTTTGCTTTTCATCCTCATCCATCATTTCTTGGTAACCAGTAACATTGTAAAATAAGCGTGGTATAAATTGAAATAATACAAGCCAATGTATGTGGCACTCACGCATGACAATACAGTCCATGGCCAAAATGGAATATTATTGGGAACCGATTACATAGAACCATTGGGGACCAAATTGTAATGTTGTTTTCAGAAGTTTGACTTGGGTTTAGAAACAGTTTCCACCAGCTTAGAGGAGGTACTGGAGGCTGGCAAGGTAGTAGAAAGATTTGAGCTTCTTTTCTTGTTTATGCCTACTGCTTCTTAAGTTTTTTGTCTTACTATTGATAGCTTGTATCACTGAAGAGAAATGTTTACATTTTTGTGTATTTTAAATACACAAAATTTAAGTATTTAAATGTTTAGTTTAAACATTTCTTTTTCTTCAAATATTTTAATTTCTTTAAAAATTCTTTAAATAATTCTTTTTCTAGAAGATGAAAAAGCGAAACATGAAGTTTCTTCCTGGACTGTGGAAGGGGATATTAACACAGATCCTTGGTCAGGTTATCGATACACTGGTAAACTTAGACCACATTATCCATTGGTAAGTAGACAAAGTAATATTTTAATTTTAAGTAACAATTACATGTTAAGTGAAAAATTTCAGAACTGTATTTTGCAAGATTGAAACCACTTCCTGTGCTTGTGCTCCCCTTCAAATTTTTTTGAGGGCTCTACTTCAGTTGTCTTAGCACTTTAAAAATACATATATCTTAATAGATATCTCTCATTTTTACATTACTTGTTTTTCCCCATGTATCCTTCTTTCCTTTCCAGAAGACCATTCCTTATTAATGGAGAATATTTTTAAAAAATGTTTGAAAGAGGAAGAGAAAAAAATCCAGTGATTGTCTTATTATTCTCTTAAAGTAACTTACTGATCTTTTTAACGCTTACATTTCTGTCTGTGTCATTCCTACTAGCCCTCACTGAGAACCATCCATTAATACTAAGTTTTTTAAACATTAAGAAAAGAAGACAAAAATTCAGTAAACATATTATTTTTATTGTTTCATGGTCTCTTAAAATAGTTTTTTTCCTTAGACAATAGTTAGATGTGCTAGGACTTTGAGATTAAATATTAGCATTTTCAGTTTTTCTCAAGTGATTCCATTTTCTGTGATGAACCAGATGATTATTGACATATTTATTTTAAATGAGTTGATGATTTTATCATTGGTCTTGCCTTATTTGCAAGCACAATAGAATAATGAGCGATTTTAAAAGGCACACAATAACTAATTTCTAAAGAAAATAATTCTTTTCCTTATCCTGAAGGGATAGAGGACAGAATTTTTGCATGTGTTGCATTGAACAGTCTGTGCTTTTTGCATATCTATCAATATTGCTTCTTGGCATCATGGAACTAGAGAACTGGTGTGGTAGGCGAGCGCCAGGGTCCTAATTCTGCCCCAGATTCTTGCTTGTGGTGCAAGCATGGGCAGGTCACTCAGCCTCTCACCCAGAGCCTTACGAGTGTACTGGTCTGTAAAATTTGCAAAGTTGTGAACAAAGTGCTTTGCAGTAGAAAAGCAGGACAATTTTTATCATAATGTGTGGAATTTATTATTTACTTTTTAAGAAAGGAAACAGTATAAGTAAATTTTGGGGTTTCACACAGAATCCTTTTTTGGTATGTGTCTGGGTATCTCTCTTGCCTCCCCTACTTTTTTTTTTTGTTTGTTTTTGTTTTCAGAGAAAAAATTCCCTTTGTTCCCAAAGTGTTTTTTGATCCTCTAAGCATAATATGAAGAATGGTTTTTGCTACTTTTTTCTACAACTTAAATTGTTAGTATCAGGAAAGAGGAATTCACATCATTAATTATTAATAATTGCATTATTATTATTATCATTAACCAAGTAAGTGATGTGTTAAATAATATTTTGGAATGAATGGGTTTATTTATTTATTTTCAGTAGTGGCTAATTCAAATAATAAATACCCATTGCATAAACTCGTTTCTGCTCTGCACTTTGATGTTTTTAGATGCCAACTAGACCAGTGCCAAGCTACATTCAGAGACCTGATTATGCTGATCACCCTTTAGGTAATTTCAGTTATATATCTCACTATTTATTTAGTCTGTGTATTTGGTGGCTGCCACTAACAATAGGAGTTTATTTTGCTTGTGGTTTCTTATGTACTAATCTCAAAAACAGACAAACTTCATTGCCTAATCCAATTCACTATTTCATTTTATAAACTCCTTGTTTATCTCTGTGGTGTGACTTTTTGTTTTTGCTTTGCCTGATATCATGATTGCAAGTTGTGCTTTTTTTGGATTTACCTGATGCAGAATAAAGTTTGTTCTAGCCTCTCATTTTTATTCTGCATATGTCTTTCCTTTTTAGGTATCCTTCTTTTAAACTATAGATTTTGGTGTTTTGTTTCCTTAGTCAGTCTGTTGTTCTCTTTAATTTTATTGGATCGTTTAATCCATTTACTTTTAAAGTTACAAGTGTTAAGTTTATATTTTCTTTCATTGTGTCTTGAATATTTTTTTTTCTGAATTAGGATTTTTTTTTTGTTCGTCTCTTTTCTTAAAGGCAATACTTTGTCCCTATACTTAATTTGCTTAATTTTTAAAATATGATCCTATTATCACAAGAGCACAATTTTATTTTAGAATTAAGAATTGAAAATCAGCATTTTTCTAGTCTTGCCCTCCCCCAGTAATTCTCATTACAGGGTCAGGGAAAAAAATCTTTTAGTTTAAAAATATGATTATATATCTGGTATATTTGTACCCAGCATCATAAAGTAGGCAGTGTGATATAAGAGAAAACTCTGGGTCTGGGTCAAATTCAGAGTCTGATACTTGATATTTGTGTGAATCTGGGCAAACCACTTACCCTCTGTGACACTCAGTTTTCTTTCAGTAGTGTGAGGGTGTTTGGATGATCTCTAAAGCAGGGGTTCTTTACCTGAAGCTGTGGTCTTTTTTTTTTATAACTGTATTTCAACATAATTGATTTCCTTTGTCATCTTGTTTATTTTATTTTTTAAGGAAACATTATGAGGATTCCATAGGCTTTGCCAGATTGCCAGAGGGATCTGTATTGAAAAAAAAGGTTAAGAATGTTCCCTCCAAAGTGATTTCAGTCTTTAGACCCTATAAACCTCAGCTGTTTTAGATTAATTCAAATTCTAGACTATCATCAGTCAGCAAACAGTCAACTATTTCTCAAGCCCCTGCTGTGTGTCAGACACTGTGCTGAGCTCTAGGGATACAAAGAAAGCTCCTTCCCCAAAACAAACCCAAAAAACACTTCCTACTCTGAAGATGCTTACATTCTGGTTCAGCCTTTAAAATATAGTTATCTCTTCCACATCATGACTTTGCCCATTGCGGTTTTACGGGTTGGTGTAAGAAGTTAAATGGAGAGTTTTGTGGAAGCTGCAGACACGGAGATGGTACAGACATTATGACCAAATACTTAACCCAGATTTTACAATAATGTACCATAATCACCCCATAAAAGAAAAAGAAAAAATTAAAGCTTCTTCTCTGGTATGGAGGGCCAAAAATTTTATGTGGATTTTCTGAATTGCAGGGGTGTCATGCCCCTAACCCCCATGACGTAGAAGGGAATAATTGTCACTATTTCTAGAGAATAAGGATCCTATGTAAATAAAAATAGAGAATGACGCTTTTTTTGATGCCTTAAGAATGACCTTTTTAAAGAAATGGCTTGTCTTAACACATACAGTGTGAGTTCCAATGAGACCCAATCCACCAAGGAGGGGCCAGAACCAAGGGGTTGGTCTGAACTGGAATAATAGAGACCAACTGTGGGTTGAGTTGAAGGGGCTTGTTGACATAAGTGGTGGAGGTCGATCTGAAAAGCTAGTAAATGCTCTGAGCCCAGGTAGACCAAGTTCAGAGTGTGAGGAAGTCCGGAGATTCAGGATCAAACAGCATTATCAACTCTGATGAAGGAACAGGGTTAGGACTTCTGTTCCCAGAGCAGTTGTTGCTTTCTGTTGTTCTGTGTTCATTGCATGGGTTAGAAGGTGTGCTTGTATTCAGGGAGAGGCAGAGCCCTTTGGGACAAACCAGGAGAGGCTAATACTTGGGAGGGAGTTCTTTCATGGTTTCTAGGAGATTGCACCTCAATGTTTAATGACAGGGTTTTTCTCCACTGTTTTCAGTCATTTGAAAACATGGTGGAGGGCATTTAAATTGGTAAGGAAGACTTTATAAATATACTTTTCTGAGAAAGAATAAGATTTGATTCTTCAGTTATCTAGGCAGAATCCTGATTTTTGTCCTGGAAAAGTTAAAAAAAAACTTAATAATTTCACTTTATTTAAGTAGCATTTAGTTTTTGCAAATGGATGAATGTGGAATAGCATCACTACTGTGGTAAGGGTTAGAAATGTGATGTTGCATTAATTTTTACACTGTAGCCATATAATCATTTAAGACTTACAACTTGCTGAATCAGTCTGTAGAAAAGTGGGTAAATGCTTCTGGATGGATTTTGTGATTGAGTGCAAACTTTTTGAAAAATGAATTATTATGTACTGGTATGTGTGTAAATGTGGACCAAGAAGATGAGTTACATGAAGTCATCAGAGATGGCTTTAAAATATACTAAGACTTTACAAAGTCAGATTAATTAAAATACTACTAAAGAGAATTGTTTTGTTCTTATGACAATAACTTGAACTAAAGCTAGTGGGGATCACAGTTGGGGATAACGAACACCTAAAAACGTCTTGACTTGTTGGTTATTTCTAGCTTTAATACCCTTTAGATAATTAACTTGCTGAGGGCAGCCCTCTTTTTCACAGAGCAAAGATGAAAAATTCAATCCAGCTTCTCACCAAATTGTAGAATCTAAATGAATGAGGTTTTATTGTAATGTCATCAGTGGCATTGCTGTGTCAATCACTACATGTCTGCTCTCCTTCCCGTTCTGTATTTGGTTTTATGTTTCTTTTTAGGAATGTCTGAATCTGAACAGGCTCTCAAAGGTACTTCTCAAATAAAAATACTTTCCTCTGAAGATTTAGAAGGCATGCGGTTAGTGTGTAGGGTAAGATTTTTTTTTTCCTTTTTTATTGGTTTTGGTATGTTGAAGCAATCATGTAGGAAGTCAGTTGTTTTGTAGTTTTATGAAGGATCAAGAGTTGCATTCTAAGATTGTAGCTCCTAATGCAGTAAGACAACAGATATTGATTGAGAATGCTATATAATGATTTGATGCATCTGCTCTTCCCTAGCTTACTAGAAGGGCTTGTTGTTTTAAAATATAAATAGCAGGTAATCTGGCACAGTCCATTTTCTACCAGGTCTTCGTGTTTTGAAATATTGGATAAAATCTTATGATACCTCATGATTTTAAGTCAGCGTAACAAAAATAAGGCATTTTTTTAGTTGAAGGAACTTTCTTATCTGGTTTTTGCACTTTCCAAAGTTATCATAGTCTTTTTAATTGTTAAACCTGGTGGCCTTTTCTCAGTGCTTCTCCTTTTTTACTTCTCTGTAGCTTTTGGTACTCCCTACTCTTTCTGCATACTCAGCCTTTCCCCTTTCACGACACTACTATTTCTTACTTTCTTCCTCTTTGATTGGTACTTCTGCTGGACCATTGTCTCCTGCTGCCTAACCAGAGGTATCTCTCAAGGTTCATTTCTGGGTCCTTTTTATTTTTGTCTGTTTCTTCTCTTGTTGATCTCATCAGTTTATACATTTAGACTTGATCTTACTGAGCTCTGGTCTGATATCACCAGCTACCTACTAACCCACTACCTGGATGGTTCTGTAGGTATCTCAAAGTCAACATGTCCAAAATGGAATTTGGTATCTTTGCTCCTAAAACTCTTTTTTCAGTTCCCTGTTTCTTTTGAGGGTCCCACCATCCTTCCAGTCACCCATATTTTCTCAATCTCTGAATCATCCTTGACTCACTGCCCCGTATTTAATCAGGTGCTAAGTCTTTTTAGTTCTACCATCTCATCTTTCCCCTTCTTTTCAGTCAAACAGCCACCAACAGAGTTTAACCTCCTTACCTCTCCACAGGTCTGTTTCTTTCACTTGTCCAACAGTATTCTGTGGGTCCCTGTTGCCCCTGGAGTAAAATACACACTTCCACCCTGGCCTTAAATATCCTTCAGAGTTTGGTTTTTGACTTCTCTGTACTTACTTCTTGTTATTCCCTTCCATCCAGAATAGGCAATCTGCTTCAGCTGTCCTCCCATGCCTGGAATGAATTTCCTCCTGACATTGCCCTCTTGAAATTCTTAGCCTCCTTCAAGGCTCATCACTGGTGCTACTTCCTCCAGGAAATCTTTCTAATTCCTCTAGTTATTATTAATCAGTCTCTCCCTTCTCAGAGTAAATTTACATATCAGTGTAAATGTAGCATTCACCTTTAGAATGTAAACTCCTTAAAATTTTTTTCCTTTTGTCTTTCTATCTCTAGCACCATGCATGTAATAAATTTTTTTTTGATTGAATTGTTGAGGGATAAAAATCATATTCAGAGTTGAATATATTGTATTACATTATCTGTTCTCATTGATAACGTGTTCAGAGCTTATAGGGTAGAATAATGTATGCTAAGTGTACCATTCTAGAAGAACTCACATATTGTACTCCTGATACTTCAGAAATGACTTTCTTAGATGATTGCTTGTTTAGATTATCTAGTTATCTTTCTGGGCATAGGAATTTTTTTTTAACTTGATTACCCACTTTACAGTGACCAGTTTATGTTTCGGGAAGACACATACACAGAGTAATTAAAATGTCGTTTCTCTTTTAGAAAGATAACAGTTACTTACTTGGACTAGTATCAGAAAGGTTAATGAAGTTTTTTTTTTTTAATTCAGTCTTAAGTTAATTTCTCCCTATGTAAATAAAAATGAATTTCCCCGTTTCTTTACAAAATCTAAGGCAGAGTGAAAAGCATGTCATTTTTTGTTTCTGTTGCCTTATTCTAAATATGCTCTTGCTGCCTCCTTTACAGCTTGCCAGGGAAGTGTTGGATGTGGCTGCAATGATGGTTAAACCAGGTGTAACTACTGAAGAAATAGACCATGCTGTCCATTTAGTAAGTTAGCTTTACGTTCATACTTTAGAGTTTGTCTTCTTCTCTCATCTACATCCTAAATTAGATATAACATGCAAGTTAGATGGTCTTTAAAATGTTGAACTAACTCAAAACCAGTTTTAGCTGCGTGTTGGCATTAAGCACCTGTGAGTCCCACTGTTTAATAAGATGCTAATGTATTAGTCTCTCACAGTTGTATATTTAGAAGCCTTAGAAAGCATCCCTTTATCACTATCTTAAATAAAGCGTGCTATAGTTAATCACAAAGTAGGATATTCTCAAATAAACTTACAGCTGCCTGTAAGATACACATATGGCAGAAGAGAGTTCTTTAGCTTAAGGAACACTGTGGAAACTGCAGATTTTTTCACTGTTTAGTTTTGTTTATTGTATCATTGTAATGCTGTAACAAGTATATCTCAGAAAAGAGAGTTTTTTAGATTTCTTTTTTTTTTTTTAAAGATGTAAGCCTATTTCTAGTTTTGAAATTTTAATTAAATAGAAGTTGGCTGGGCAAGTGAACTCCCTATCTCCTTTTCATATGGAAGATTTTCTGAGTCAGGCCCTGAGTTTGAATTCCCCCCTCTGCCACTTACTAACTCTGTGACCTAGGACCTCAGTTTCTTTATCTGTAAAATGAGGAGGTTAGACGTTGGTGCTTCTGTGTTTATCCTTTCCAGGTTTAGAGCTATGATATTATAATTTTATGAAGATGAGGCTTTTTAAGTCTCTTTTTAAATCTCATATTTTAAATAACAATAATATAATAATAACATTTTCATGATGCTTTAAGTTTTGTAAAGCACATTACCAATATTATGTCATTTGATCTTCCCCATAATTCTGTGAGACTAAGAAATTAGCTGACTTGCCCAGGGTCACATAGCTAGCAGTTATGTTTCTCTAAAGTAGGTAGATATGTTCACCCAGCTAATGCTTCTATTTATCTAAAGTGTGTAGAAAGATCTTCCATCTGTATTAAATAGTTAAGTGACTTAACCTGACTATTTCCACTTGGAGGGAATTCAGTTAAGTACATGTCAAGTGTGATTGCATGGGCAGATACCATAAATATCACTCTAGACCAAGTGGTTCTCAACCTATGGGTTGCAACCCCTTTGGGGGTTGAATGACCCTTCACAGCGGTCACAGAGGTCGCCTAAGACCATCAGAAAACACATATTTCTGATGGTCTTAGGAACCGAGACACCACTCCTCTATCCGTCTCCAGGCAAGTCTGCCCACATGCAGATATGCCCACATATGAGTATTAAAGGGTCACGGCATTAGGAAGGTTGAGAACCACTGCTCTAGACTGAAAATTACCATTGGATCATCTGCCTGATGATGTCGTCCCTTTTGCTCCTGACATTCTGGATTCGTGACGTTAAACTAGGTAGAGAGATAGATGTCTTCATGTTGCCTTGTAGCTGATACAGTCTTCCCCTTCTGACTCCCTCTCAGAACCATCTTATGGCAACGATTAACAGAGAAGAAATGATAGAGTTCATCCAAACCACCCAGAGATGGACCAACCCCCAAATTCTGTGTAGCCTCCCGTACTGAGAGCTCCCCAGCTCTGCAGAGAAGCTGGGAGACTTCCTCGTCTCTCTCCTTGGGGCCCCTCGAGACGATTGACATTTACATGTATTACACATAGCAGTGGCATCGCACAGCATTCTGTTTTAGTTGTGTTATTGTGTATGTTATAGTATTGTAGTTTTGTTGGTTCCCCCCATTTGTTTTATGTCATGCTATAAAAGTCTTCTCACGATTCTCTGTCAGGTTTTTAAAATGTAAATTAGATTTTTGTTGTTGTATTTGTTTTGTTTTGTTTTTCCAGGAGAGGGTTTTTTAAAGTTTGGTTGTTTGTTTTTTTTTATTCTGAACTTGACAAATGTTCTCTCTTCTGTATTCCATCTTCTGATGTCCTTGGCTTCCATTAAGTGCCAAGTAAAATCCCATCTTTTAATGGAAGCCTTCCCTAACCCTTCTTAATCTTAATCTTGCTTTTCTTCCCTCTGTTAATTATTTCCTATTTATCCTGTACGGAGCTTGCTTTTTCTGTATTTGTTTGCATGTTGTCTCCCCCATCAGATACAGTGAGCTCCTTGAGGGCAGGGTCTGTCTTTTGTCATAGTCCAGTGGAAAGAGTGTTGCATGTGGAGTTACATCCCAGATTTTCCATTTACTCCCTGTGTGACACGGGGCAGGTCGCAGAATCTCTCCAGGCCTCAGTTTCCTAATCTGTGAAATGAGGAGGTTGAACTATACTCAGCCTTTTCCAGCTTTCAGTCTGGGATCTAATGAATTTAAGAGTGAGTTCAAGGCATAAAAGTACTAGAATAGCAGCAGATGCATTGCAATCCTTCAGATAGTGTGGCTGGATAATTATTGATTATGTGTCTTGTCTTTTTTTCACATTCTAAATTGTTTTCCTTTCGTGTGTTTTTAAATATTATAGGCATGCATTGCAAGAAATTGCTATCCTTCTCCACTGAATTATTATAATTTCCCCAAGTCCTGTTGTACTTCAGTGAATGAAGTGATCTGTCACGGAATTCCCGACAGGAGACCCTTGCAAGATGGTGACATTGTTAATGGTAGGAAATGTGAAGTTATGGCCTCTCCATAGAGAAAATCACTGGAGCAGAAATGAGATCTCATCTGGGTGGGGCAAGCTGGGGTGGAACATTACAGATGGAAGTTTTTCCCCTTATTTCTTCTCTCAACCTTTAACTTTAATGCTGTTTCATTTTTTTAAAATGGGGCAGTAAAAGGTAAAGCCTTTTTGGGAATGGTTTTGTGATTGTTTCTTTTTTTTTGGAGGGGGGAGGCAGGGCAGTTGAAGTTCAGTGACTTACCCAACGTCACACAGCTACTAAGAGTGTCAAGTATCTGGCGCTGGATTTGAACTCAGGTCCTCCTGACTCCAGGGCCCGTGCTCTATTCACTGTGCCACCTAGCTGCCCCTTTGTGATTGTTTCTTACATGTTGTTCAGTGAATTCATGATTCGTCACTTTAAATATTCCTGACGTTTTGGTTTTTGACCTAATGATATCCTTATTCTTAAACTATAATGTCAGTCGTAGCAGCCCAAAGAAAAGGAGTGATCATTCAGCACCACACGGAGGGCAGGGTTGTACAAAGGGTGCAGGGGAGGTAGCCCTCTGCATCTCTCTGTCTTCAGCTTTAGAAGCTGTTCCCCCTGGTTGTGACAAAGAAGAGTGGGAGGATCTCTGGGTGAAAGGGTGTAGACATTTTATTCACTTTCTTAATTTAATTCCTAGAATTCCTAGAGCGATTGGATCATGAGACTTTAATGCTACTTATATCTTATATCTGAGCATAGAGAGATAACTTAAATATTACAGCGTAGTTATTGTCTTTTAGCCTAGATTTTTTCCACCTTTTTTCCAGTCCTAACTTTTAAAATTAGAACCTCGATACAATGAAAATTATTCCCCGTTCTGAAATGTGAACTGGTCAGTGTTGTGTCCAATTGATTGGTTCAACTAGCATGACTTTTTCTCTTTGCACTTGATAGTGTTGCCTTAGGAGAAAGAATTTTATACTAGATGATGACGTTTTTAGCTTCATCATTTAATTGGAATATGTGGAAGCTTTACGTTTTCTACCAGAGATCTTTGTAACTAAAGCAGAGCTCTAGCTCGTAGAGGACAGATGTGACATATTTAACTCTGGGTTTTTTCTTCTTAGTGGATATCACCATATATCGAAATGGCTACCATGGGGATCTGAATGAGACGTTTTTTGTTGGAGAAGTGGATGAGAGTGCAAGAAAGCTGGTCCAGACAACTTACGAGTGTCTCATGCAAGCAATTGATGCAGGTGAGGCCTGGTGACAGTGACCCCTGATGGCAGGAGCTGTGTCGTGACTTCTTCCTTGCTCTAATCTTCTTGACCCATAATCTGTGCTTGGATGCCAGCTTTACTTTGTAAGCCAGCCCATTGCGTTTTTGGAGACCTATTAGAGAGCAAGCTCTTCCTTACTCTGATATGTGACCTGTCTCCCTCTGACTGGGGCCTCATTCTGCTGTGCGAAGAAAGAAGCACGTTATCCGTCTGTTTCCTCTTTCACAGAGCAACTGGAAATTTCGGAGTTAGCTGTCATGTCCTATCCATGTTTTCAAGCTGAACAAAACTAGTTTTCTCAAAAATTTTCAGCCTTCTCTTCATCCTCTTTTAGGTGTGCTGTGGTTTTGAGTGTCCACTTAAAGTGTAGTGCCCAGAACTAGGCAGAATACTCTAGATGTTTTCTGCCGCTTCACAGTGCTTAGTGTGACTATTAATATCCCAACTCTGACTTGTTTAAATTTTAGATTCAGGTTCTTGATTTTTATTGAGCTAAAGAACTCTTTAGATACTAAAAAGAACTATCAGGCAAATTTGTACCTGTTCTTCAATATATCATCTTAAAAAGTTGCTTGGGGGCACATAGAGCTTAAATTGCTTCTCTGGTCACATAGCCAGTATGTGTCAGAAGTGGGATTTGAATCCAGGTCTTCCTTACTCTCTGAGACCTGTTATCTGTCCACAGCTGACAGCTGACATGTGTACATTCACATGTGAAACCTTCGTTAGAAAGAAAAACATTTAAACAGACCCAACTGATATGACATTATTTCTAATCCAGTTAATATTTCTTAAGTACCTAGAAACCTAGGTGGTTCAGTGGATAGAGCACTAGGCCTGGATTCAGAAAGACTCATCTTCCTGAGTTCAAATCTGACCTCAGACATTTACTGGCTGTGTGACCCTGGGCCAGTCACTTAACCCTGGTTGCCTCAGGTCTTCATCCATCAGTTGAGCTGATGCAGGATATGGCAGGCCACTCCACTGTCTTTGCCAAGAAAACCCCCCAGTGGGGTCACAAAGAGTCAGACATGACTGAAATGACTGAGCAGTGAAATTGTGGATAATTATGAACAATTTAGAGCAGCCCAGGAAGTCTTAAAGCAAAATACACTGAGCATAAGCAGCAGAACGTTATCCACAATGAGCACGATGATGTCAGGGAAGCATACAAGGGAACGGTATGGAATCTTAATGACTTAGCTTGTCCCTGAAGAGATGACTGAATGCACCTCCTCTCCTGCTTTACAGAAGTTGGGGGCTACGGGCAGAATTTTGCATTGCCTTGCTTTGTTGATTCATTTCTGGGTTTTTTTCTTTTTCTAGTTAGAAAAGGGGAGGGCTGAGGACTTTGGAAGTGAAAGGATGTAAAAACACAAGATGGCAGCAGTTTCCTTATGCTTGTCCCAAATGTGATGTAGGCCACCACAGTCAGTGTCAGAAAATCCAGCTTCTGTCCTCCACGTCGTAGAGCAGCAATCCTCAAAGTATGATCCCCTAGCAACCCCCAAGATCCTTTCAAGGGGTCTTTGAGGTCAAAACTATTTTCTTTAAACTAAGATGTTTTCATTTCTAATATGGTAAATACGACTAAATATAACCCACATAACCAAGCTCTTTGCAGGGGTCCTGGATAATTTTTAATAGTGTAAGCATGTGAAGGGATCATGAGAACAAAAAGCTTGAGAATCATTTATGTAGAGCTTTTGCTGCTAATGAAAGGACTGGAAAAGATCACCCTTCAGGATGCTGAGGACACTGACTTTAAACCTGTCAGTCTGGGGAACAGGCAGGGCTCTGACAGATAGCCTGGAATAGGGGGCATCTGATAGTTTCCTGGACTTTCCCATGGACTTAGAGCTGAGACGTTGTTTCTGCTCACAAGATGATAAGAGGTGCCTCTAATTTGCATCCTATTGTGTGCTGTTGTGAGTTTTTTTCTTAATAAAAGATCATTTCTTTTACAGTGAAACCTGGAGTTCGATACAGAGAGCTGGGAAACATCATTCAGAAGCATGCCCAAGCAAATGGTTTTTCAGTTGTTAGAAGCTACTGTGGACATGGAATCCATAAACTTTTCCATACAGCCCCCAATGTACCACATTATGCCAGTGAGTACCACCTATGAGCTTGAGATTTTGGGTATTGAGTCAACAAATTTTGAGTGGCTACTATGAATCAGTGAATAAATAAATTTATTAATTACCTGTTACATACCAAGAACTGTGCCAAGCACCAAAGTTACAAATAAAAAAGCTCTCAAGGAACTTTCTGGTTCCTGGTTGGGTGTTCTTTGTATCCTGGGTGAAAGAGAGTAGTAGACTATAGCCTGGAATTTGGAAAAACTTGTGTTCTTACCGCCTGCTTCCAGAGACAGAAAGGCAATACACCCAAGCTCCATTGGTTTATTGACACATACCCTCCAGGCATGCAGCATGAGTAGGTAGCACTTTCTTTTGGGCACACTAAGCACAAACCACACAATCCTTCTCATACACATTTGGGACCAAGACAATCCTTTTCTTTCCAGTTCAAGGGTTCAGAGTTGTTTGGGTTCATAGGCGGTCATCTTTAGCTATAATGGGAGTGAGCCTCTTGAAATCTAGTACAGGTGGCCTATGGGTGAAAGGCTTTACTATGATGGCCTTTGAGAACCGAGGCTCTCCAACACCCGCCCCCTCCTATACATACACATAGCACAGTGAGGTATTAGAAGCAAAGACTTGAGTTCTTTACGACTAGTTACTGAGCAATCATGCTTATCAAACTCCCTGGTGATTAGTCGACCTAAGAGAGAGTACATTTTACATTTAAACAAAAAAAAAACCTTCTGAGTTCATCCTGTATAAACATAATTTTTCCTGAAAAACAAATCTTAAGTTTATTGGATCCCTGTGTTTTGAATGCCCCAAACTAACAATTCAGGTTGAACACGATGACTGTTGTTTTTTCCAGGTGGCTGATATTAGGACACACAGTCTTCCTTATGTTAGGAGATGGTGAACAGAATGTTACATGTGCTATCAGCCCCAAATACCATGTTTTACGGATTTTTGTAACCAGTTTCCTCTTTATTTTAAGGGGAGTATTCTGAAGGGTGGGGATGATGGGGGTAGTTTATTGGAAAATGATTAAGACAACAAAGTGAAACAGCTAAAATTTTAAATATATATTTTAGATCTTTATTAAAGAACTGGGAAAAGAGCTTTGTAAAACTTAAAATACCGTGTAGTATAATGTAAGCCATTAAAATGGAGCTGGGGAGGAGAGAGAGTGTATCATTGGGTGTGGAGTCAGGTCACTTAAGCTCCCAGGCCTCACTTTCCTCATCTGTAAAAGGTGGAGGTTGGACAAGGAGGCCTTTGAGGTCCCTTCCATTTAGATTTCTGATTTTATTATCCTCAGTAGGAAGTTAGACAACAGGCAGACGATCAGGGTCAGAAAATATTTCAGAAAGATTTAGAAGGTGTGAAATCTGAGCTCTGAAGGATATTAGGGTTTGAGATGAATGAGAGGATGGGGCAGGTGGGGGAAACCCACGTGTGCAGAGACTTAGAATTGGGCAGGTCACCTTATGAGCCTGTTTCCTTACCTGCAGAGGGTTATGGTTGGACTTGATAATCCCTGACGTTCTTTCCAATGCTTAAAAAAAAAATTAATCCAGGAGCAATTATCGAGTCCATTGTGCCCAGCGTCTGCTGGGAATACAGAGGAAAAGCAAAAACAGCCCCTGCCTTCAAAGAATCCACATCTGCTTGTTGAAAACAATATGTAAATGAATACATACAGAATAATTACAGAGTAGAAACTAAGAAGGCCTTGGAATTGCATGTGCAGGCAGCCGACAGGCCAGGAAAATTGTCTTGGGATGTGGTGGATCTAGGGATTCTGAGAGCTGGAGGCTGGGAAAGAGCATTCCTGGAGTGGGGCTGGATTATCAGGTGTGTGGGAGGAAGTAGGATGTCACAAGACTGGAAAGGCAGGAGGAGGTTACAAAATGCAGGTGATAGTTTATATGGAGTCTCTTAGTTGTGGAGACAACCCAGGCTTTAGGAAAATCACTTTGGCATTGAATAGAGGCTGTTTGGAGTGGGCAGACTTCCATGTGCTAAGGTGCACCTTGTGAATATTGTCTCATTGGAGTCTTACAACAACCTGGGGAGGCAGGCACTATTATGATCCCCATTTTACAGTTGAGAAGACTGAGACAAACAGGTTGAGTGACTTGCCCAACGTTCCCCACCTAATAAGTGTCTAAGGTCTTTGTGACTCCAGGCCCAGTGCTCTATCCACTGAACCACCTAGATGTCTCGCATTTTGAGTTTGAGATGCCTCTGGATCATCTGCCTAAAAGGCTGTTGGCAGGAAGTCAGGAGAGAGACTAGCACTGGATAAATAGATGTGTGGAATGGTGGTGATGATTGAACCCAAGGCCACAGATGAGGTCGCCAAAATGAGAGAGTATAGAGAGAAAAGAAGCAGGCCTAGAACAGAGCCTTTGGGGTCCCCATATTAATGAACGTGACATGAAAACTAAGAGTCAGACAGGAGAACAGAGACAGATCAGCATCAACAAACTTAGAGATGAGAGAGTCGCCAGGAGGAGAGGAGGGTTAACAGTGTGAAGTCAAGGATGAGGATCCAGAAGAGGTGTTTTTTGGCAATTAGGAGATCATTGTTAACTCTGGAAGGAGAAATTTCAGTTAAATGATGAGACCAGAAGCACAGCAGCAGATGGTTCAGAAGAGAGCAAGAAGAGAAGAAATGGTAGAACTTCGGCAGTGTTTACAGGCAGCAAGGAAAGAGTCAGTAGATGGAGGGTGAAGATTTAAGAGACTGGAGACAGTGGTCAGTGCAGTCTGCTGTGGGAAATGGCACGGGATGGCCTTGGCAAGGGCAAGGGACTGACTCATGATCAGTGACAGGTGTGAAGGAGGAGGAGAAAACTGCCCTGGCTCAGTTTTTCAGTTAGTACAAGGCAAGGTCTTTAGCCCAGTGGATGGAGTAAATTATGAGAGGCTTGAGAGAAAAAGAAAAGGCTTGGAGCAGTTTCTGTTGTGAGTAGGATAGGGGATTAAAGAGGGAGGGATAGTGGGATTACTTTGTTTCAGTGAGGTTAGAGTCAACCTTGACTGGAAGAAAGGTGTGACAGGTCAGAGTTCTTTGATTTCAGTCATTTCCTTTGAGTAGCACATGAATCAGAGGGAAGGAGGCAGATGGTGGGTGTAATCCAGGGTTGGGGCTTTGGCAAGATGTGAGTAGTGCTTATATAAGGGAAGGGGGGAAGAGTGGATTCAAGAGTAGAGAGTAGTATAGAGCTGAAATGGTTTCCCAAGGGGTCAAGGTTAGGAGGAGAGGGGAGGGTAGCTACGGCAAGGGTGATGGCTTGGGGGG
>CM053592.1:24567511-24604248 GCA_028646515.1 Pseudochirops corinnae | reverse complement strand
GGATGAAATGGAAGGCTGTGAGCCCAGCAGTGAACTCATTAAGAAAGGAGGGAGAATATCTAGGTCAGAGGACAGTAGCTATCCGACTGTGAATTGTGTGATAAAATTGGATTGAAGGAACTTTCAAGGAAGAGAGATTACTAAATGATGGTAGTAAGGAGACAGCAAAGGAATATTGTTACTCTCCTGCTGTGATCGCTGAGTTGGGACTTGGAGGAGGTTCTCCCAGGACTTTGAAAGGGTGGGTGGCCAGAGAAACAACACTGTCAGGAGGGAGCCTGAAGGTGGCAGGGGCAAGAGATGTGAAATGGTATAAGATCACAGGAAGCTTCTTAAGTATGGAACAGGAGCTGTGGAGGTCTAGTGTAAGAATGCATTTCTGGAGTGGAATATTATTGGGGTAGGAATGGGAGAAATGGGAATGAGGGAGGAGACAGATTAGATTAAGGAGGAGGCTTGTCTTCTCCGTCTTCAGTATCACAAGGATGGGATAAGTAGAAAGGATAGGGCTGTGCCAACCACTGGGGAATGATGTGAGGCAAAGTAATAGTGAGGTCACTGCCTGACCTGCCATATTGCTGTCACCAGCAGCCATCAGGAAGCCTGCAGGTGTGAACATCTCATAAGGAGACTGGAGATCATTTATCCTTTCCTCCCAGGTTTCTACCCCCACCTCCAGCAGGGCCTGGCCTCCATTGTGCTTTCTGTCAGGAGGCTGGAAGCCTGTCGGAGAAGCAAGATCCTTGATTCCTAGGCATTTGGTTTTCTTAAAATTGAGGCCTGTTTGTGTGGTTTCCTACAACAAAACACCAGCCAGCTTCTCACGTTTCCAGAAGCTAATCATGTGACCGACATTTTCAGTAGTCAGCAGTGACTAATTGTTAAAGCTGTGGCC
Source organism: Pseudochirops corinnae (assembly GCA_028646515.1). Taxonomy (NCBI): domain Eukaryota; kingdom Metazoa; phylum Chordata; class Mammalia; order Diprotodontia; family Pseudocheiridae; genus Pseudochirops; species Pseudochirops corinnae. The sequence goes on along the minus strand of CM053592.1, from coordinate 24,603,353 downwards.
TTGAAAGGAAAATTGTACACTTCCTTATGAGAAGTGCCTCTGCTAGAGGCTCGTAGGGCCATTTCTTACCTAAGCAGAGGAGAGATGTCTGTGCAGTTGCATGACTTCCCCTGGGACTCCTGCAGCCTCCTCCAGTGGTCTCCCTTTCTCTCTTTCTTTTTTTAAACCAGACCTATTCTAGGTGAGGAATTCCCTCTACCAGTGGAGATCAGCATGTGCTCTACAAAATTCATATTCTTAAGATCTTCCTGGAACCCTGAGAGACTGATCACCCTGTCTCCATCGGTCCCTAAGCTCTGTGTCTTCTGATTCTTACCTCCCCAGCTGTAGTATTTCTGTAAAGTATAAATGAGTTGATTCTTACCTCCCCAGCTGTAGTATTTCTGTAAAGTATAAATGAGTTGTCCCTGGGTGCATAAAGTTAGGTATATATGTTTCCCCTTTTGGCCGTCCTGCTCCAATGAAGTCAGGGGTAGGAGGTAAGTGTAATAATACTGCCCCTACATTTGAGCACTTGAGGGTTTTCAAAGGGCTTTTACATATGCACTTGACATGGAAAAATAGACCAGTGGCTTGCCCAGGGTCCCAGAGCAAGTCAGTAGTAGAGCCAGGCCTAGGACCCAGGTTGCCTGACCTGTTCATCTTTTCACTACTCCCACACTTCCTGATTTGCCACTTCCCAGGCTGACTACCCAACAGTTTCTTTTTCTTTTTTTTTTCCACTGCATATTACAAAATTCAACGTTTTACTTTAGAGTGTCCTGGAATTTCTTACATGTTCACATAACCAAGAGAAACTAGTTGTAAAAATCCAGGAAACCTAGTCTTGCTTGAAGGGCTATTAATAAGCAACTGAGATAAAAAGGGAACATCTCCATCAGGTTCCCATGACAGCTGGAAAGCAGTAGACAGAATCACTGCTTTGTCATCTGGAGTTGAAAGAGACAGGAGCTGCCTAGAATAAGAGGCTACTCTTCAGCTATCTTTTGATAATACTTTAGACATCACAGATTTTAAAAATAATATTCTTATCTTTTAATTAAAATTTAAAATCAAGAAACATGTAAAGCCATTAACCCATGCAGAATAAAATCTTATGCCAGTAGGAGTACCCATTTCTCCTCTCCTCTCTCCTAAAGCCAACAAAAGCAAAGACTATTCTCCCATTTCCCCCCTTCCAAAAAACCAACAGGAACTACCTAGACAAAACCAAATACAAAGGTTATTTACTGTCCCAAAGTGGAAGGCAAGGATAACTTGTTTGGTCTGAAAATTTTGTCCCATTCCCATTTTAAGCATTTACACCTGGACAGATAACAAAAAGTTGTCCTTGGTCCCATAATCAGTAGCCAAGCACTCGATGTTTCCCAGGGATGAGCTGTGGCACTAATTTTTTTTCCCCAGGAGAAGTTATGCCTTAGCTTATCTGAAATAAAGCACAAGCATCCTTTGCCGTTTTGGAAAATGCAGGTTTAAGTAGTGAAATGTCTTTGTAGAAGAACTGCCTCTGAAGGATGGAATAAAGCATTAGCTTAAGAATCATTGATAAAAATATTACGTGTTTATTCTTAATTCTTTTTCCTAGTTATCTACTTCATAAGCTAAGACATGAAAGAAGACCAGGGGTGGGGAGGTATGATGCTGTATCTTGAGATTCATTCATTTGTGTTTCATATTTTTATTCCAGAAAATAAAGCCGTTGGAGTGATGAAGCCGGGTCACGTATTTACAATCGAACCCATGATCTGTGAAGGTGAGAATTAATAAACATACAATAGTTGTCAATTAGAGGACGGCTCCTTGATTTCTTGATTGGTAAATTGGAATAAGTTTCCACTAGTCTTGATTTGTTTTGATTTCTGGCCCTCCACTCTGACCTCACTCTTTGATTTTGTTTAGAAAAACAGAAGAGAAGAAAACTTTGATTAGAAAGTAGTCCCTGCTTTTATGTTAACATCAGAGGTGGGAGAATACCTTTCTGTTGAAGTCACCCCAAGAATTGCTAGAATTCAGGAGTGTTCAGATCCATTAAGATGAAGGATGTCCAGCAAGAGTTGGCAGCCTCTGTGTTCTTGTGAGGTGCTGGGGCTGTGGGAATGAAAGGCAGCTGCCTTCTGGGAGGTCAGTGGAGACTTTGCCCCTTCCCTGGGCTCCCTTCCGATTGTAAATACTAGTAACAGGGTCAGTAATGTCTTGCTTGATCTCTCCATGAAGGAGTTAGTTCTGGCCTAGCCACCTGCCTAGCCATGGTATCGGAGCAGCAGGCACTGCTCTCTTTCCTTCTGCTCCATGTTCTGAACCCCAAAGGGCTTTGTCAGCTCGTTCCAGGATTCCCTGTGGCCTTTCAAGACTGTCCAGCTTGTTTGTGATTCCTCCCATTCCACACAATATTTAACAGGAAGGTCAGCAGGCCCCAAAGGAGACGCCCGCTTTGGCAGGCGTCCTGATTCACCTCTCTCTGTTGTCTGGTCCCTCTTAGCTAAGCCTAGATGTGAGGTAAGTCAGCCGGGGTTCCTAGGCTTAGCAAGCCCACCGTCATTGGATGTGGCAGTAAGGCCTGTTGGCTGCATGTTCGGAAGATGCCATCTCTGTGCCTGACACTAGAAAGCAGAATGCCCTGGAGCATCCTTCCAGAGTCAGGTGGCTTGGCACTGATGGTGTATTCTGTAGTTGGACTTATTTGAAAGCTGCTTGGGTCACATAAAGTGGCACCCCTTGTCCAGGAGAGTGTCTTTTTGTCTTTTCTTGACATATTCAACACCACTTCTCTAAGGCCTGGCAGGACTGAGAGGCCTATCAGCGTTGCTTTGGCTCTGTTAAATAAGGAACCTTCACTACTTTCTTATTCTGGCTGTCTCCTTTGATTGTTTCGTTTTGTGACTCTTCCTATGAGATCTTAAGGATCTTAGGACTGCTAGGAGAGGCACATGCTGCCAGTTTTTTTCAGCCTGCTGAAGACTGCCCAGGGAAATTAGAAAATGGGAGGCATTTTTTCCTTATTTAAAAGTGTTGCTGTCGTACAAGAGGATACTTGACTGACCTAAGATTTTGTTATTACTAGGTTTAAAGTCAATTTTCTCTGTTGTGATTATAGATTTTGTTGGGAGACTTGGCTTTTCTTACTCCAGTAAGAGTTAAATATGTATATAGAGTGGAGAGTAAATCATAAAGTCTTTAGGGAGTGGATACTTAGTTTGGAGACTTTCACTGAGGTTCAGCAAAAGCTATTTACCTAGAAAAAGGAAACAATAGTTTTTAGCAAATCTTCGTAAAATGCCTGTTATGGAATGTACTCCCTGCTCTCAAGGAACATCCGTCTAATGAGAGAGGTTATTTAGAGCAAACATACAGCCTTGTGTCAGATCTGGGGTTTAAGGCTGTTGTTAGTTGGGAGGCTTGAGACCCTAGCTGGGGTGGCACCACAAGGCCTTTGCCAGGCCCCCTCGTTTTTCCCCGTCCATATGTGGTTTTGTCAACAGGTGTGTTTAGTAGTTCACAAGAGCGAGCAAACGGTTTGGTGATCTAACAGGGCTGGGGGATTTGAATGATCCCAAAATAAAACAGTCTCTTTTGTGATATAGCACAACTTCATTGGAAGCCAAGTGTTCAGAATTAAAGGGCTTATGTGCATAGAGATATTCCAGCACTCAGATTTTTGTTTATTGTTTTAACTATTCCATTTTATTATCACAATAAAGGTAAGTGAAATCATCTCAGATTTTTCTGTGAAAAAGTTATTAAATTGAAAAACCCAGCTGTTCAATCATTTAGACATTTATCAAAGTATGAAGTACTTTCTCTTAGGCTTCTCCATATCTTCTTTTGTGCTTGAGATTGCAGTTTAATAGAATATGTTTCATCTGTTCTTGGATTTTTAATCTTTGTGAAGCCTAGAGATAATGTTTCACCTGAGATTCGTTCAGAATGAATAATGTATCAAATTTTCTTAATTACCTAACTTTTATAAAGGAAATGACTTTATAAATACAGTTTATTGTACCAGATGCCCATTGCTACAGATTTTTCCTGAGTCTTTTCATTCCTTCTGTCTGTATCCCTCTCCTTCTCCTGCATTGCCTTTATTTTCTGCTTTCTTTTGTCTCTCTCCAGGCTCTTTCTCCTGCCTTTTTATTTCCTTTTTTATTCTCTTCTTTCTTTTTTTGTGTTTATTCTCTTTATCCCGTTTTGTTTTCTCATCTCCTTTACCCTAGGTTTCTTTTCTCTTTTCTGTCCTTGCCAGCCAACTATCTTCTCCGCTTTCCTTTTTTATATGGGCTTCCTCCTTTCTTCCTCACTTGTCTCTCCTCATTACTTCAGTTGCGTGGTCTCATCAAGTATTCTGTGCTCTCCTTCCATTTTATGAATAACTTAAGATATCTAGTAGCAGTTCTTAGTTGCTTTTTCTAAACTTTTAATAAAAAAATACTTGACCTACTTAAATTTCACATGCACTATGTACTTTAGTTAAAGGGAAGGCACTCCCCCAAACCCTTTCTTCTTTTAAGAAATGGCAGTGATGATTCTGCCCAGTTATATGAAGTTATGGAAACTGGATGCAAATATAGATGGAACCACTATGATGAAGCCTCTAGCCATATCCCTTAGCACAAGATGGCTAGAGCAGCCTTGCAGTCCTCTTTGGGTACCTGCTCACCCGGTGAGAGGGCTGGGACCAGAAAGTGAGTGACAAGGAATGTCAGATAAGGCTAATATATCAAATATGTCAACAGAAAAGAACCTTAACATGAGCCCAGAGCAAAAGCAGAAATATCAGCAGGGAAGATCCTTAAACTAGAAAAAAATAAATGAGTAAAAAAATCCTCAAAGATCATAAAATTCTCACGACAAATACTGGAAAGGAAAGTGAACCAGTGACATGATTGAAAAGAAGCCTGTAAAATCCCAAGAAAGCATGGACCAACAAGAAACTCTGGAGCAGTTCAAAAGGATAAACAAAATCCATTTTTTAAAAGTTAGGAATGAATATGTCAGAAATTTAGGGCTCCCACACAGAATTAAAAAATAGAATTGACTGGTTTAGAAAAGTCGAATTCATGACAGAAAATCTCTAAAGAAGTTAATGAGAGGTTAACAGATTTGGAATGCACAAATTCTGAAGTAGAAGAAAATCTGGCAAAAGAAAGTCAAAAGGCAACAGTGTTTTTAAAAGAGAAGGGAGAGAAAAGGAGAGGACGCATACTCATTCAAGCCCAAGTAACTGACCTTGAGGACAAGATATGCAGTGATAACTTCAGAATCATCAACCTTCCAAAAGAACATGATAAGCCAGAATAGCCTAAAAGTCAAGATGTAACCAATAATACAAGAAAACTGCCCAGACCTTCTGAAAGCAGAGCGAAAAAGCATTATTTGAGAGATACAAATTACAACCGGGGAGGAAAGACCCCACACTAAACTCAGGTGAAAGTTCAGTAAGGTTTCATTTTATCCAACACACCATTGGAGAATTACTGGCCTAAAACCACCTCCATAAACTGAATTAATCACAGACTTTTTCCTACTCTCAGTCTGATCATTTTCCTAAACCAGTGGGGCAAAGGGGAGAAGAGACTGAGTGCTCTTAAGTGGATCAATCTGTAGCCTCTTCTGGTCACCTCTCCAATTCTGTCAGAAGGGAAAACGGTTCCCTCCAGCCTTTCACCCAGTGAACCCCAAATTAGATGATTAGCCCTTTGCTCTAAAGGGAAGGAAAATTCAGTGGAAGGCAATATTTTGAAATTGATAGTTAAATAAGACTGATGAGGATTTCTCATCCAGGTGAGACCATGGATCTTAAAGTGTTCTCTGCATATGATTTTGTGTGTTGTTTAAAGAGAAAAGGGGGCGAGGTCTCGGCGTGATTCCCCAGTAGTATTTGGTGAGTTGTTCGGTTTACAGATACACCTTGCATGTTTTTTCCAACTTACTCTGTATTTTCTGTTTCTTAAGGTGGGTGGCAAGATGAAACCTGGCCAGATGGCTGGACAGCGGTGACTAGAGACGGGAAGCGGTCGGCCCAGTTTGAGCACACCTTGCTGGTCACGGACACTGGCTGTGAAATCTTAACCCGGCCACTGGATGGCATGCGCCCTCACTTCATGTCCCAGTTTTAAGTCCTCCTGAGCTGACACCTCTAAATGATCTCTTTTGACTGTACTGTGCATCTTATTGAGAGTACAGAATGGAGGACGGTATTTTGTCATTTGTTTTCAATGTCTGTAGCTAAGAGAAGAATCCAGCGTTGGGTGTGTGTACCTTCAAGAGCTTGTTGTGGGTCTGAAAAAGCAGTGAAGAATAAAAAATTTTTTTTCTCTTCTCCTTTCTTCTCTCCCAATACCCTTCATTCCCTGCTTCCTCGTTTGCCTTTTAGACGTCTTACCTTCAACCAGCTTACACTTGCTTCTGTCACTGCCGTGACAGGCCACTCAGTGCCAGCTACTTTCCAACTGAATGTTGTTTGTAAATGACAATTCTTGACACCTCAGCCAGATTTTTTGCACCAGATTTTTTAAAAAAAGATAAATATGTGTACATACATATGTACATATGTGTGTGTGTTCATGTGTGCATATATGTATGTGTGTGTATATTTAAATCTCAGAGACCCATATAATTGCTTGCTAATAACACTTTGGACTAGGGCTGACTTTGATTCTGGTCTAAGAGTTACGTAGGATAGGATGTGGGAAGGAATGGGCCCACTGTTGGTAATGTGATGTAATTCTCAATTAGGGAACTTGTTTTATTTTCTTCACCCACCCTCCGTACCATTTTTCTTTTTCCTCATGCTTTACAGCTCCTGTTGTAACTGTGCTTGAGAAAGCTCTCAATCCATGAGACTTGCTTCTCAGCCTAGACTCTTAGGCACACCAATGGGGGCAATGCAACAAGTTCACTTTGGAAAAAGTCACGAGTCTTTTCTCTGCTTATGACAGAACTCCCTGTCCACTAATGGTGACTAGCTTTACTAGCTTTGCTGGGCCTAATGGATGGATGCAATATATTACCATTTCAGACCTTCCTTATATTGGAATTTAAACCATAAAAGGATTTACAGACTCTTGTCCTCTCCTCTTCATTTCTTGAGGCTACGTAGGGACCATCGCAGAGTGCAGATTGCCCTGGGAGAGAAGATGTGAAAAGACAGTTCTCTTACACATACCCAGTTCACATGAAAAGTAAAATCTATTAGGATGTCTGGCGTAAAATTGAACGGACCTAGTAATTGTATGGAACAAACCCCTGTAGCCCACCAGGGCATTGAGATTGTCCTCAACAATGGGGTGAAGCTTTCCCCCATACTTCTGGTAATGTACTCCCATGTGAGAAACAGATAACTCCCTTTGGCTTTAAGTGGGTTACTGGACTAGAACCTTCCGCTTTGGTGGGACAAGGATCCTAGTAGACTGTTGTTACCCCTTAAGCTGTAAGAGTGACCTCAGCTACCACTTTAGGCCTGATATCCATATCTCTGTTTTTCCAGATCTTTGAGGCCCACCCCAAATAAATAAGTAAATAAAGATGAAGACATAGCAAAAAATGACAGTCATTGATGGGCACGTTATTCTTAGGAGTCTGATGACAACTTATATCGTATTTGGCACCACTGAAGTGTTAGCCTTACAAGAAAATGTTGTCTTTTCCAGAGTGCCTCAGACCTTTTATGCAAAAATTGTGATTGCAGTTTCTTAACTTTTTTGTTTTTGTGATTCTGCAAAATGACCTCTTGGTACCAGGTAGGTTTTGGGGGATTGAGGGAAGAGCATATGTGAAGATTTTCATTACACAGAATGCAATCCTTATGAATGTAACGTATAGCATTATAAATGACCATACACTGAAGGATGATCATACCACACAATTCATCTGCTTCATTATGGTTGTTTGGGGAAAGAGGAAACTACCTTTACAATCTAAATAAAGCCAGTAGCATTGTTTAGTAACAAAACACTTCTTGGTGGCTGTAAATTACAATTATAGCAACAGTTGTCATGTTACTAGCCTTCTGGGAGGTTGTCTAGATCAGTGGTTCTCAACCTGTGGGTGGCGACCCCTTTGGGGGTCGAATGACCCTGTCACAGGGGTCTCCTAAGACCGTCAGAAAACACATATTGCTGATGGTCTTAAGAACCGAGACACCGCTCCTCTATCCCTCTCCAGGCAGGTCCGCCCACATGTAGATACATCCACATACAAGTATTAAAGGAACGCGGCATTAGGAAGGTTGAGAACCACTGGTCTAGATTAAAAGGCAGGCAGCTATCTGATGTTCATCACCAGAGAGCAAGCCCAAAGAATGCAGAATCTTGGAGGAAGGGGCTGGTGGTTGTCTTAAAATTAGTTTTTATTGAGAGCTTTTATTTTTATCACCTTTGTTTTCCAGTGTCCCTTTTCTCTCACTGAGATAATGACTTTTTTTTTCTTTTAATGCCTTTTTTTCATTTTCTGGAGATTTTTCTTTTAATGTATCAGACCGTTAGATACTGCATTCATTACGTTTCAAGTTTTTACAACTTGCTACAATTTGAAAAAAGTACAGCTTTGGTCTGAGGAAAACTGCCAGCAATTTCTAAAACAAATTTCCTGTGTTAAATATTTAAGAATCTCACATCAATTTTGATGAGTTCATATACCTCTGGTAAAAGACTTGGGCTCTTTCTTGTCTTTCTATCACTACTATTACACTTATAGTCATGATTTTCCCTTACTTTTCTTAAGTATCTCTCTGTCAGGGCTTACATATCACAAACCACCATAAGAACACTGTTGGCCACTGTCACAGACATTTACCAAGCAAGACTTCATTTAGTGATCTCACTTAATTTTTCCTCAGGTTCCTACTTTTTAAATGTGTTTTACTAAATGGCTGAGCACTCAAAAGTTCACCTTTAGTTTTGACTGGCTTTGATTAAAATTGAAGGAGGAAAGTTCTAGTCTTTAAAGAAAATGCACCTCTCTTGGGCCCAAGTGTCTGGCTGTTCTGAAAATTCCTTGATTGAATGTAAAGCCACCATCCAATTTGATGGGAAAATGTGTGTGTTGGGTGATGGGCTCCATTAGAGTAGGGGTTCTTAACCTTTTTTTGACTCACATCCTATTGACTTTCTGGTGAAACCTGTAGAACCCTACATATTCTCTGTATTCATAATTGGAAGAAATTCTAAATTTTGGTTAAAGGCTAGTGAAAATAAAGTTGCAGTTTCTTCCTCAGTTCAGATCCCTCCCCCCCCCAAAAAAAAAATCTATCCATGGCCCCCAGGTTAAGAACCCTTGCTTTTAGAGATTTGGGAGAAAATGTGGCACCTTGTCATGATGTATGTCATAATTCACCTGTGATGGGTCACTGACCACATTTGGCTTTTCTTTGAAAGGAGCCTACCAAGTTTGCTCCATGATTGGACTGAGATAAAATGCCATTAGGGAAAATACTTGAGATTATCTAGATTTTTTGCCTCCTTTGTCTTTCTACAAGAGTGGAAGACAGCATCTGGACTTTCAACACTTTTGGAGCAACAAGACTAATGTGCTAGCACTCGATATTAACAGTTAAGTGTCCTTTCCAAAGAAACTCTCCTACCCACTTCAATTGTGAAGAAAGCATACCTTTTCATACATAGAACCTGTGCTGTTAATTCTGACTGAATTGTGTTTGAACTCTGAGGGGCAAGGAACTCTTGGTGCCATGACTCCAGCTGCTCACCTTTCAAGAAGGGCAATTAATTAAGATTTTTGTCAGAAGAAAACTGGAATACCTTGTAAGAGTCTCCACCCTCCCTCACCCTTGTGATATGCTTGTGGGTCTATTGCCTTTTAAAAGTGTCCCACCAGCCTCTCCTGATACTCTTATAATACTGTTGATTTGGGGGACTACGGGTGAGCAATAGAACTATTTATATGTGATAATTTTATGAATATTTATGAGAAATATGTGTGCGAACTTATCATCATTATTACTACGTTGTTTTTATGAAATGTGCCAAAAATCATCCCAAAGAGGACTTCCTGGTGGCGTTTTCTCCTCTCACCATAGGTCTTTGTGGTTTCATAGCATAACTGGTAATTGCAAGCTGGCTTCAAAATATATCTTTAAAGGTTTTAGTAGAGAGAAAAGTGAACATTTCAGAAATGAACCACCTGGATATCAATAAGCCTGAACAAGGAAGAGCCTAAGCTAAATATAGCTTCCAAGTGTTTTGTCATTTTAGAATAGTACTCTGATTTTTCTTTTTTGGTTTGTTTTTGGACAACTTGAGATACTCTTTGTTGCAATTATTACAAAAAATAAATTTAAAAATTATTCCAAAGTGGTCTGTCTTTTGGAAATAGCATGGTGTAGTCGTGGAATTAGGCATCAAATATGTGGGTTCTTGTTCCAGCCTTGCCATCGTGTGTATGAATAGCTTCTGTTCCCCATTTTCCTAATTTCAGGAATGAATAGAGGGGGTTAACTAGATCAAAAGTGTGACATGGGGTCAGGAGCTGCCAGAATCACATCAAAATGTAATTGGGAAATAATTTTTAAAATAGGATAAACATAGTGTTGATATGTAGTTTTCTGGGTCAATGTGGCGCCAGCATGGATCTGTATGGGCCCCCATTTCTTTTTCATTTTTTTGGAGGGGAGAAGGTAGGGCAATTGGGGTTAAGTGACTTGCCCAAGGTCACATGGCTAGGGTTTTTTGTGTGTGTGTGTGTGTGTTGGGTGTCTGAGGTCAGATTTGAACTCTAGTTACTCCTAACTCCAGCTCTTGGCTCTATTCACTGCACTACCTAGCTGTCCCCTAGGCCCCCATTTCTTTTTGGGTTTGGCATCACTTTAAGTTCTCTTTTTCTGCTAGTATCAGCAAATCGTTGATTTCATTTAAGTTAGAAACAATGACTTGGTTTTAGTTTAGTGGGTGCTGATTAATGTGAGACTTTTATCATGGTTTGTATATCTGTTAACGGTGTCAAAATCACCTTTTATGTTTTCCTGTCTCTCCATTTGCTCTATAAAATATGTCCTGGTATATGCTGGTTGTTTGACATTTATTTCACTTAATTATCTGGCTTTAATGTCATTTTCCTTCTGAAGACTTTTTTCTGCAAGAAATTTTTTTTTTAGTCTTATACACGGTGAGAACCACTCTTTCAAATGTACAACTTAGACGTAAACTCAGTGCACCTTTATGAGCACATAGCAAATGATGACTGCGGCTATTTTTGCATAACAAATTTAAATTTTGATTTTTACTCTTAGAAGATTTTACAGTGTTACAAGTTGACCCTCCGTTTCTCTTTTTTCATAAGTGGTAACGAGAATGCTTCCGTAAACATCTATAAAAAGTGGGTCTTTCAATTTCTCAGTGAATTAGCGTTGGCTGCAACTGAAATCAACAGATGTCCCATCCTAGAATTAATAAACATTCTTGGATGTGAAATAACCTTTTCATCCCTGAGACTTATTTAAAATGCAAAAGTGATAAGTTTATATCACAAGAAGGTCCTTGAGACCTTGATGAGTTGGCTCAGTCTCTGTTCCAGTATATGCCTACTCCCTTAATAACTAGCATTTGTTACTGTAATATTAAAACAGTTGAGAAATTGTTTTCAAACTTGATTTTGTGATATTAACCTGATTTAATTCATTTATATGCACATCTATGCATCAGACAGTTTTTCTACTAGGGTTGGGGTTTTTTGTTTGTTACAAAATGAAATCAGATGAAAAAAATGAATCAATACTTGAACCCTTTGTACTAGAAAGAAAAGAGACTAGGCATAAAAGGAAGACTTCTCAAATGTAGAGAAATGACGATTGGCAGATTGGTTTGTTTTTTAAGCAAGATTTTGCCTTAATATCTTGTGCAACAAATCTTAGTACTGTTATGGTTGAGGATTCAGCAGTATGCTTGACATAAACTGGAGGTGGTCTACCAATTTATATTACCAGTCTTCAAAAAGAAACAGCTTTTTATATGTATAGATACATGTATATATATTGTGTGTGTGTGTGTATATATGCACAGATACATGTAGATTCTTTTTTCAACAAATACAGTTACAATCAATTTTTATGAAAGTGAGCATTTCCATGTCCATTTTGACTGATGGCTCATAAAACCAATGTTTGCTGATTATAGCAAATTCCGTTGGACAAGAAATCCTATGTGACAGATGTCACTTGTCCAAGTAGCCGGAATTATTCTACAGGGATGGCCATTCTGATATTTATATGTATTGATTATCAATGTTCTGTATGTTGTTAAATACTCAATAAAATTTCATGTGATTTTCAAAATGTGTTGGGTGATTGGGGTTAATAACAGAATTGTAACCCTAGAATTGGGAGAGACTTCAGAGACTTACCTAATCCATTTCCTGCCTCTTTCCTTTTTTTTTTATAATTCTTTTTTTTTTCTTTTGCTTTTTTTGGAGGGCAATTGGGGTTAAGTGACTTGCCCAAGGTCACACGGCTAGTTTTTGTGTTAAGTGTCTGAGGCTGGATTTGAACTCAGGTCCTCCAGACTCCAGGGCCAGTTCTCTATTTGCTGTGCCACCTAGCCACCCCTCCTGCTTCTTTCCTTATAGATGAGGAAACCAAGGCCTGGTGAGGTTCTGTTGCCCAAAGCAGCAGGGCAGGATTTGAACCCAGGTTCTTGAATCTAAAGCCAGTGCTTTACTGGCTTACACATTGTCTTACACATACGTTTATGTGTTTCCTGACCATATTGCCAAGTTACCCATAATGATTTGCTTTAAGAGGGGATTAATATTGGGTGATGGGGAATTTGCATCCTACTTAGGCCAAGACTATAAACTGAACAAATGTCTGAATACTGACCTAAAGGGTACCCTTTTGCTATAAATATTTTGCAGTAAAAAGTTTTGGACAAAAGGGGAAAAGTGAGTACCTCCCTGGGCCAAGAAAGGGTTCAGAGATTTAAGGCAAGATGAATCATTTTGCAGAGTACCTTAATTCCCAGCTGAGCTTGGAATATAGTGAATTAAAAATCAAAATACGGTATTTTACAATTTTCTCTATCATTTCATTTTAGGAGCCTGGATCTGGGCATCATCTCTTCCCCTTGGTCTGCCCCCCCCCCCCCCATATATAATGTGTGTGTCTGTGTGTGTATAAATATATATATATATATGTATATATACACACACACACACACACACACACACACACACACATACACTCATTCCCTCCCCAAATCAAAGTTTTGAAAAGTGTATCGGGCTAAAAATGTTTTTTAATTTAAAAATTGCCATAGAAGGGGTGGAGACATCGTGTGCTATTTTGGAAAGCTACAATGTTTATATGAAATATTGGCAAACATGAACAGTATACCTCCTCTGTGGACTTTAGAAATAGGCTTTCATGTTAGACAAGGATGCAGTAGATTTCCCTTCCACCTAAAATGAGATCCTGTGTGTATATATACTGTTTATCTTAGCAACCTGTACACAGACGCATACCTATCTTCAGATAGCCATGACAGCTGTTCACAGAAATCTTTTCACTTGAAAAGGCATTTCCCTTCTTGCAAAGATAGGGAACTGGGCACACGGTATTACATATGCCGTCAGACTTCTGATTAATTTTTCAGAATTGTTTTTTCTCATTTCCTTTATATTTATTGTAAATACATACAAATATTTTATTTCTTACTAATAAATATACTTATTTATATTTATTACTATTACAAGGAATGACTGGTGGGGTAGAGAAAAGATATATTCAGAAATTTTAGTAATCTAAAATTAAGAGTATTGTGGGAAGATTGTGTTGTGCTAGAACCCCAAAATGTCCCCCAAAGGCACTCCATCAGAGTTCAGGAGGCCCTGCTTTACTAGGCCACAGAAGGAATTACCTGTAGACTCCCCTATCCAGCCCAAGAATCTAGAGGACCCATGTAGTCCTGCTGGGATCCTGGGATAGACAAGGTAGGGCAGGTTGAGAGCAAAGCAGGAAGAATAGAGTGTAGGCCACCCCTGAGCTCCATAGTGCCTAAAGGTTTAGCCACGCCTGAACCTTTTTCCAAGATCTGTAGCAGCAAGAGAGCTACTTTGGGACATTTTGTTCAGCCCAGGGGGCCCTCTCCAACCAAGCCAAGTCACACCAGAGCCCACCCAGGGAGAGCCTTCCCCAAACCCTTGGCTGCCTGAGCCTGGCTTGGGAGGGATCAGACTCAAGCTTTTGCTGGCAGGAACCCGAGGCTGGTTTTTTCCTTGCGGGGCGGGTCACATCCCAGCCCTAGCATAGCAGAGAGAGCAGCCATAAGGCATTTCTGCAGGATCCAGTGGGTCACCAGTGGCAAGAAGCCGGCTAATTATAGTAATAACACATTTGTAACGCAATTTCTATGTGCCAAGGCACTGTGTTAATGATTTCATTGATTCTCACATTAGCCTGGGAGTTAGGTGCTGTCATTATGGCCAGTTTGCAGATAGGGTAACTAAATTGAACAGAAATTTGGGCCTGACTTGCCCCATGTCTGAGGTCAGCTTTGAACTTGGGTCTTCTGGTACCCCAGGTCAGCAGTTTATCCACTATACCACCTAAGACCCTGCACCAAACTTACTCTGAGCAGTGCCTGAAGACTGTGTTGGGAGCACCCCTGAGCTCAGCAGCAGAGGGGATGACCTCAGGGAAAGCCTGCAGCAGGGAGAAGTCCAAGAACCCTGTAACAAGCAGGCACCTCCAGAAAGATCCGAGGGACCTGGTCTGGCTCACTGGTCTTAGGGGCCAGCAGGCAATGAGAGTAGGCCAAACCCACACCATGCAGTTGTGGAGTTTGGCAACCCTTCCCCGTGAGCAAACCGAGGAAGACTATGTCCACTACCATGAAATACTGGTTTGAGAGAAGCTCTGGGGATTAACCCCAAAGAGGACAGTAATCCCACAGCAAGTCCAAGTAAACCTTCAAAGAGAAAAAAATCCTCTGGCCACAGGAACTGCAGGAGTACCTGGAAGAAATGGAACCAGAGATCTCAGAATGGAAATGCTGGGGAGGAAACAACTGTAAGGAAAACAGACACCTTAGAACATTTGATCTAAAACCTCACTCAGGAACTGAATGCTTTAAAATTAGAATGGATTGATGAGGAAACAATAATTGACAATATAAGAAATAGCAAAACAAGATCAAAACTGGAAAAAAAAAGAAAAACTAAGTATAAGTGACTTGGAAAACAAGTCAAATAGAGATGATTCCTTAATTATCAGACTTAAAATTATGATCAGAAAAAATGACTCAAGAGGTGGGGTGGTAAGGGCACGGGTGACGACATATCTTCTTGCACTTAGTTTTGCTGAAACTAGTTTTTTTTTCTCTATTCTTACAAGAGGTGGTCCTCTGGGAAGGTGAGATAGAAAGGAATACATTTGGGAATGAAGAGAGTGTAAGAACAAAAGGCATCAATAGAGATTGTTTTTTCTTTTTAAAAAAATGTTTGTTTTTAGCATTCTTTTTTTTTTTTCTGAGTTCTAAATTCTCTCCCTCCTGTTGGTCCCCCACCCACTGAGTGGGCAGGCAATATATACATAACTTTTTTTTTTTCTTCGCTTTAAGTCCCTCATCTCTGAAGACTGTCAATATCTGGAAGCAGAACTTGTAGCCCAGGAAGCAATAATGAGGAGTTAGGCAGACTCTGAGAGCTCTAAATTATATAATGTTCATGGCCGTCACCTTAGTCCTCAATATAAAGTGAGGAAGTTCCATCAGATTTTAGGCTATTCTGTTTTGGCATGCAATGCGCATGAGACTTCTACCCGGAGAACAAAGTTTGAATTCTAGGGAATTCCAATGAGCCAAGGCCCAGAAGAGCTGTGCACAGCCCCAAAGGACTAGTAACTTATGAAGTGCCCTGTCTGCCTCCAGAGAAAGAACTGATATTGTTTGAATATGTACTGAAGCACGCTATTTTTCTTGGAGTCTTCTTGTACAAAATGACATGGAAATTTTTTGAAATGTTTTACATAATTACATATGTGTAACCTATGTCATATTGCTTACAGTCTCAGGGAGGGGCAGTAAGGGAAGGAGGGGGAGAACTTGGAGCTCAAAATTTGAAAAAAAGATTGTTCAAGTTGTTTTTATAGGTAATTGGGAAAAATAAAATATTAAATTAATAATTAAAAATAAATAAGCTATGTGTATGTATATATGTTAAATAGTTTATTCTGTATTAACCTTTAAACACTAATGAAACCAAATAGGCATACATTTAAGATCATTTACACTTTTAAATATGTTTCTATGTACAATATATCTATAACCACTTATTTTTATTCTCTCCTTCAATTCATCTCAATATTTGTATATACCATTTTTTTCATACTTAGAATCAATGTGTGTGCTGTTCTAGTTTGTTTTCTTTGCTCACATTACCTCCATTAGTCTTTCCCAATTTCTTTATATTGTTCATGTTTATCATTTTTTATGGATTGTTAATATTTCATTTCATTGCTAATTGATTTTATTCAGCCCTTTACCAACTAGTTGACATTTAAATTGCTTACAAATCTTTGTAATTACATGTAATGTTGTTATATGTATTTTTAAATGTATCTCTTTAGGAAATCACTCAGGGCCCAACACCACAAACGGGATCATTGGGTCAGAAGTGAAGCTTACTTTTGTGACTTGTGTGTGGCTGGATTGCCTACCTAAGAGATTCTGCCACTTGGAAATCCTGTTAACAATTTATCTTTTAGCACCTGCTTCTCCACAACTCCTCCACCACTGAGTTTTGTCACTTATTATTATTTTTACTAGTATGATGGTTGTGAAATGGGAGTTGTTATAATTTCTCTCTCTTTCTCTCTCTCTCCCTGTCTTTCTCCCTCTTTCTCTCTTTCCCTCTCTCCCTCTTTCCCTCTCTCTCTCTCTCTCTCTCTCTCCCTCTCTCCCTGTCTCCCTCTTTCCCTTTTTCTCTCTCTCTCTGCCCCTCTCTCTGCCCCTCTTTCTCCCTCTCTCCCTCCCTCTCTCTCTCTCTTTCTCTCTCTCTCCCTCTCTCTCCCCTCTTTCTCCCTTTTTCTCCCTCTCTCTCTCCCTCTCTTTCTCCCTCTCTCTCTTTCCCCCCCCCTCTCTCTCCCTCTCCTTCTCTCCCTCTTTCCCTTTCTCTCTCTCCCCCTCTCTCTCTCTCTCCCCCTCCTTCCCTCTCCCTCTTTTTCTCTCTATCTCTCCTCTCTCCCCCCCATCTCTGTCTTTCTCTGTCTCTCTAGTGAAGTTGAACATTTTTTAAGTATGGCACGGTGAAAAAGTGTGTGGTACAGGGGAAAGACCATTGCCTCTGGAGTCAGACAACTTCCATTTGGATCTTGTCCCTGAAGTTTACTACCTGTGGGACCTTGGTTAGGTCCTTAAACTCTCTGGGGCCATCTTGCCTCACCTGTATTCATAACAATTAGAACCTGGCATTGAGCCTAAGGGGGACTGGGGTGGAGTACTCTTCCGTTACCAATGAAGGATCCCTCTCAACTCTGGACATGTGGCGACTCCATTCAGTCCTAGGGAAGTTTGACCTCCTGAAAGAATGGTTAGGTTTGAATTCTTTGACTCTTTGTGCTCCAGCCTGGCATCCCAAGTTTAGATTTTAGCTGATGTTCTGGGGCCTCCCCAAAATGTAAGAATATAGGCAATGGACAGTATAGTCAGATATAGGACAGGTGTTTATTTCCTTCAGACAAAAGAAATGCTAACAATACAAAAACTCACAGCATGTCCCAATTGATCTAATGTTCAATATTAGATTTTTCTTTTAAGCCTTTATATACTATATTGTTTTGTTTTTCTGAGGTCTATGATGACCTGGAGTTTGACTTTATTCTTATTTTCCAATAGATTTTTTTTTTGGGGGGGGGCAATCAGGGTTATGTGACTTGCCCAGGGTCACACAGCTAGGGA
This sequence comes from Pseudochirops corinnae, assembly GCA_028646515.1. Taxonomy (NCBI): domain Eukaryota; kingdom Metazoa; phylum Chordata; class Mammalia; order Diprotodontia; family Pseudocheiridae; genus Pseudochirops; species Pseudochirops corinnae. The sequence goes on along the minus strand of CM053592.1, from coordinate 24,585,456 downwards.
GTACTTGAGGTTAAATTTGAATTCAGGTCCTCCTGACTTCAGGACCAGTACTCATTACTCTGTCTACTGTACCACCTGTCCAATAGATTTTTGCATGATTTCATGCAAAATGACATTTTCATTGACATTTTAAACTTTTTTATGTAGCTTTTCATTTTTCTAAATTGTCTCCCTCCTTTATCTCTTGGGTTTTTTTTTGCTTGCATTATAATCACCCTTTAATGCAGTTATTATATAATTTATTTTATCTCCTGGTGTTTCTACCATTTCTTCTGTGGCAGAATTAGCTATATTATTCATTTTATATATTAATAATCAATAATTTTGCATATTCATTTCATCTCTTAGTTCTTTTGTTTCAGGATTTTAAAAAAAATTGGCTTGGGACTTTTTCTTTGACTTGTTCGTTGTCTTTAGATAAGCCCTGTTTCCCCCTTTGCTGTTTCTTTTTCTTTAACATCTTGAGGCAAGTGACCTTGGATTTAAGAGGAGATTGCTTCCTCTCCCAGTAGATTAATCAGACCCCTCCCTACCTTTCCAGTCTTCTGACATCTTCCTGGTCTTCACATCACCTGGGGTCCCATGCACGACTCAGGCCTCCTTGCTGTTCCTTATGAGTGTCATTCCATCTCTTCTGCATTTTCACCGGCTGCCCCCGTGCCTGGACCTCTCTCCCTCTTTTTGCCTTCTTTGCTTCCTCAGTGCTTAGCACAGAGTAGGCATTCAGTAAATGCTTATTGACTGACTGGGTTCTCTTGCCCTACTCTACTTGGGGTTGGGTGTGGAGACACCATTGGGAAGCTACTGCCAGATATTCAAGGCCTGATCTTCACTGCTGGGACTGTTGTTGCTGGCTCTCTGGGCAGTTGTAGGCTCTCTGTAGGCTGACTACTTCCTTGGGATTTCTCTCCCAAAGTGGCTTTTACTGTTTCTGCCTTAGGGAGAGGGAGATGGCAACAGCAACTCTGGGTCCTCTCTGCCCAGGGCGAGAACATGGTCAGAGTGACTCCATCCTCTCTTCCTATCGATCCCTCTCTTACCTAGCTCCCAAGGGAGATTCAGAGGTTCCCTCTTTGCCATGGGACCATAGTGGGGAGGAACATGAAGCAAAAAGCAACAAATGGCAGAGGGGAGGTACCTTCTTGTCTTTCTATGACCAGGCTTTGGAGGAAAAAAACTGCAGCCTTTACTGTCCCTCCCATGTGATCCTGGACAACACACAGCAGAGGCAGCTATCACAACCCTTTGGCCTTTCTTTGTAGGAGCAATACAAGGACACTCTCAAGGCTTCACTTAAGAATTTTGGAATTTACTGTGTGACATGGGAGATGCTGGCACAAGGACGGCCCAGCAAGGTGTGCCCACATCAGAGAAGGTGATGTGTTCTATGAACAAAGCAGAATTGAAGTAGCTCAAAAGAAATGTGAGATGTGTAAATTTAGAGAATCTGCCCCAAATGTTCACATGGACTATTGTGCCTGACCTGTGGCAGAACATTCCGAACTTGTCCTGGTCTGATCAGCCACAGTGGGACACATTGAAAACTGATTCTAGCATAGTGATGTTATTTTGGTCCTCTTTGAGAATGAAGGTCAACTAATTGGTTTGCTCAGGAAGGCACAATAATGATCCTGAGTACTGCATCTCACTATTGAATTGGTTCCAGATAGTTATCAATAGAAAAGCCATTTCTTGTCAGAACTTTTCTGAAGACTCGGTTGACTATTACATTCTAGGATAACATAAAGGAATAATTCACTGACAACTCTAGACTCAGTTCAAACTTTATCCAGGGTCAAAAGGAATTAGGCCTAAAAAAAGTTATGGAAGGTCAGTCTGACCACAAAGACATTCCTCCCCTTTCAGCAGAAAAAAATTTTTTTTGGTCATCTTATTTATTTGTAAATAGTATTTTATTTTTTCCAATTACATGTAAAGAGAGTTTTCAATATCCATTTTTTAAAATAAGATTTTGAGTTCCAAATTTTTCTCCTTCCCTTCCTCCATCCTCCCTTCTTTCTCCCCAAGATGTCAAGCAATCTGATGTAGGTTATACATGTGCAATCATGTTAAACATTTCTACATCAGTCATATTGTGAAAGAAGAATCAGAACAAAAGGGAAAAAAACACAAGAAAGAAAAAACACAAAAGAAAATAGCATGCTTCGATCTGTATTCGGACTCTACAGTTCTTTCTCTGGATGTGGATAGCATTTTCCATCACGTGTCATTGGGAACAGTCTTGGGTCATTGTATTGCTCATAAGAGCTAAGTCTGTCATAGTTGATCACTGCACAGTGTTCAGCAGAAAATTATTATTGGTCCTTGGAGAAGATATCTAACCGAACTATGGGAAAATTTGCATGACGTGAAGTGGGCGGGACCAGAACAATTTATGCAAAGACAACATTGTAAAGTCAAACGACTTTGAAGGACTTACGATCTCTGATCGTTAAAATGACTAACTCCAAAGGACTCAAGATTCAGAATAGACACACAGATATTTTTTGAATGTGACCGATTTGGGAATTTCTTTTGTTTGATTACACATTTATAACAGGGATTTTGTCTGGCTTTATTCACTGGGATAGGGTTGAGGGGAGGTGTGAGGAGGTGAACCTTGGGAGAAAATATTCATTCTAGAAATAAAAAACATTGAATGGCGCTATGATCTTTCATGCAATTATCTAGCTGGTTAGAGGAGTAACAAATGTTTGCAGGAACAGATTGAAACAGAACAAGAGAAACAACACGGGTTGTACAAACAAGTTATATAAGCTGGAAATAACCAATCAATGAGTGAAGGCACTAGAGATAAGAAAAGGCTTCCTGGAGAAGGTGGGATTTTATTTATTTATTGCTTTTTGGAGGGCAATTGGTGTTAAGTGACTTGACCAAAGTCACACGGCTAATAAGTGGTGTCAAGTGTCTGAAGCCATATTTGAACTCAGGTGCTCATGACTCCAGGGCCAGTGTTCACTGCGCCATTTAGCTGCCCCCAAAGGTGGGATTTTATTTGGGGCTTGCAAGAAGCCAGGGAGAGCATTCTAGGAATGGGGGATAGCTGGGGAAAATGCTCAATCTGAAGATGGAGTGTCCTGTTCAAGAAACAGATAAGAGGCCAGTGTCATTGGATCTCAGTGTACATAGGGGATGTAGTTAAGGTGTAAGAAGTCTGGAAGGCATGGACAGCAGCTCCTGAAACTTTGTCAAAAATCAGGATTTTATATTTGATCCTGAAGATGATAGGGAGATGCATGTGTGTGTGTGTGAGACAGAGAGAGAGAGAGAGAGAGAGAGAGAGCGAGAGAGAGAGAGAGAGAGAGAGAGAGAGCGAGAGAGCGAGAGAGAGAGAGAGAGAGAGAGAGAGAGAGAGAGAGAGAGATGGCCAGATCTGGCCATGAGAAGATCACTTTGACAGCTGAATCGAGGATGGTCTGAAACGAGGAGGCTCACAAACCAGCAGCCTATTGCAATAGTTCAGGTGACAGGGGTCTACACCAGCATGGAGGGAAGAAGGTACATTAGAGAGATGTTATACAGGTATAAACTGACATCCCTTGGAAACAACCTGGATGTGTGTGTGTGTGTGTGTGACAGCGAGGAATCCAGGATCACACCTAGCTCGTGAGCCTGGGTGACTGGGAGGTTGGTTTTATGTATTCTGAAGTTTGGGGAAAAAATATATATTTAAAACTGAAAATGACAATTCAGAAGAGGTATTTATTATGTTATTGCAAATAATATAATAAAGCTGGCTGTGGCTGCTACTTACTTAGGAGTATTTTTGTGAGCATGCGCATTTTTCTGCCTTGGAGAGCTCTATGTGCACTTGCGACTTTATTCTTTCTCAAGGTAGCTTTCTCTGTGTTCCTCACACAAACCACTCAATCTCCCATCTCCACACCTTTGCACCGGTCATTCCCCATGCCTAGAATCCAGTCCCTTTACATCTCTGACTTGTAGAATCCCTCTCCTCTTCGAAGGTACTACATAAATGCTATTTATTACTATCTATAACTCAAGGTCCCAGCGAATTGCTGAAGGCACTGAAGCTAGTATGTGTCAGCACTAACTTCTACATAAAGCTATCGTGACCCCCTAGCTGCTAGTACTCTCCATCCCTCCAATTTATTCCATATATACTTCTATATTTCCCCCCCAACAGACTATAAGCTTCTTAAGAATAGGGATTGTTTCTGTCTTTGTGTTTGACTCTCCGGTGTCTGGAATGCCTTATGTATACAAGGTACTTTTTGATGCCTGATCTTTCAATTTGGGCTTATCAGGGGACCAAGATTCTTATAGCTCTCTGCCCAACCAAGAGATCCAGCTCTAGCATAACTGGTCCAGCAGGACCTTGGGAAGGTATTTTTTAAGTTACTGGTCCATCCTGTTTATCTTAGCCCTCTCATGAACCATGGCCCTGTTGACCCACATCCTTAATGTATTTTATATGCCCAACTGTGCTATGTATACATACATTTAAAAAAATGTTTATTGATCTTTTATTTTTATGTCAGAAGTTGTTAAAGCTAAATTCTCAGTAGAAAATAATGAATTTATTGAGTTAATTTTTATTTTCACGAGTGATCTGCCGATTTGCCTTTGAACTAACACTCCTTCCATAGAACCAATATTTGTTTTAATTCAACATACTTGAAAGAAAAAAAGGCCAAACCAAGTTTGTCAGCCTGGCAGAACGTGTACAGAAGAAATAGTCATCGGGAACAGTTTTAATGGGCCTTGAAGAAAATGTCAGCACAAATTTTAATAGAAGAGTCTTGCTAAGGAGTTGGGAAGGCTCCATTCTACCATGCCTAGGGCCGCCAGGCTAGGAACAAAAGCTCTCAGCCACAGATATTGGGGGAGCACATCTTGGTAATGGTTGGACTGTTTCGTCATCTTCAGTAGCTACAACGATGACAAGGTCCTGGCTGTAAGCTGTTGTTGGGACTTGGAAGTCAGAAATGCCTGGGCTCAAAGGTCAATTCAGATACTTAAGAGCTATGAGAACCTGGGTAAAACCTTCAAGTTTCCTCACATGTAAAATGAGGCAATTGGAATCGATGGCTTCTAAGACTCCTTCCAGTTCTAAACTGATGATGCTTTTTTTTTTTTTTAATCAATTCCATCCTTTTTTTTTCTTGGCAACATCTCTCATTTTTATGGGGGCAGGTCTAGGAATTGCTTCACGACTTGACTACTTTGCTTCCTTGGACCTCACCCTAATTAAAAATGAAACTCATCATAAGATCACATAATTATAAAGGGACCTTAGAGGTTATCTAGTCCAGTCCTGCTATAACTTGCCCATGGTCAATAGCTAATACACCGGCAGAGGTGGGACCTGAACCCAGGATCTCCAATTTCAAACCCAATCTATTTCATGGCACCACTTCCGTCCCTTCCATTTGTAAAAGGGATCAGGATTGGGTTAGATAATTTCTAATGTCCTTTCTAAATTTAACACTAAATAGGCAGTTAGGTGGGGCCATAGTGCATAGGGCATCGGGCTGGAGTCAGGAAGATGAGTTCAAACACAGCTTCAGACACTATCTTTAAAATGGAGACAGAATAGCACCTACCTTCCAGGATTGTTATGGGGATTAATTGAGATAATATTTATAAAATACTCAGCATACAGTGCCACGTAAATGCTATTATTAAATAGGAGGGGACACACTAATGGAGAGTTAATAGTAGGGAAAATTTTGTTATAGTTCAGACCTATGACTTCAACGGTGTGGGGAGCTTCCAGTATGAAAACACCCTCTGCTGACACAGATCAGCAATGTCAGGCAGCTAGAAGCCCAAAAACATGGACCTGGAGTGTCAGGAAGACTAGTGTTCAAAATCTGCCTTAGACCGTTAGTAGCTGTATGACCCTGGGCAAGTCACTTAACCACTATTTCAGTTTTCTAACCTACCTCTCGGGGCGGTTGTGAAGATCAAATGAGATATTCGTAGAGTGTCCTGTAAACCTTCAACTGCTACATAAATGCTAGCTATTTTCATCACTTTTTTTTTGCTTGAGGAAGGTAGGACAATTAGGGTTAAGTGACTTGCCCAAGGTCACAGGGCTAGTTTTTTTGTGTTAAGTGTCCGCGGCTGGATTTGAACTCAAGTCCTCCTGACTCCAGGGCTGGTGCTCTATTCGTTGAGCCACCTAGCCTCCCCCTCATCATTTTTATTACTGTCTGTAATTTATAGTCTTAGAGAATTGCTGAAGGAACTGATGGGAGCATATGTTAGCAGCAAAACTTCCAACTTTCAAGGCTGGCCCTCTATGCACTAGACCACAATGCCTCCTTTGGGCAAAATATGGGAAAAACAAAGCTTTTCCATAGCAGTGCAGAAATAATTTTATCTCGATCAACCTACAATTAGATCGGTAACAATCTCTGTAGAGATTAGAAAGAAGATCTGTGATCCTAGTGACATTCAACATTGTGAATTATATAAACTATTATTTATGAGATCAGAAAACCCCAGCAAGAGGAAGTGAATGTCAATCTTTAGCTTCATGTCGATTGGTACAGAGAGGCACAAGGAGTTGAGAGATGCTAACATTCTGCTCTTGGGATTTACATCTTCAACACGCTTCGAATGCTAGAGAAAAGAAACAACACAGCATTACTGACCACAAATTAAAAAATCTGCTTCCCTTGCTCCCAACACACACCAGACTATTGAAACTGTCATTGAAAGCCTTAGTATTAGAGTTCATAAACCACTGACAAGGAGAAAGGTTATTTCCCCCCCAAATAAGAAAGAGAATGGCATGGAATAGAAAGTATTTTTTGTGCATGAAGATAAAAGATGTGCCTGATGTAGAACTTTATCAGGTCAGCAACCTGTGCAGTCCAAAGCAACATCAATTTGGCCCAGTGATGTCTGTGGGTGCTTGGTGGGGAGGGGGCAGACAGAAGGTGACAATATTTTGAAAGGAATAGGAGGGCAAAGCACTTTCCTTAGGGGTCCCCCAAAGGTTTGTCAACACACTTAGTTTATGTACTCCTATTTTATGCTCTTTCCATGTAGAGGATAAAGGATAATAAGCTGTCATTTCCTCAAAATATGACCCCCAAATTCTCGAACAAGTAAATACTGTACTTTGTGACCCAGCCAAGGGGAAAGTTTACCTCTTTCCTGAGTGCATCAACTCAAAGGCTTCATTAATTTGGTCAAAAGGCAGGTTATGAGTCACAAACTCATCGACTTTGATCTTCTTTGACATGTATTCAGACACCAGTTTTGGGACACTTTCTACACTCTTCCATCCTAAAAGTAACCAAAGGATAAGGGAAATGATTGAGTTCAAGTACACATCTGGATAGCTGGAAGATGGTCCGTGTCTACAGGCAGTAGGAAACAGATCATTTAGCTAGCAGAATAAGACTTTTCCTTTAATGGACCCCAAGATTTAACAAAGTCTTAATCACAGAATCCCAGAACTTGAGAGTTGGAAGCGACCCCAGAAGTAAGCCCACATCTGAACACAAATTCCCTCTGTAACACTAATGCTCAACAAGTGGGCAGCCAGTCTCCACTTTAAGACTCTTCTGGTTAAAAAACATTGTTTCCTGAGGCACAGTTCTAATTTTCTTACTGACTGGAAATCTGCCCCTCTATAACTTTCACCAATTGGCTTTCTTTCTACCTTTTGGTACTAGCAATATAAAGAAAAATCCTTATTCCATGTTATAACTCAAAACATTTGGATACAACTCCCACACAAGCTTCCTCTGCCCCAAGTTTCTTTCTTATACCTTGGGAAGAAGTGGGTTTCTTTTCACCAGGAACCTTCAAGCAATGACTAGGTGACCACTTCTAGGGGACGGTGTAGAGAGGATTCTTTTCCAGGGATGGGTTTGAGTAGCTGACAGCTTTTCTTTTTTCTTTAAGACTTTCTACTTAAGTCTCTTCTACTTCTGAACTTCTAGCATTCTCATCTAGGCTGAACACCCTCAATTCCTTTAACTGATGTTTTAAGGTAAAGTTCCAAATCCCTTCATTATTAGACTGTCAACCCCTAGGGACTGTTTCTTTTCCTGTCTTTGTTATCAAGAGCTCTTACAACAGCGCCTTGCAAATAAATAGAAATTTAATAAAAGATAGCTTGGGTTAATCACTATATTCTGCTGGTAGTATCCACACCTCTGCCCAGGGCAGAATACAGCTGCATTATCGCCTCCCTTATTCCAGACACAGCCATTTCAAGAAACATTAGCATTGCTGACTGCCACAAATAAATGAAGTAGTTGATGATGAGGAGGACTGATCCGAGATTTTTTCCCCCAACTGCGATCTGGGTAGCCTGAGAGTATGCTTAAATCATTCATGGGAAAAACAATTAAAATAATGCTATGGGGGTGGGGAATGGGGGAAGACTTGGTTAGGTTTAAGTTCTTATGACATCCCTGACTTTAAGATCTGTACTTAAATAGATGACAATCACTCAAAATATGAGGCAGAAAAGCAAAGGTGTCAGGCAGCTACGTAAAACTAGAGAAGAAAAGGGATGTGAACTGTTCATCTTCCATTTCTGCATTCCCCTAAGAATGCCTTCTGGCCCCGCTCGTTCCAGAATGGATTCTCAAGCAGTCAGCTGGCTCCTACCCTGTGTTAAATGAACACCATCCGGGCAAAGAAGTGGAACTGAGTGGGTGTCCATCAACTGGTACTGGCTGAAGATAATACAATACTACTGCAGTGTTAAGAAATGATGGCTTTAAAGAAACCTGGGAAGACTTGTAGACACTGATGCAGAGTGAATTTCAGGAGCAGGGGAACAATTCATACAGCGACCACAACATTGTAAAAATGATTTTGAATAATTTTAAGTATCTCAAAGATAGGTCTGAAGGATTTAAGAACTCTGATCAACACGGCAACCCATCATAATTCCAGATGACCAATCATGCCTGCCTCCTGACAGCATGGTTGTGAACTGTCAGTCAGTCACTGTCAGCTAGAATTTTTTAAGGGCCTACTATGTGTCAAGCACTTAGGGCTGGGGGTACAAAGAAAGGCAAAAGAGAGTCCTTGCTCTCATGGTACTCACAGTTTAACAGACGAGACAGCATGCAAACAAGCACGTCCAAATATGTTATATAAAGGATAAATTGAAGGTAATCTCAGAGGGATGGCACTAGCATTAGGGAGGCCTGGAGAAGGCTTCTTGCAGCAGGTAGGACTTTGGCTGAGATTTGTGGGAAGCCAGAGAAGGTAGGAGGGAGAGATGAGGAGGGGGAGCATTCCAGGCAGAGAAGATGTCCAGAGCTAAGAGATGGAGTGTTTATAGACCTGCCAGGAGGCCAGAATCACTGGAGCGAAGGGAACATGGTGAGGAGGAAGGTTTAAAAAGACTGATAAGGTAGGAGGGGGCTAGATTACAAAAAGCTTTGAATGCAAAGAGGAGGCTATTATATATGATCCTGGAACTGGTAAGGAGCCAATGGAGTTTAGAGTTTATTGCCATCAGCAAAGCGATGGCTATTTCTGATAACCAGCAGGCCTTAGACATAGTCATAATTATGACCAAAATTAACTGACCTCTTCCATTTTTTGCCTTCCCCTCAAGGACCATGAAAGGGCAACCAGGTGGTTCAGTGGAAAGAATGCTGGGCCTGGAGTCAGGAAAACTCATTTTCCTGAGTTCAAATCTATATTCAGACACTTACTAGCTGTGTGACCCTGGACAAGTCCCATAACTCTGTTTGCTTCAGTTTCCTCATCTGTAAAATGAACTGGAGAAGAAAATGGCAAACCATTCTAGTATCTCTGCCAAAAAAAACCCCAAATGGCGTCACAAAGAGTCAGACACAATGAAAAAGAACTGAACAACAAGGCAGGTAAAACTGTTCTGACAACCTTTTTCAGGTCTACCAAATACAGCCTACTCTCAATTATTTACTCATGAAAGAGAATAACAAAAGAAATTTAAAATTATCCTGGGTTTAGAAATGTATTTTATGATTAGCTTGGGCAGATTCTTATTTTTAAAAAAATATCAATTACTTAATTGGCTCAAAGCATTCAAAAATGCTAATGTGATCTCAGGTTACTTTAGAGGCTCTGCCTGCAAAGGAGGTGAGGGCTCTGCTGTCCTCTGCCCTCTTCAGACCACAAATGTCATACTGAGTTGTGGCACCCAGAATCTATTTTAGGAAGGCCAGTGACAAGCTAGAACACATGCAAAAGTAGACAATCAGCACAGAGAAGGGGGCTTGAAACCCCTACCTTGGAAAGCTCAACGGAAGGAAGTCAGGCTAAGTCAGAGGTACAGTGGAAGAAGTCATGCTTTTGAGTCAGAACACCAGGGCTTAAATCATACCCCTGATGCTTATTAGTTGTCTGACCTTGGGCAAGTCATAAGCTCCTTGAGGGTCAGTTTCCTTATTTATAAAATGAGGGAATTGGGTCAGGTGACTTCTGAGGTTCTTTGCAGATTTGAAATCTGTGATCTTATGAACCAAGAGATGAGTTTGAGGAAGTGGGGATGGTAGACGGGGAAAGAGACACGTTGTTATAAATCGGAACCACTTGTATAAGGAAGAGGAATTTGACTTAACTTTCATGATTACAGAAGTTGGAAAAAAATCTAATTAGTGTGTAAGAGATGTAGGTAGCCTCATTTTGCAGGGAAGAAACTTTGCCTATAGAAGTAACTTGGCCAAGGTCACACAAGTAGTAAGTGACTGCATCAAAAATTGCAATGTTTCCAGAAGAAACATTTTGTAACAAAAATATTTTCATAACAATACCAAGGCATTCTGATTTCAAATACGGTAAATACCAAGTAGATATAACAAACATAAAAGGTCCTCAATAATTAAAAATGTAATGAGGTCCTGAAACCAAAAAGTTGAGACTCGATAATCTAGACAATGACCTAAGCTCATAAATTGTAAAGAAGGTACCAACTATTTCAACCAGTGAAATCGGAGCTCTAGTCCCCATCCCCTATTTTCCTAGTTTTTCAAATTATTATAATACTGTGATGAAAATCTTTGAACAGGCTCTTTTGATAACATATTCAGGGTTTATTCCCACAATGGAACCAGTGGTTCAAAGGGGATGACTATTTTGGCAATTTCTACTGCCACTGCCATATTACTCTGGCAAAAAGATCTGACAAATTTGCAATTCCACGAAAAAGATGAGTGAACCTGTTCCTCCCCAAGCATCTTAGTGCTGAGTTTCACAGCTTTTAATTCTTTTTTCATGCTATATCTCAAAGTCATTTTAATTTGCAACTCCTGATTACTAGTGAGATTGAGTATTTTTCAAGTGATTAACAGTTCTTTTGAAAACTGTTCCTATTCTCTGACCTTTTATTTACTAAGGCTTGGGAATTAGCACTGCAGCTTTTTAACAGTATTATTTTAGATGTCAATTTCTATGATTTACCACCCATTTTCCCTGTTATTTTTAATTATTTGTTTTTATTCTGAAGTAGTTGAACATATCTTTCATTTTTAATAAGGTTCCCTATTTCCTGAATCAAAATAAGTTCCCCCATGATTGAGATATTGTAGCATTCTATTTTTTTCTACATTTTTAATAGTTTTTGTTTAAATCTATCATCTGCTTGGTATTCACTAAGGTAAATGGGTTTAATGCCTATTGTGTACAATCCTTTCCCCAGGTTTTATTTTTCTAAAGGACTATCTATTAGGCACTAATGATGCATGATACACATTTGTTTAGATGCTGGCGCTATTTACTCCTAATTGTTGATTTTTTGGCCCAGCCCAAGATGGTTTTGAGGATTATGATTCCCATTCAAGACCACTTTTTATCCACTTTTCCCTTAGAAAGGTTTCTTTTTTTTTAATGGGTTTTTAAAAAATTTATTTTAAAAAATTCGTTGAATAAAACAAGCATTTCTATAACATAGCAGAATAAAAATGATTGCCCATGAAACTGCAAATCTATTACACACCAACTTCCTATTCCTTTTAAATGTATAATAGTTATTAAAATTTTTTTTTCTTCTCTCCCTCCTTCCCCCTGCCCTAGAGATGGCTACTATTAGACACAAATAGGTGTATTTGTGTGTGTGTGTGTGTGTGTGTGTGTGTATATAAAATTATTCTACATGTTTCTATTTATCAGTTCTTTCTCTGGATGCAGACAGCATCTTTCTTCATATATTCTTTATAGTTAGTTTGAGTACTTATAATAGTCAAAATGACTTATTCATTCAAAGTCACTCTTAAAACAATATGTTTATGTGATTTTCCATATAAATTTCATTACCCTTTTGTGCAGTTCTACCAAGAAGACCCCTAGTATTTTCACTGATATTGTATTAAATTAAAAAACGTAATTTAGGGTGCTTAGACTGGTATTAAATTTGCACATACCAATGAAAGCATGCTGGCTGATGGATATAAACCACTCAAGGATTAAATTTTGCAATGGAAAGCACACAAAATGGAGTCACAGATGTGAATTACCTCCAAAAGCTGTCCCTTTCCACGTACGGCCTGTTACCAGCTGAAATGGACGGGTGGCGATCTCCTGACCTGAAGCAGCCACTCCAACGATGACACTGACTCCCCATCCTTTGTGGCAAGCTTCCAGGGCTGCTCGCTGAAGACCCAGAAACAGAGAACCAAAGGTGAGTAGGAAATGAGGAGACATACACAGTGAGAGATTTCAGAAACTGGCAGGAGTTGTATTTATGGGGTGGGGTGAGGGAGATCTCTACAGAAGAAGGTAAGGCTTTTTTTTTTTTGGTTTTAAAATTTAAAAAACCCCAAACCTATTTAAAAAACCAAATTATTACCCCTCCCTCCCCCAAACCCATTAGCTATTCATTACTTTAAAATATAATCTCTCAAATCAAATCCGTCTAGCACTGGTTCACAATCTGCAACACTGAATTTTCTCACTGCAAATGGTATAAATGATTTAAAAAAGACAAAACAACAACAAAAAAGCCCTGAAAACTCAATGAGCTTCTCTTCTACCTTTCTCATTTTAAAACTTTATCTTGAAACTCTAAAAGCTTGTTACTTATTTAACAAATATGTTGGGAGACACTGAGATTAGCAAAAATTTGTTGACAATAGGTTGTTAGTTTGTTCCTAGAATTTTCAATCTTGGTGTATCATATAGATGCATGTATTTACATATATATATATGTGTGCACACATACACACACACACAATTTGTTTTGTGAAGTTTGGATTCAGTCAAAGGGCCGCACTTGAGGACCTAGCAGGCTACATGTTGCCTCAAAGTAAAAGTTCCCCACTCCTGATATATACTGCTTAGGGGGCTTCACACCTTAACAAATATTTATATTTTATATATAATAATATATACAAATATATGTATTTGTGTGTATATAAATATATATTATATAAATGTGTATTTATATAATATATACAATATATAAACCTATAAAATATATAATTATATATTTATATAATATCATATATTATCTTAGTAAAGTTGTTGAGTCATTTTAGGTGCAAGGAAATATTTTCTTTTACTATTCTTTCCTACTCCTTTATCATTTGGCTACTGTGGCCCAAATAATTAAAGTTTACTTAATTATAATAAAGAATTATTTTCTTATAAATCAGGGGATTTCATCCTAGGGTAGTATTAATATATCAGTTTTTTAATATACCAATATGATTGTATTCATGTAATCCAGTACTTTTCAGAGTGCCTGGCATATAGTAGGTTCTCAACGTTTACTGATTAATAATAAGTGTCATCTATATAGCAAAATGCTTTATAAACATTGTCTCATCTGAGCCCAAGACACAGGTACTCCGGGTGTGATTACTCCCATTTTATCTACACAGTGAGAAGATTAAATGACCTGCCCAAGATGGCACAGAAAATGCTGGAGATGGGGATCTAGCTCACTCAAAGACTGATGCTCTACTACTCTGCTGTCTGTATTATTAATTAAGAATTATTAATTAAGGAAGCAACGTAAAAACAAAAACATTAGTACCACATGAGAGCTAATGAAGTCAAGCATACTTACCATGACGCCAACGTTACCGATACACTCAAAAGAAAAGTCCACTCCACCATCGGTCATTTCCACCAGCACTTCCTGGATTGGCTTCTTGAAATCTTGAGGGTTAATACATTCAGTGGCTCCAAACTCCTTGGCCTTTGCAAATTTGTCTTTGTTGATATCTACCCCAATGATGCGGGAAGCCCCTGCCACCTTGCAGCCCATGATCACAGCCAAGCCAACACCTCCCAGGCCAAAGATGGCACATGTAGAGCCGGGCTCCACCTGGAAGGACGAGAGATCCTGTGAGAGCCCAATTCCCTGGGCAGATATATTTAAACCACTAGCTTTCAAAACAAGCCAGATCAATTTCATCTTTATAGATATGCACAGAGAATGGTCCCAATGGGACACATCTCCTTTAAATGCTAGGCCAAGCCCAAAACTGACCAGGCTAACCAATTTTCTTTTTGGTGAGGAATTAAGATGGACCATCTTCTTACCTTGGCAGTGTTGACAGCAGCACCATATCCAGTTGAAATGCCACAACCCAGGAGGCAGACCTTATCCAGGGGTGCTAAAGGATCAATTTTAGTCAGAGAGATATCAGCCACAACTGTGTATTCAGAAAATGTGCTGGTCCCCATGAAATGAAAAATTTGCTTCCCTCTGCAGGTAAACCGGCTTGTATTATCAGGCATCAATCCTTTCCCTTGGGTAATTCTAAAGAAAAAGGGAAAACAAAGGATAAAACAGGGTTTCATAAAATCCACAAGAAAGTACAGAAAAAAATTTAGAGAAAGATTTATAAAACCGTGGAGTCTTCAGATCTAGAAGGAAACTTGTTATCTGGTCCATTAAGCTCATTTTATAGAGAAATATGAGGCCAAAAAAGGTTAAGTGACTATGGCATCTCACAGCTATTTGGGGACTGAATTGGGATTAGAATCCAGGTTTCTGACTTGTCAACGGTCTCTTTCATTCCAAGAACTGCATGCCTGAGGTCAGTCTTCCAAATTATTAAGTAATTTTAACTCACAATTCAGAGAATCATAAGCATGTGATATACCATGCTCTAAAGGAAACCTAGAAAAAATAGAGAACTCTACAATTCAACAAGCATTTACTGAGTACCTACTATGTACTGGGCATTATTCTAGGTGCTGGGCATACAAAGACAAAAAAGAGTAGTCCTCGTCCCTTACCCTCAAGGTAGAAGATGAAATATTATGTATGAGGAATTATGTATGGCTAGAATGCAGTGTCTAAGAGTCAATAATGTGACATTAATCTGGAAAGATAGACTGGAGCTAGACTGTGACGGATTTTGTTTTTTAATAGTATTTTATTTTTTCCAATTATATGTAAAGATAATTTTTAACATTCATTTTTACAAAATTTTGAGTTCTAACTTTCCTTCCTTCCTTCCTTTCCCTCTTCCTAAAATGTGAAGCAATTTGATTTAGGTTACATATGCACAATTATGTAAGACTTATTTCCATATTAGTCATAGTTGTGAAAGAAGAAACAGATCAAAAGGGAAAAAAAACATAAAAAAGAGTAAAAACAGTATGCTTCAATCTGCATTCAGAGCTCATGAGTTCTTTCTCTGGTGTGGGTAGCATTTTCCATCACGAATCTTTTGTAACTGATCATAGTATTGCTGAGAAGAGCTAAGTCATTTATAATTGATCATCACAGTGTTGCTGTTACACAATGACACAAAGTATATACAATGTTCTCCTGGTTCTGCTCATTTTACTTGGTATCAGTTCATGCAAGTTTTCCGAGGTTTTTCTGAAATCTACCTGCTCATGTGATGGGTTTTAAATGACTGGCAGGGCAATTTCTATTTGATCCTAGAATCAGTAAGGTGCTTTGAGATTTCTTAAAACAGAAAAGTAACAGGTTCAGACTCATACTTTAGGAAAGGCAATTTGGTAGATATGTCAACTGGACAGGAGAAATTGGAAGCATATAGATAAATGAGAAGGGTTACTGAAATAATATAGAAGAGAGATGAGGGTTTGGACTAAGATGGTGGACATATGAGTAGAAAGAAGTAGAGAGATGAGAGAAGTTGAGAAAACATTGGTAAGACTTGGCAACTGACTGACTAAGGGGGCTGAAGGAGGGACAAAGAGTGGATTCAGGGTGACTCTGAAGTTGTGAATCTGAGTGATTGGAAGAATAATGGTAACCACGGTAGAAAAAAAGGAAGTTTGAAAAAGTGTTAGTTTTGGGGGCCAAGACAAGAGTTCTGTTTTGGATATGCTGAATGTAAGACGTCTGTGGGATATCTATTTTAGAAGGCAGTTGATAATATGGGATTGGTACTCAGGAGGAATGAGGGCTAGATATGAAGATTTAAGAATCACCTGAATAAAGATGACAATCAGACCAAAGGAAAATGATGAGTTCACCAAAAAAGAACAGAGAAGATGGCACAACTTGGACCCACATCCTCTTAAGCCTTCCTTATCTTCTTGCTCCTAGTATGAAGGAGCTATGATTTTCTCAGCCTAGGGGAGCTTAGGGAATGTGAATTTCTTCCATCATAGCTAAGAACCCATTGATGATGTGGTAAAAGGAACAACATTCTAGGCTTGGAGTTTAGAAGACATATACATAGGAGCTCTAAGCAAAGATAGGTACTCTAAGCAAAGTACATAGGTACTCTAAGCAAAGTCATTCAACCTTTCTAAGGCTCAGTTTTCTTATCTATTAAATAGGGATAATACTACATACCATAACTACCTCATGGGGTGGCTGTGAGGTTCCAATGATATGACAAATGTCAACATCAGAAATGGGTATTTAAGGTGCTATTTAATGATTTTATAATGCTGCTGTACCCTAAACACCAGAGGCTTTTTCCATCGGACTTACAGCTGAAACCTCTTAAACATGTGGTCTCCTCCATGGGAAATGTGAACTCCTGGGGAGCAGATCATCCCTACTTTTATGTGTCCCTAGTGCCTTCCACAATGTTTAATAAATTCTTTTTGTTCATATTCACCCAGTTACGCCGCTTTGAACAACACAAACATTTTGTAAAATTCCAACTTGTAATAAAAAAAACAAAAAAGTTGATGAGGTTATGAAAGTATAAAATTGGAGTTTCATTTCAATCAAAAGTTTTTCTCTAAAATAAATGCTAATATAACATAGTCAGTATCTTGGCATAAGACAGTGTCTAGGTGGGCTATGTAAGTTTTGCATCTGATCAACTAATGCTCCAGAGAAGTCCATGAAGAGAGATGACCAACCCTATGATGTATACACCCCAAGATGTATTCTTTTCAAAACCTGTCATGAGTTTGAGGGGCTCAGATCATCTGCGTTCACTGTTTTGACACTTCATGTTAGTGTGCCTTGGCAGTCATTAGAATGGGAGCTTCTTGAGGGCAGGGCTGTTTTTGCCTTGCTTTGTATCCCTTGTATCCCCAGCACTATCTGACTGCAGAAAGCAATTAATAAATGCTTCTTGGCTGACAGACCACCATTTGCTCAAAATATCAAGTGACAACAACAAAGTAAAACTGATAACCAGCAGTTGATAAATTTCCTCTTGAAATAAGAAACTGAAATAAGATTAGAAATAAAAGACCTAATAGGGAAGCCATGTAGCAGCTCCCTTGCTGTAAGCTGCTTAAGGGCAGAGATTGATTTTGCAAAAGGCGTAGCACACAGGGCTTTACTTGTGAATTGACTGAATGACTTATGGTTATGAATCATGCAAGTTATAATATCTAAGACCCAATTTCTCCATCTGTAAAACAAATATAATTACTCATGTCTTAGACGAGATCCTAAAACCATAGAGAATGTACAAAAGATATCATTATAAAATAAAATAATAAAAAACAGACATAAAATAAGACAATAAAACAGATGTAATTATTCTTGTCTCAGGTAAGAACCTTAAATAAGGCCATAGAGAATATAC
>CM053592.1:24551449-24567011 GCA_028646515.1 Pseudochirops corinnae | reverse complement strand
TACTTAATTATACTCAGTCTGGAAGAGTGAGATACTTCAGGAATCTAAACCTTTTACTTTTACATTCAATTATAAATGTTAACTTTTGCTTATACCATGCAATAACCACAAATTCAGATTAAAACAGCAAGATGTCTTCTGCAAAACATCCTTTCTAAAACTATTTCCTGGTATCACTGAACCTTTTATCAAAGCAATTACATAAAGGTTTACCAGGACTCATATGCATAATTAATTCCTGTTCTATATTCCAAATCGGTACCAAAAAAGAAGTTAGTAGAAATCAATTATACCATCTTTAAAGGGCCAGTTTCAAAACTGACTCAACAGTGGGGTTTCTTCAGATTCTGAAGAAGTAACTGCTGCCCTTCTCCACCATCCTTTCTGGTGAGGAGTGGAGAAATTCCTTTACTTAATCTGATAAAGACTCTGTAGGCTGTCTGCCTGAATTAAAAAAAATTCACAGTAAGTTTGAATATTACAAAATCTATACACAATTAATAAAATGACTAGAAATCTTACTAAGTCTTTGTATAATTACTAACTTTCTCTTTACAAATTTGTAAATTTCTTATTGCCCCTTTCCTGTGATTGATAATGTTTCTAGGGGCCACCTAACCCTTCCTTCTTCCCAAACACATTAACAGCCAACAAAAAGGACTAAAGGTCAGGTTTCCCTACTTGCTCTCTTTTATCTCTTATCTTGTCTGCTAATCTGTTCCCCATCTTATAACAAAGGATCTTGTAAAACATTTCTTAGTAAGAATATCTCCCCTTTTTCTAAAACAATTTAACACAATTTCTAAATTTTCTGATCATAAAAATCTTTCCCACATAATTGACAAAACTTAGGAGGTTTCACTGGTCTTCTCTTCACATAATTACCAATAATTACTTCTCACAAATATATTTCTTAACTGAAACTTGCTTTTAAATATAGAAAAACTTGAAAGTTTATAATTTCTTAAGTTACAATACTTCAAAATATCATAACACAACTGTTCACCAGTAACATAATTATTATGTTCTTACATTTAAACTTTTAAATTCAAAACCTGTTTAATTACCAATCCCTTGACCTTAATTCAGCTGGATGTATTTTTCAAATTGAGCCACATCCCTCTATATATCTATATCTATATCTATATATTTTAATTTGCTCAATAAGAGTTCTACAAAAACACATTTCCAATTCATGTTGCACAGAAGATCATTCATAACTACAGGTAAAGGTGTATATACCTGGTCTTCTGATTAGCAGAAGTAACAACATATTACATTACATTTTACACAATTTTTCTCCATCTTTCAGTTTCAACCCAATTCAAATTAAAACTGACAGCATTCCTGGCTCTCACTCAGTTTTTACAATATATGAGGATTTTGCAATTTAGATACCATAATAAACAACACAATGACATTATGACATTAACTGCATTTCCAAATCGAGTAGAGGCTTTTCTGCTCCCCACCCCATCTCCTTTTTGTTTTTTCCAGGTGAGGGTGGGTAATTCAAAACTCCTATTCTCCTCCAGCATTCCCTTTCTTATCTGATCTGGTTCAGGAGGCTTTAACAGACAGGCTGACCAGATCAAGGATTATAAGGTTTACAGATTTTCCAAATTACAGTTATTTCAGAAAATATTACAGCACTCTGGTCAGGGTGTCCCATTCCTCATTTTCTATTCCTTTGATAACATAGTTCCTAATTTTAATAACATTTAAACAAACAAACAAAAAATTGCTTTTGTTACAACATAGATAATACCCATTCCTGCTCACATTTCAGATCAGTTTACCATATGCTGGGCTAATCATTTTAACTGCTTCTTTTGGTTCTAGTGATAATTACAAATGTCTTTAAATTTTTATTTCTTAAGTACTATAAATTCCAAAACATTACACATTCCACCTATATCCAAATTAATATACATAATCATATTCTTAGATAATTTAACAGCTTCTCAATAAGAAAATTGTTTTAACATCAGAGTTTATAAATATTTCCAAATTACATAATTTAGAAATGTTTAAAACTTGTATTCTATGGAAAACTCTAGGTGAATGCATTTCCAAACCCCCTTACACAGGAATTAAATTATAACTTTATAAATTTAAACCACTGTATACAGTTTCATAATAGCCAAGAGTTCAAATGATCAATCTGAACATTATTTACATTTTTACCCAAATATAATGGTCTCATATTTTACCAAATAAAGCCAAATGCCAATCTATTTCCCGAGAAATATCTTTAAGCCAACACATGGCCTTTCAGAAGACACATGGCTTTCAGAAGACATGTGCTCATGATTATGTGATCTCTATTTCATCTTCAGCGGGGGACTCCTGCCCCCATTCTTATCTTCTCTCTCAAGTGGAGGCCTTAGGAATTTAATGATTATCTGAACTTTTTGAACTAAATTCCAATAGAGCCTGAAAGGTGGATAGACATTATCCCTTCTGACTTCCCATGACTTGGTTTGAAGTCAGGCTAAAATTCACTAGCACTATCTTGCAACCTTCTAAAGGGTGGTGGTCGGAGTAGTGGGTATGCCACCCTAATTAACACAATCAAGCCTTTTGCTTCTCCTTCCACCTCCACCTTAGGTATTTCAGACAAACAGAAAAAAGAAGTTTCACTTACCTATTATCTGCTAAAGATCTGAACTTCTCTCTCTCTCCATTCTAAGTTTAGTTAGGCAGAGAAGGAAGATTTTTAAACTTCCCAAGACTTTTTAATCTGGTAAAACATTTTCCCTCTTTTACAAATAGACAAATTTCACAAACACAAACAAACAAACAAAAAAATACAGAATAAACAGTCTTAACCAGCGTTGCCAAATTTATCTCCCGGGGGATTATCAGGGGGGGTTAAAGGAAACATTTCTTCCCAATTGACTAGCAGCTTGTGGGTAACAGCTGAAAATTTCCCTTTACCAGAAGCAGGTGACATGGCCCATCAGCCAGCCCCCCCCCCTTCCAGATCCAAGGTCAACCTCTTGGTCCAGAAATTGGGGTACCAAGGAACGAATTCTGAGGGGCCCTTGTCAGGGACTGCTTGTCAGTATCCCCCCCCAAAACTGCTTCCCAGTCACCTCAACTCCTGGCCAGACTCAATTGACCCCACCCACCATCAAATCACCTAGACCTCTCCTTACCTGGGTCTGTGCACAGACTTATGTGATTTTCAGTAATCTTTGTTTCCGCCTTTTGGTGTTTTCTGATCTCAGTCTCAGACCCCCTTAGGCCTCATTCTCCATAAAGGGGAGTTGCTCCCCCACCTTACCAAGAGGTTACTGGGAAAGAGCCAGCGGGACGTCCTTTACCTGTTGGTCAAGACTGAGGAGCCCTCCACCTTTCCAGAGATGAGTCCAAAAAAATCTTGGTGGAACCTCCAAACTGTGTGAGATGAGAGAGTTCAGAGTCTGAATCTAAGGTCAGAAAAGGTCTTTATTCTTTCTTATGAGAAAGGACTCTGCTCCCTGTCACCCAACATGGTGTCTGCAGGGAGAGAGTACCAGGTGGAAGGCAGCCCATGATTATATAATCTTCTAATGCAAAAACCCAACCCCCCCCCAACTGGCCTTCACTCTTATTGGTAGGGGGGCTGTCCCACAACCTAAGCATGGGAATTTCTCTGAGACAAAGGACCCGGAAGCATGTGGGTGTCCAATGAAAGCAGTCTTAATCTTATTTGGCATATCTTCTGATGAGTTGGCTCTGGGGGAGGTTCTCCATTGCTCTAAGTCCCAGATTGCTTGAAGGTCAGGTGACCTAACCCTAGGCCTAGTGAATACTGAAGCCATTCTAGCTTTGATTTTTCAGAATGGGGAAACTTCACTATAAATTATCCCTCACATACATGTAGTAACCTGGGACTGACAGCACAATGGCACCTTCTAAAATGAACACACAAAGACCCTCATTATCTCTGGCTTTTCACTAGCTTCATATCAATAATCAGAAACTTGTTAAACTCTGATCTCCATGCTTACTTCAGTCGAAGAAGCTCACAGGATTTGTCTGCCCCCAATTTAATATTTTATTTTTTTCCAATTGCATGTAAAAACAATTTTAACATTCTTTTTAAAAAAAATTTTGAGTTCCAAATTCTCTTCCTCCCACCTCCCTCATTGAGAAGGCAAGCAATCTGACATAGATTATACATGTGTAGTCATATAAAACACAATACTTATATTACCTTTTGACATTAGTATGCTATGAATTGTGTATACCCCAAAACTTGTATGCAAAACCTAGATTCACATGTACTTCCCCTTTTACCCAGTACATGACTTACCTGTTCTTGCAACTAGTGGGGGACATTGTTTTCCTTATTCTGTTCCTTATTCCCACGTTGAGGGGAAAGCCAGGCCGATTATAGGATGGGTTGTAGGATGAATGAAGGTTTCGGAAGCAAAATGATACTCGAAAGGTAGGCAGAATTGTGAAAGGCTTTAAATGCAAAGTGGAGAAGCTTGCATTTTTTTTCTAGAAACAATGGGAAGCTATTGAAGGCTCTTCAGAGGAGTGACATGGTCAGACCGGTGCTTTCGGAAGATTATTTTGCTAGCTAGAAGTTGCACGGATTGGAGACAGGAGAGACAAAGCAGAGAATACAATCCTAAGATTATTCCAAGGTGACAAGGGTTTGAAATGAAGTCTAAAATGAGGTGAATGAGAAAGATGTTGTAGATTTTGAATTCATACAATCTGGAAATTGAATTGGGTAAGGGGATGAGGGAGAAGGAAAAATTAAGATTGACTTTGAGGTGCTCTAGTCTGATGCCTTCATATTATGGATGGAGAAACTGAGGTCCATAGAGGCTGAGTGGCTTTTCTTAGTTCATTCAGATGGTTAGTAGAGCCAAGGTTTGAATACAGGTCCTGAGATTCCAAATCTAGGATTCTTTTTATGACAACATGATGAACTTCTGTGTAGTCATGACTTTCTCTCCCTTCTACTTGTGAAGTCTGTAAGACTTTAAATTTTAGATTTTAAAATTTCCATTTTAGATTCAGCCTTCCAGAATTTATATTTCTTGGAAATAAAATTCAACCTGGGTCATCCAGCACTCTTCTTTTTGTCTTTTTGGAGGGAGAAGGCAGGGCAATTGGGGTTAAGTGACTTGCCCAAAGTCACATGGCTAGTAAGTGTTAAGTGTCTGAGGCCAAATTTGAACTCAGGTCCTCCTGACTCCAGGGTTGTTGCTCTATTCACTGTGACACCTAGCTGCCTCATCATCTAGCACTCTTATTGGAAGGTAATGCCGCAGGAGTTTTAAATTAAAACAAATGCTTTCTTATTGTACCTGGAATCTTTGAACTCTGAGAAGCTAAAACCATGGATCATTTCTATTTCTTTGGTGGTCAAATTAAACAGCATGGGTGACTGCTGTTTTCAAAGGATGTCTTTCAAATTATTTGCCAACTGTTGAAGAATATCAAAAAGACAACATCACATTTAAAGCATTGTTGATTTTAGATAATGTCCCAGATCATCCAATTATACTTATTAGTTCATTGTGTGAGAATGTGAGTATGCAAATTCACTGAGACATGGATGGAGTTTGCTGTTCTTGTGAGAATATGCACAAAGATTTTGAGAAATTGAAGACAGCTCACTCTATTATTTGAAAATTATTGTTTAAAATATTTGAAATGATAATCACATTTTCATTATATTATCAGTGTAAGCTAACATTTAGGTACTATATTCAGTAATTTTTAAAAAAAATTTAAAAATTTTGCCTTCTAGAAGTATTCTATCACTTTGTAAAAACTTCAATCAGAAACATATTTCTTGTTCTACGTGGCTATATTAAGTTAACAAAGAGATAAAAGACATTTTGAAGCACTTCATTGCATATTTTCATTGGTCTGGATTTAATGACTATATTTTACATATAATCAGAACTTTGAGTAGTGTGAATTAAAATAATGAGTCATTTAAACAGGATTCATTATTTGTACTAATTGGGATTTAGTTAACATAGCAGATTTTCCCAAACAATATTTGATTTGAAATCTTTACCTTCTCTCAATTGACTGAAAGATATCGTAGAGAATATGAGATCCCATTAGGTTAATGTTTTATTGTGAAAAAGCATTTGATTTGGTAGAGTAAAATCCTGCCTTAGAGCTTCTTTTTCAATATACTCCCCATCTGTATATCAGTCATTGAAGACTCCTTGAAAAAATACCAGAAACAATCCCATTTACAATGGTCCACTGAACAAAATATCAGTTGAGGCATAAAATGGGAGGCTATATATTTTTAAAATTAAATTGGTTTATTTACTTTTAGTTTACAACATTCAGTTTCACAGTCCCTTGAGTTTCAGATTTTCTCCCCTTCCTTCTCCTACCCCCCTCCATTATGGCAGCATGCAGTCAGATATAGGATCTATAAATATCTTCACATTAATCATTAGTCGGGTTGTAAAGAGGGATTATAACTGATGGAATGATCAGTGGGAAAGAGGAAACAAAACAAAAAAAGAAAAAGAAACACAGCAAGTAGTTTGTTTCAATCTGCTTTCAGACTCCGCATCTCCTTTTCTGGATGTGGCTATCTCTTTCAATCATGAGGCTTTTGGAGTTGTCTTATAACTTTACATTGCTGAGAGGAGCCCAGTCTACTGAGGTTAGTCTTCACACATATGTTGTGTCTGTGATTGTGTACAAATGTCTCCTGCTTCTGCTCTTCTCACTCAGCATCAGCTTATATAAGTCTCTCCAGGTTATTAGGAAGTCTGTCTGCTCCTCATTTCTCATAGCACAGTAGTATTCCATTACATTCATGTACCACAACTTGTTCAGCTATTCCTCAATTGATCTGCATCCCCTTGTTTTCCAATTCATTGCCACCACAAAAAGAGCCATTATAAATATTTTTGTACATACGGGTCCTCTTCCCACTTCTCTGATCTCTTTGGGATATAACCCTAGAAGTGGTATTGCTGGGTCAAAGGGTATGCACTTATTTAAATATAGCCCTTTGGGCATAGTTCCAGATTGCTCTCCAGAATGGCTGGATCAGTTCACAGCTCCACCAACAACGCATTGGTGCTCCAGTTTTTCCACATCCTCTCCAGCATTTATCATTTTTCCTGTTTTGTCATCTTAGCCAATCTGGCTGGTGAGATGTGGTACCTCAGAGTTGTTTTGATTTGCATTTCTCGAATCACTAGTGATTTGGAACATTTTTTCATATGCTTGTATATATCTTTAATTTCATCTTCTGAAAATTGCCTGTTCATATCCTTTGACCATTTATCAGTTGGGGAGTGGCTTGTATTCTTATAGATTTGACTCAATTGTTTGTGTATTTTAGAAAGGAGGCCTTATTATAACACTCTATTGTTATAATCCTTCTTTACAATTTGACTAATGTTTAATGTAAAGGTATTTGTATAACCTATATTTGATTGCATGCCGCCATGATAGGGGGGAAGGAGTAGAGGGAGGAGAAAATGAGAAACTCAAGGGATTGTGGAACTGAATGTTATAAACTAAAAGAAAATAAATAAATTTTAAAAAGGAAAAAAAAGATTATTGACCCTTTAAACAGTTATCTTTCCTAGTAAAGCAGTTCTAAGAACCCTGTGCTAGCAGCCATCGTGGGTATGCCAGTGTGGTTGCTGCTACAGGCTCTAGGACATTGAATAGATTTGTCATGGTGAATTTCTGGGAAGATGTGGATAAAAGTGGCACAGGATTAGTAGGCATGAATGAGTTGTGATCCTCAAATTTTGCCACAGGGGGTCCACTCAATGAGTGGGCATCAGTAGAACAGTCTGGTCATTTACCTATCACTCTCATCCTATGATCAACTGATAGCTTTCTGTCATCTAATTCCTTGATAACACTTCTACTTTTATCCTTCTCCACTGTCCATAGGTACTATCTATCCCAAATATACAGATTGTTGGATTGTGTTTCATTCAGATGCATGCTGAAATATGGGTGATAAATATATTTCATCCATTTGGTCTTTCCTGTATGGATGTATGGTAAATTCCTTTGAATGATTATAGTGCTCTTCTGAGAGGCTGTGTAATGTCTTGAGGTCTTCCTAAAACATGAGCTTCTGGAGGACCTCACCATTAAAAGACAATCATTTCTTGACCTGTACTCTTCACTGGACCTCCTTCATGGTGGTGAATATTTTTGGTGAGCATACATGTCCTTGCTTTATGATTCACCTAATATTTTTTATTAGAGTGTCATTGAATAGAATTATTTGGCATCGTAAATTATCTTAATAAATGAATGGCATGCACCTTGTTGTTCAAGCCTAGCATTTTGTTTTATTGAGCTGAATGCTTTTTTTATGATCAACAAACAGTAAGTATGGTTGGATATTATATTCCCTACATCTATATTAATTGTAAGTTAATAACAATGTTGTCCATTATTGACATTGTTTTTAAAAGCCTGCATGTTCCTCACTAATGCTCTCAGAGAGGATGCTCTCATAAATATTGCAGGTAAATATGAGAGTAGACATATAGGTAAATAGTCATTGAGGTTCTTTCAGTCTCTCTCCTCTCTCCTCCCTAGCCTACCCTCTCTTTCTCTCCCTCCCTGTCTCTCTCATAATAAAAAAGTGAAGATGTGTCCATGTCTTTGGTATCTTCTCCTCCTTCAATCTATCCCTCAATGCCATCATAATTCTTTTACCACTGGTATGGATTTTCTCTATATATACTTGAGCCAATCTCTCCGCTTCATTCATCATTCTATCTTTAATTCCCTTTCTTTTCGGTAAGCACCTTAGGAATTGTTATGTTAGGGGCCAAATGTAGTGGTTTGTCAAAATAATTTGTAAATATCTTTTCCATTTTTCTTCCATTTGTTATTTACTTTACCCTTTCATCCTTGGAGGCTTTTGGGATGACTTTGCTCAATTGCATATTTTGCCAAGTGTACTTCAAGTTAGTCTTACCCTCCATTGCTTCTCTTTGTTTTATGAGAAATACGGCTCATAATCATCTATCATCCTCCTACAATGGGTTTATATCCTAATTCCTTGTCTGTGGTAGACATCTCTCACTGGTAAATAAGTCAGATGTTTTCTGACTAATGTGCTTTCTGAACCTTTACTGTAACAGCTAATTTATATTGGCTTAACTTTAGATGCAAATCATTGCAGTCAGTGTTGATGGAGTTTCTGTTGTCCATTCCCAATTTTTGATTTTTTGATAGGTTGTTTAATTGATAGTAAATCTGCTTAATTGTCCTGGAGCTGTGTGCAGCCTTTATTCTCTTCCATCTTTTGAAAACTGCACACCTATCTGAATTTTTTTTTCTTTTATTGGATATCTACAGTAACATATTATAAAATTTTAATTGATATTATATAATACCATATGAGTATTTTATGCATTTCTGAGTTTTTAAACTTGTTCTGAGTCATCTGTTGACCTTTGCATGTTTTCTGAGGCTTCTGCAAAACTCTCCCCAAATTCCCACTTAATTTCTTATGCCTACCCATGAAATATGAAAACTGCCATAGTGATGTGGAAGTGATAACTGTGCTTCAAAGGTATGATAAGAACAAATAGAGGATTTGGTTTGCAGGTTAGTTCAATTCTTATAATGCACAGTCCCAAGTCCAAAACCCCTCTTGAGTTGGAGTCTCAGATACACTTACCTTTCAGTGCTTTCCTGCTTGGCTGGCTAGATGCAACGTATAGCTTGGAATTCCAGAGTTGACTTTGGGTTCAGTGGGAATTCTACCTCTTGCACCTGAAACTGGGGACAAATAAAAAAGGAAAAGACTGTAATGTTGATGGAATATGAAGATCTTCCCTGTCCATTAATAGGTCTACATGACCACATGTCCCCTTTTCCCTTGGAACAGGAGCCATGTTCCCAGGTCAAAACTTAAACAGGTATTTCAATCACAGCTGTGTCACATAGAGCCCATTGGGGGAGGAACTTGCCTAAGGGGAAGCTTGCTTATGGGAGGTTTGCTTGTAGGAAGGTTTTCACATCTTTTGTTACTAAGTTAATTAGGCACTGTAATAAGAAGGTTGTGATGCCTTCTGACTCTGAGCCTATTAGCCAAAAGTGTATATGTACTCTGCAGCGAGATTTTGCTTTGAGAGTTCACTTATGAGAAGGACCTTATGATTCCTTGGACAGAACTCTGAGTAGCTGTTTGTTAAGAGTCCCCTGACTACTCAAAGATTTGTGCTCTCTTGGTCTGGTGGTGTATGTAGGTGGTTGTATTACTTTGTTCAGACAGTAGAAGCCCTGTCTATTGGATCTTTGTGCTAATTTCTCTGCTTGCATTTTCTACTTATCTGTAATTTCTACTAACCTGTAAAAGTAAGATTGTTGACCCCTTTAAAAGTTGTCTTTCCTTTAGCAAAGCAGATCAAAGAACCTGTGCTGGCAGATCATCCTGGGCATGCTAGGTGCTTGCTACTATAAAGACAAATACAGCAAATTCTTTTCTTGAGGCCACAGGTTATAAGGAGAAAGAAGAAGGTAGCCCTTCTTATCTCAATGGCTCAGTTCATGGCACCCACACTAGATGGAACTTCATCCTTTCTGTATGCAGAGTAGGAAAGGACCACAATAGAAGGAGAGTGAGACCATCTCAGTCTGGCAGTTTTAAAGACACAGTATGTTTTGAGCTATGCAGGCCTACCCATGTGGTAGGAGAATACAGGATGTTTTTTTTTTTTAGAAGCAGGACGCCCACAGTTAGGTTATCTGAGCATATTCCAAAGTCCCAGTTATATTTTTCTTCTGTCTGAAGTGTGTTGTTCCTGGCAAATAGGCAGGGTATGTTTTGAACATAGTCTTTGTCTGAAAGTCAGGACAGTGTTTCTGGGGAGGCATAAACAACAAAAGTTCCTTTACTTGCTTCCCCAGTACTATTCAGTAAGGTCTCAAGACAGCCAATGCTGACTGCATGTGCAATTCCACATGTGCAGAGGAAAATCACAATTATCTCCCAATACAAAGTCTTTAAGACAAACAAAATAAGGAACATTTCATAATATTTACATAATATTTCTCTGTGCTTATCCTTAGCCTTACAAGATCTTTCTCATTTCCTTAGGGAAAGAAAGAGCAAAGAAAAAGAAAACTGGCTTCCCAACTCTGACAGAAACCTAGTTCTCCCCAAAGCTTTCCAAACAATGTGGAGGCCCCCCCCCCCAGCCCTCACAGGAATATGGGACCTACATTCAATTTGGTACCACCTCTTTTTTTATTATAAATTTATTTATTTTTAGTTTTCAACAATAATTTCCACAAGATTTTGAGTTACAATTTTTTCTCTCCCTGTCTTTCCCCTGCCCCACCCCAAAATAGCAAGCCTACTGAATACTCCTTCCCCTGGTCCATTCTCTCTCATATCCTCCCCATTCACCCTCCTAACTTTCTAGTAGGGCAAGATGGGTTTCTATACCCCAGTACCTGTATATCTTATTTCCCAACTGCATTAAAAAAAACCAATTTTTAACATTTGTTTTTAAAACTTTGAGTTCCAGATTTTTTCCCCCTTCTTCTCTCCTCACCTACCCCCACTGGGAAGATAAGCAATTCAATATACATTATACATATGTAGTTACCCAAATCATTTCCATAGTAGTTATATTGTGGAAGACTAACTATATTTCCCTCCATCCTATCCCACTCGCCCACTTAATCTATTTTTTCCTTTGACCCTATACCTTTTCAAAAATGTTTGCTTCTAACTACCCTCTCCCCCAATCTGCCGTCCCTTCTATCCTTCCCACTCTTATCCCTTAACCCTCTATTTTCATGTAGGGTAAGATACCCAATTAAATGTGTATGCAATTCCCTCCTTAGGCCAAATTCAACAAGAATCAGGTTGTCCCATTCCCTTTCACCTCTCTGCTCTTCCCTTCCATTGTAACAGTTTTCTCTTGCCTCTTTTATATGAGATAATTTACCCTAATCTATCTCTCCCTTTCTACTTCTCCCAAAAAATTCCTCTCTCATCCTTAATTTCATTTTTTAGATATCATCCTTTCATTTTCAACTCATCCTGTGCCCTCTGTCTATGTATGCATGAACATACATATGCCCACACTCACATGTATATTTATATACACATACATACTCCTATACATACATGTATACAGCCGCTTTTCTAACCCAAGGGCCATCCTTGGGTCGTAATCTCAGGAGGAATGAAGAGACCAGAGACAAGAGGAATGTGCAGCTTATAGTTTATTCCAACATGGACACCAACAGTAAGCAAGCTAGCTCCTATATCACTCTAAAACAAGCATGATTCAAGCATGACCGCCTCATGCACAGGGGGTGCAGATCAATGGAGGAGAGTCAAACCAGTTATGTCAGCAGCTGCCCAACAAGCGAGGAGTCTCGTGTGAGACATCCTTGAGAACAGCAACTAACTGTGGCTGTCAGTGCCTTCTTATCTCTGAGGAGTACACAAAGCAGCCTTGGAACTGAGAGGACCAGAGGCAGCTCCTAGACTCCCGTGGGAGAGAAAACACTTTTGACTCACATTGTCCCATGCAGCTCCCCCTTTCTGTTTTGGATAAGTGCCAGGTGAGTATCCACCTGAATCATTGCTTAGCTATTATAAAGCATTTTAAACATTAAGCTAAGCAGAGGTGGGCCACAAAACAATAATATGCCTACCGCTATTGCTAATGCCATCCAACTATGGGGCTGCAGCTACCATGGAGAAGTAGGGTTATCAAACCATTTTAGTACATCCTCTGCTGTTTTGTCTGGGTTAAGGTCAGTTTGTGCTGCTTGATTAATTTCATGAGCCAAATTCCACAAATCATCAACATCTGAAGTTATAGTACTATTTAGGAACAAACCATTCAGGTGGTTCTTAATTGTAATCCAATTATACTTTGCAGTAGCATTGTCCCATTGTAAAGGGGTAACACATATCATTTGATACTGATAGTCACACTGAAGTGCGGATACAAAGAAATAATACAATAATCAATACAGGCAAAATATATAAAATCATAGACATCAGATTAAAAGGAAATAATTTTAACAATGTTAAGAGTATCGTGTTGGCAATGTTCCTGGATCAGTTCCAGAGCAATGATGATTTTGGATGTTTACTGATATAATTTGTAATATTTGAATCATGCCAAGCTCCAAGAAGTTGGGCGTGTATTTTGTCCCCAAAACAGTAGAATCAGAGCTAATATATGGTAAAGGAGTTACATAACTATACGTATATACATAATCATATCTAAATAACAGTTGAGTTTTAAAACTTTTAACTTATAACCTAAAATACAATACTAATGGTTCTAATACATTGATCTTATACAAAAAGTCCTTATCTAATATCATGTAGTGTCTTCACAGCTATAGAAACATTTTATGAAAGTCCATTAACATATCGTGCAGTGTCTTGGATTTTTCTAAATAGAGAAACTGTAGACATAATGATTGAAATTATCAATAAGAATATAATGATAGTAGGGCAGTGAGTCTAGGAATTAGGAATCTGACAAGGATAATAAGTCTAACAATAAGTCTGACAATGACAGTTTGACAATGACAGGACCTCATCTCCTCCCCCCCACTTTTTTTTGAAAGAGCAGAAATTTTATGTAGTATATATTCCCCTGACGGATGATACTAAACATGAGTTAAAATTAGGTAGAAAAGGCAACAAATATACATTAAGTAAGAGCACAATTAATACAAGTAATATTCCATACACAGGGATAAGTGTATCCATAATTACATATGTTTCAAGCTAACATTCTCTGCCAATTTATTCACAAATTGAGCAGTTTGTATTTTACTCAGTAAGGAAGTAGAAGGCATGGTTGCTGATATTAAGAGGGAAGCTATGGCAATTAGTCCCATGATTAAAAGTCCAGAAATCACTTTTTTTCTAAAGAGGATGGTTCCACTAATACATCATGTAAGGGTAATTTAAATAGATAATAGTCCATTGGAGGGTAGAATTATCTTGTGAAAATGTGAGACTCTAAGTCACTTCTTCTTGGGTTGTCTTTATGGAGGAGTCTCCCGATCATTTTCCTCTGAATTCTCTGTTATCTGCAAGCTGGGTCGTGGAATTCCATGCTTGTATTCTCACAGGAATAGCTGATAAAAGAAAATAAACAAAGCCTCTCTACCCAATAGTTAAGGGTCAGGTCCTACCCAGGTCTTGTTTGGGGAATTCTCCACATGGAGTATGTACATTTTCAAACTGTTTTTCTGCTGGTGTATACTCATTGTTAGTAATGTTTAAAAAGTTTAAAGTGTATAAGGCAGTAGCTAATTGCCAAGGTAGTAGTTAATTGCCTTTGTGGTGCATTGGTCCAAGTCCCTTCTTTTTATTTTTGTAAATAGGTTTTACTTGTATAAAAGCTGGGGGTAGGGGACAGAATGTCAAGTTTGAATAATAGCTATGTCAGTTTGCCTAGAATGAAAAAGAGTAAAGTTAAAAGGATGTAAAGGCCCTCTCAATTACCTCCAAGTGTTTTCCACATAACCTGTCTTTGTATTTCATTGTTGTACCACCATCCCATTTCGAGTTTATGTTTCTGATTCCCTCTGAGTTGTTTCATAGCCAGGGTCAAATCAGTTGCATCAAATTTCAGATAATTTAGAGTGTACAATATTTTATCAATATGTAATTGCCTGATAGGTCCATCTCCCCCTTTCTGTTTTTGGAGATATTCCTTGATAGTGCAATTGGCTCATTCAACCATCGCTTGTCCAGTAAGGTTATAGGGGATGCTAAAAATGTGCATAATGCCATTTTCAGTCATGAAAGTGGACATAGCAGAAGTATAGGCTGGACCATTATCAGTTTTAATGGCTTGAGGTATTCCTAAAGAGAAGAAACAATGGTAAAAGTGATTGAAAACATGCTTTGCGGTTTCTCCAGTCTGTAAGATAGCTACTAGGAAGCTAGAGAAATGAGTCTATGGAGACATGAAGATATTTACCTTCTGTAACATGTGTGACATTAATTAAGTATGGCATGGTAAGTTTGAAGTTTTAAAGACCAGACTTAGGATTTTTATTTCATCTGGCAAGGGATTTGAAGGGTTATGGCAGTAATTAATTTTATAAGAAAATGATCACAGAAAGAATGAAATGAATTGCTAGTGTAGGAGAGAGCATTATCAGTTTTCAATAGTTTTAGAATATCCATAGAAGCAAAAGGCTGTAACATGTGGTTAATTACATATTTTCACAGCTTTCCCAGTCTGAAGGGAACCTGGAAGAGTAATTTAGAGAACACAGTGAAGGCAGGTCCTAATGATCTGTCTAGCTTGTAGTTTCTGAAAGAGGTTAAAAAATATCTGTATTCTGAATGTGTTAAAGTTCAGTAGTATCAAATATATTAGCATATGTCCACTGAATATCTGCTATCTGATTCAATATTAAAGGGAAAGGAAAAAATCATTAACAGTAAAAATCATAGCTAAAAGCTTTGTATATAAGCAGAAGTAAAATGAGTAAAAATAACTTTATAATTAGCAGAATCAATGTAGTAGGCTATATTTCTAGTTTTAAGAATTATAAATAATCAGCAAACTTT